>UESW01004719.1:79070-332209 GCA_900491605.1 Calamus simplicifolius
TAGGGGCCTAACATACTTGTGGCCGCCTAGGACCAGCCGAGGGCCGGCTAGGGGCCTAACATACTTGTGGCCGCCTAGGACCAGCCCGAGGGCCGGCTAGGGGCCTCACATACTTGTGACCGCCTAGGACCAGCTCGAGGGCCGGCTAGGGGCCTCACATAACTGTGGCCGCCTAGGACCAGCCCGAGGGCCGGCTAGGGGCCTAACATAACTGTGGCCGCCCAGGACCAGCCCGAGGGCCGGCTGGGGGCCTGACATAGCTGTGGCCGCTAGGACCAGCCCGAGGGCCGGCTAGGGGCCTAACATAACTGTGGCCGCCCAGGACCAGCCCGAGGGCCGGCTGGGGGCCTGACATAGCTGTGGCTGCCTAGGACCAGCCGAGGGCCGGCTAGGGGCCTAACATACTTGTGGCCGCCTAGGACCAGCTCGAGGGCCGGCTAGGGTCCTAACATACTTGTGGCCACTTAGGACCAGCCCGAGGGCCGGCTAGGGGCCTAACATACTTGTGGCCGCCTAGGACCAGCCGAGGGCTGGCTAGGGGCCTAACATACTTGTGGCCGCCTAGGACTAGCCCGAGGGCCGGCTAGAGGCCTAACATACTTGTGGCCACCTAGGACTAGCCCGAGGGCCGGCTAGGGGCCTAACATACTTGTGGCCGCCTAGGACCAGCTCGAGGGCCGGCTAGGGGCCTTACATGGAGCTGATGGAGCTACACTGATGTCCTTGAGGATGAGAGACAGAGCCAACGAGGCGGCAATAAAACCGTGAGGGCCTTTTGAACCCCGAAGGGTGACCCGAGAGTCGCTGTGATGAGACCGTGCTCGGGAGCCTTTAACCCCGAAGGGTGACCTGAGGGTGCTTGGACCAGGCTCAGGTTCCTTTTGAACCCCGAAGGGTGACCCGAGAGTCGCTGTGATGGGACCATGCTCGGGAGCCTTTAACCCCGGAGGTGACCTGAGGGTGCTTGGACCAGGCTCAGGTTCCTTTTGAACCCCGAAGGGTGACCCGAGAGTCGTTGTGATGGGACAATGCTCGGGAGCCTTTAACCCCGGAGGGTGACCTGAGAGTCGCTGTGACCAGGCTCAGAACCCAAAGGGTGACCTTTATTGATGGGGTGAAAATAAAACCGCCTCGGGGGTTTCTTGCCGGCCCGGGGTGTCTATGATCTCGGGACCACTAAAGTCATTTTGAAAATATTTCGGGGGTCGCTCGGCCGGTCCGGGAGTTTGACTCGGAGCCGCCGAGACCATAGGACTTGAACCTCCTCGGAGGTTTCTCACACCGATCCGGGGTGTCCTTATGATCGCGGGGCTACCGAAAAACTACCTCGGCGGTCGCTTGGCTGGCCCGAGTGGTTTTTTGAGAAATTGAATGAAAAAACTTCTTCTTTATTATTATTTTTTTTTGTACAGCATTGCCACAGGGGTTTAGCTCAGGGCCACTTAGGACACAGGGCTTGAACCTCCGGAGGTTTCTTGTGCCGGTCCGGGGTGTCTGTGTCCCTTGGGACGCTGAGGGGTTAGAAAGTCAAATAAAAAGAAATCTGCTGGATTATATGAAAAGAAACTTTGTTCTCAGAGTGTGGCATACTTAGCTTTCAAGGCTTTTTGCCTTTGCATTGTGTTTGGTGTCGATTAAGGGCTTGGGAGCTTTTCTTTTGGAGAAATTGGTCCCCTGCTGCTGACCTGGGTACTTCAGCCCGCTAGTGGTCTGTCCTCGCTTGGGCGTCATCACTTGTCCATTGCTGAGGATGCTAACTCTTCCCTCGTCAGATGTCCACCAGCATCATTTAATATATGAGGGTTTTTTTCTTTTCTTCTTTTTTTTTTTTTTTTGGGATACTCTCCCTATTAGTTTCTTCTGCCGCAGTCACAGTATTGGAATCTAGCGACTTTTGGTTTCAGATTCTCGGTTTTTGAAGTGGTGGAGAAGTTGCAAAGATCTTTTTCCGAAATTTGGTTTCCCTCCCCAAGTAACTGGGAACAATCCTCAGAAGCCTTCAATTGCTCAAAATCTTCTTCGACGTTATGCATGTAAGGGAAATCCTTTGCAAGCTCTCCCACCTCCTCCACAAGCTTTTGTCTACGTACACATGATTTGAGCTCATCCCGCTTTCGATCCAGAGGCTTACGTCCTGACTCCTCTTTCATAGCTTTTCGCCCTTGCGTAGTGTTTTTCCTTTGAAGGAATTGGTCACCCTCAGTGCTGAAGTCTGAGAGCAGCTGGAACCGAATCTGCAAGAGGGCTCAGGCTCGGTTTGGCTCTTGGGTGCAATAGACAAGAAGAGAGAGAACAGAGAGGGTTTTGGTAGAGTAAGTAGTCGAAGCCTTTTATCTTCATCTTTCACCTTGCATTAATTGCATCAACACCTCTTGGCCTACTACCACAGAAATTAAAATGCCTACAAATGCTTGGAGTGACGGGGTATGGATAATGTCCCAAGTTCGCCCCTTTTTGAAAATTATTCTTTTGACCATGTTGCAATCTACCTCCGACTGATTGTTGAGCCTTTGACTAAGTTCTTCCAGCCGCCAGTGTTGTTCATCCAGATGCCTCCTCATCCCATGATTAAGGTCCTCTCAAGATGACTCAGGAGATGAGAAGAAAGGAGACCGCAGTCTCTTGAAAGCTTCGTAGTGGCGGTGCTTAGATGAAGCTTGATGGCGATAAGCTTCTCTATGAGGAGATTTCCGTAGGTGAATCTCTGACTAACTGGTGCAGCTATCACGAGCGATGTGAGAAGCTTGGGCTGCTGCTGAATGGCCACGAGCGTTGCTTCTGCGGCTTATGAACTGCTGCATTCAAGGCTTGAACTTGCTGATTGAGGATGGCCAGTTGGTTAATTAAAGCAGCTGAGGCTGGTGGTGAAGGAGGAGCAGAGAGAGTAGTCCTCTGCTGCTCAGTATGATGTGAATGCCCCCCAGCATGATTGGTGAGGACCTTCAGTATGCACATCGCCACCATGGCTATCTTAAAGGGGACAAAGGCTTATAGCTCAGGAAGACAGAGCTTTCTTTCCTGCAGTGCGTGCCCCCTTCCTGGCGCGCCAATCTGTTGATGCCCGGTCACTTTGAGTCGGCCTCCTTGAGCCCCATAGAAATATCGGAGCCCTTCCTTTGTCTTCAAAGCCTGCAAGAAGTCCCACGGCCGGGTATTCCGGCGGAGACCCTCGACGCTCAAGTTAGTGCTCTGGGCAACAGCCGTGAGCTTGAGAAAGCTCGAAAGAGAAAGAGTGAGAGGCCCAGAATGAGCGTGTTCAGTCCTTTTTGAGTTACCTCTTACCTTCTTTATTCACCATTGTACTCTGTGTAGCTTGCTTAAGAAGTTTGAATCTTTGTCATCTAGTGGGAATGAGTCACGTGGGGCCTCATGATGGACCATGACTTTTGGGGCTCATTTAGTCTGAGTGGCTGAAGTGTCATGATGACTGAGTACTTTTGGTGGGTGAAATGTCAGGGCTGACATCTGTGAGGCCCAAATGCTGCCACCTATCAAGACTTTTATGATGAATGATAACTTTCGATAAAGCTTACCTCTTAGTGGAATGTCAGAGCTTTAGGCGCCATCTTGTCAGAGACAGATGACCACTTAATTATCTCATTAAAGTAAGTGGCATAATTTATTAATCCAGAAGAGACGTGGTGAACAGTCACTGTCGTGTCCGAGTTGGAAGCCACTAAGGAAGGGCCGCTGGGGACTTAGGTCCAGCGAGGCCGTTATCGACTGAGGTCGGGGCCGTCTAGGACTGCTCGGGAGCCGCCAAGGGCCTCTTGGGATCACTGTGGCCGCCTGGGATTGTTCGGACCTGTGCGCGCATAAGGCCGGCTAGGATGCTTGTGGTAGAAAATAGGGGCCGCTTGGGACCGGTGCGGTCGCCTGGGAACGCTCGGGGCCGCCGTCATAGGAGTGTCGGGGGCCGCCTAGAATTGCTCGAGAGCCGCCTAGCTGGGAGAAGCTTTCGGGACCGCCTAAGATGAAGACGTCCCGAAGTTATTACCGAAGCACATTAACGTGCATGCATTGGGCCAAAAAGGGAGTCAATCGTGGCAACCATAAATGCGCGTGGCCTTTATAAGACCATAAAAGCCCCGACACATAAATGCGATAGAGAGTCATCGTCGTGGTGGCATTTGGAGTCTGAAACCAAAGCGCCTAGGATGACCGCCTAGAAAGGCCAGAGAGTCATCGTCGTGGTGGCATTTGGAGTCTGAAACCAAAGCGCCTAGGATGACCGCCTAGAAAGGCCGCCTAAGATGGCCGTTGAGGAAGGCCGCCTAGGACTACCGCCTAAGATGGAAGGCCGCCTAGGATTGTTAAGGAGGGCCGTTGAGGAAGGCCGCAGAGGAAGAGGCCGCTTAGGACTTCCTCCACTGTCTCTTTCTCTTCGTGGTTCGTTACTTGACATTGAATGCTCTATTCTATTGAATTCCCTCCAATAAATGCCTTGGAGCGAGGGCCTTTATAAGACCTATAAATGCCTCGGCACATAAATGTCGTTGAGAAGGCCGTCGAGGAAGAGGCCGCTTAGAATTATTGTGAAGAGGGGGCCGCTTAAGATGAAAGGCTGTCTATGATTGTTAAGGAGGGGGCCGCTTAGGACTTCCTCCGCCTAAGATGAAAGGCTGCCTAGGATTGTTAAGGAGGGGGCCGCTTAGGACTTCCTCCGCCTAGGATGAAAGGCCTCCTAGGATTGTTAAAGAGGGCCGTTGAGGAATAGGCCGCAGGATTTCCTTTTGGTTCTGTATCATTAAACGCTGCCCATTGATTTGCGATAAAAAGGCGGTCACATCACATAGCTATTTTTCCCACTTGTTCTCTCTCTTCATTATGATGGGCACTTATTTCAACGAGCAAAGCTGTGAACAGAATTAAATGCCCGCTGCGCCCTTGAAAAAAAACCCAATAGGCCAGCGAGGCCGCCTAGGAACTAAGCCGCTTAGGAAGGCCGCCGAAGATGGCCGCCTAGAAAAATTGTTCGAAAATTTCTATTTTTATTACCCATGGGCCTGTTAACTGGTCCTATCAATGACCTTCCTGGCTAGGAGATCGATCTGAGGAGAAGGTGGACGGGGAATCGCACTTGAAGTTGAGGATGACGAGGTGGAAGATGAGATTGGTGATGGTTGTCTCGCCTGATGCCTTGTCATTCTTCTTCCTGTCATCATTGTCACTCCAAAGGCTGATGCACGGCGTTTGGGTGCCATTAAATGCTAGAAGATGATTGATTTAAGGGATTCTAGGTTTTGGAACGAGTGGAGAAGGTTTTGGAAAGGATTGGAGTTGAATAGAAACGAAGAGGTGTTGACTCTGCCCTAAAAAAGTCAAAACGGAACCACAAGGTGTTGGCTCTCGCAAGTTGAGGTGTCGACTCTAAGTCGCTAACACAGTCAACGCCCGAAATAGAGTCGGCTCCGCAATGGTAGGGTCGGCTCCAAAAACACAGACAGAGAGAAAATAAAATTAGAGTCGACTCCAACATCAGTGATATCAGCTCCAAGATAGTTTCAATGAAAAATGAGAGTTTCAAAAAATCTGAAACTTGTCAAAAATTATCAAATTTTGGATAAATCTTCCTTAGAATATGGTGAATCAAGAGGTTCAAATATCTAGATAAATTTTTCTTAGAATCACAAGAAAGTTTTCAAGAAAATGATTGAATTCTAGATAGTCATTCCTAGGAGATTTAAAATCATTCCAATGGATCATAGACTCCTAATTCTCCTCTAAGATCTCTCTTCACTTAAGGGTTTTATAAATATGTCAGCTAATTATTCATCAGTACATACATAATCAAGACAAACATTATTATTAGCTACATGTTCTCTAATGAAATGATGTCTTATTTCTATGTGTTTAGTTCTTGAGTGTTGAATAGAATTTTAGTCAAATTTATTGCACTAGTGTTATCACATCTAATTGGAGCTTTATCAAGTGTTATACCATAATCTTCAAGTTGTCGCTTAATCCAAAGAATTTGAGCACAACAACTTTTAGCTGCAACATATTCAGCTTCAGCAGTTGATAATGCAACTGAATTTTGCTTTTTGCTAAACCAAGAGATTAAGTTACTACCTAAAAATTAGCATGCAACACTTGTAGTTTTTCTATCTAATTTACAACCAGCAAAATCAGAATCAAAATATGCAATCAAATTTAATGTTGAATCTCTAGAATACCATAATCCTACATTTTTAGTTCCATTTAAATATCTGAGAATTCTTTTTATAGTAATTAAGTGAGATTCTTTAGGTTCAGACTGATATCTAGCACATAAGCATACAGCAAACATAATATCGGATCTACTAGCTGTTAAGTAAAGTATAGAACTAATCATACCTCTATAATATTTTTGATCAATTTGCTTACCATCTTCATCTTTATCGAGTTTGCATGAAGGACTCATAGGAGTTCCAAAAGGTTTAACTGATTCCATACCAAACTTCTTGAGAATTTCTTTAGTGTACTTTGTTTGGTTAATAAAAATCCCCTCTTTCTTGTTTGATTTGAAGTTCAAGGAAGAAGTTAAGTTCTCCCATCATGCTCATCTTAAATTTGTCCTGCATTAACTTTGCAAAATCTTAACAAAGAAGATTGTTAGAAGCACCGAATACAATATCATCTACATAGATTTGTACTACCAATAAGTCTTTATCTTTTCTTTTCAAAAGCAGAGTTTTATCAATATTCCTCTAGAAAAATTATTTTTAATTAGAAATTTACTTAGTCTATCATACCAAGCTTTAGGTGCTTGTTTTAAACCATAAAGTGCTTTGTGTAGTTTAAAAACATGATTTAAAATTCATGATCTTCAAAACCAGATAGTTGTTCAACAAAAACTTTCTCATTTATAAAACCATTTAAAAATGCACTTTTTACATCCATTTGAAATAGATTAATGTTCATATGACATGCAAATGCAAGTAATAATCTAATGGCCTCTAATCTAGTAACAGGTGCAAAGATTTCATCAAAATCAATTCCTTCCTCCTGATTATATCCTTTTGCAATTAATCTAGTTTTATTTCTAATTACAATGTCATTTTCATTTAATTTATTTCTAAATACCCATTTAGATTCTATAAAGGATGACCTTTGGGTCTATCAACTAGGGTCTATACTATATTCTTAGTAAATTGATTTAATTCCTCTTGCATAGCTAACATCCAATTACTATCCTTTTCGGCTTCCTCAATAGTCTTGGGTTCTATATGAGATACAAATGCAAGATGATTATTGATATTTCTTATTGATGATCTAGTTCTTACACCTTGAGATGGATCGCCTATGATTAAGTCCTTTGGATGACCATAAGCATATCTTCAATCTCTAGGTAGATCTACATCATTAAGAGTAGTATCAATACCATCATCCTTGGTGAGTCATCATCCTTAGCTTCTGGTTCATAATCTGAAGATACATCGATATTCAATTTTTCAAGATCTCTTTCAAGCAAGTTTGTATCTTCCTCATCATCTATCTTTTCAGAACTTGATGCTAAAGATTCGTCAAATACTACATGAATTGACTCTTCTACAATCAAATACTTCTTATTAAATACTCCATAAGCTTTGCTAGAAGTGAAATATCCTAAGAATATACCTTCATCAGATTTTACGTCAAACTTTTCAAGATTGTCTTTACCATTATTATGAATGAAACATCGACAACCAAATGCATGAAAATAACTAATGTTGGATTTCCTATTATGCCATAGTTTATAGAGAGTTTTCTTAAGGATTTGTCTAATTAAGGCTCTATTTAGAATGTAACATGCTATGTTTATAGCTTCCGCCAAAAAACATTTTGGGAGTTGGCTTTCATATAGCATGGTACGGGCCATGTCTTCTAGAGTTCTATTTTTTCTTTCTACAACTCCATTTTATTGAGGTGTTCTAGGTGCTGAGAAGTTATGATGAATATCATTTTCAATGCAAAAATTTTTAAATAAATAATTTTCAAATTCAGTTTCATGATTACTTCTAAGAGACACTATGGTGGTATTTTTCTCATTTGTGACTTTCTTGAAGAATTTCAGAAATATAGAGAAAGTCTCATCTTTGTGAGTTAAAAACAATACCCAAGTGAATCTAGAATAATCATTTACTATCATAAGACCATATTTCTTTCCTCCTAGACTAGTTGTTCTAGTAGGTCCAAAAAAGGTCCATATGTAGTAGCTCGAGTGGCCTAATGGTGGAAACAATATTTTTAGATTTGAAAGAATTACTAGTTTATTTTCCAAATTGACATGCATCACAAATTCTATTGTTTTCAAAATCTAATTTTGGAAGTCCTTTAACTAGATCCATTCTAAGCAATTTTGAAATCAAGTGTGTGCTAGCATAACCTAGTCTACGATGCCATAGCCATCTAATCTCATTTACCTTAGCATTATTAGCAATTAGGCAATGGTTACTAGTAGATAAATTATCCAAATCAATTAAGTATACATTTCCATTTCTATTTCCAATAAATATAATGCTATTATCAATAGGATTTGATACAGTGCAGATAGAAGCTTCAAAGGAAACTTTGAAACCTTTATCACAAAGTTGGCTAATGCTAATTAAATTATGCTTCAATCCATCTACATATAAAATATTTTCAATAAAAGTGGATGGAGTGATTTGAATTTTATCCAAAACCCATGATTTGGCCTTTGTCATTATCTCCAAAAGTTACAATTCATCCTCTTTTAGCTTCAAGGATGATGAATTGCTCTTGTCACCCGTCATGTGTCTTGAGCAGCCGCTATCAAGATACCATTTTATTTTTGATCCTTTGGCCGCGAGACACTCTTGCAAAGCAATCATATCTTTTTTTTAGGTACCCAAGCCTTTCTGGGTCCTTCATGGTTAGTAGCAATAAATACTTTCCTTTTGAAACCCATATTTTCTTACCTTTATGATTTAAATTCTTATGAAATATTTTGTAATTACATTCATAAGATTTATGTTCCTTTTTGCTACAATGATAACAAGAAATATTATTTTTTATTGGTTTCTTTATGAAGAAATTGTTGACACATTTTGTTTCATATGTGATCTATATCCTAAACCAGCTTTGTCAAAAATAGCTCTTTGATTGTTCAAAAGTAGATTAAGTTTTTCTGAGCTATTTGTAAATTTATCAATAATATTCTTATATTTTTTAATTTCTTTCTTTAAATTAAGATTTTTAATAGAAATTGATTCTTTTTCCTTTAGTGTGTCTTTCTTTTCATATTTTAAATTTTTAATTTCAAAAACTAGTTCATTTTTCTTTTTGAGAAGATCTAAGTTTTCAGTTTTCAAAGTTTTATTTTTCATTCTTAAAATCTTAAAATCACTAACTAATTCATTAAAAGCATCATATAGTTCATCAAAAGTAAAATCATCATTGGGGGTTTCAGAATTTACTTTATTTTCATCATTTGCCATGAAGCATATGTTGGCAACCTCTTTTTGATCATCTTCAGATGAAGATTCCTCGCTGTCACTTCAAGTTGCAACATCAGCCTTCTTCTTCTTTTTGTATCCCTTCTTAAGTTGAGGACATTCTGATCTAAAATATCCCGGTTTCTTGCATTCGTAACATATCAAGGGATCCTTTTCCTTGTCCTTGTCTTTTTCTTTTTTTCCTTCCATTTTAATATCAGGTTTTCTCTTGTGGAAGGGTCTCCTTCTTTGTATAAATTTTTTGAATTTTTTGCAAGGAGATCAGTCTCATCGTCTTCTTCATCTTCTTCGCTGCTGCTCTTTTCATTTTCTGCAGCTTTGAGTGCAACTGTCTTTTTCTTTTTCACATCTTCTTCTTGATGTTGCTTTATTGTAAGCTCATAGGTCATAAGGGATCCAAGTAGCTCCTCCAAAGGGAGAATATTTAGATCTTTAGCTTCTTGGATAGCTGTCACTTTGGCTTCCCATATTCTTGGAAGAGGCCTAAGAATTTTTTTTACCAATTCAGAGTTAGTATAGGTCTTACCAAGACTTTTCAATCCATTTACTGTATCAGTAAATCTAGTATACATGCATGTAATTGATTCATTTTGATCTATGCTGAAAAGTTCATATTTGTGCACCAAAATATTAATTTTTGATTCTTTAACTTGGTTGGTACCCTCATGAGTAACTTCCAACCTATCCCATATTTCTTTGGCTGAGATACAAGTGGATATTCTATTGAATTCATTTGCATCCAAAGAATAATATAGGACATTCTTGGCCTTGGCATTAAGCTGAGCCATTTTCCTATTATTTTCATTCCAATCCATTTCGGGCTTAGGAACAATGGATTTATCTACTAAGTATGTGGGAGTGCTAGGACCATTGATAATGACACTTCATAACTCATAGTCTACAGCTTGAATGAAAATTCTCATTCTAGATTTCCAATATGAATAGTTTGTACCACTAAACAAAGGTGGTCGGTTTGTGGATTGACCCTCAGAAAAAGAAGAGTCAGCTTGAGCTGTCATTTGATCTTTAGCTCTTGATTATTAGATCAAGCCAAAATGAGCACAAGCTCTGATACCAATTGTTGGCTCAGATGGCAACCCAAGAGGGGAGTGAATTGGGTTCTTTAAAAATTTTACACTTAAAACCAATTTTACAAGATAAATGTGCACAAGTGAAGTGATGCAATGAATACTAAGCACAATGTAAAAGAAGAGAGAGAGAGAAAGATAAGCATGACAAACACAAAAGGTTTATAATGGTTCGGTGTTAACTACACCTACATCCACTCCCAGCAACTCTTGGGTCCACACTATAATCACCCTGATTACAGCTGAGTTGTTTTGCAAGATCACAACTCGAACTTGTTGTTTTACAACGGGGTCACAACGAACCTAGCCGATTTTTACAGGTTCACCAGCACAAAACCTAACACAAGCTAATCTTAGCTTGCCCGAGGTCAACTACCTCAACTAATTCAATCCCCCTTATTGAATCAGAAAGCAAATAACTCAAATATATGTTAAAAGCTTCTCAAATGAGCAAATAAACAATATAAGTAAAATGAGAATAGAAAAGCCTAATTTGAAGCTATTTGAAGTTGAGCTTTTCTTCTTTTCTTCTTTTCTTCTTCTCTGAATGAACTATCAAAGCTTGAACTCAGATTCTTGAAAAAGGCTTGGTGAAGAGAAGGTTGAAGATTTAGAGCTCTTGCTTTTCTTCTTTAAATCGATGGAAATCCTTCGAATTTGATCTTGGAAGGCTTTTGGATTTCTCTTCTATCTCTTTTCAACAGTTAGGCTTTGACACAGATATTTTCCTCTTTGAAATTTCTTGATTTCTCTCTTTTTCTTCTTCTTTTTTTTTTTTTGAACGGACAGAGTCCCTTTTTATAATCTCTCTTAATCCATGATTTGGTGAAAAATAGCCGTTAAAGAGTACTTGGATTAGTTCCTCACGCAAAGAAATAGAGCCGTTGAAAAGTAGGTGAAGAAATATGACCGTTGGAGCTGATTCTGACAAATTTAAAAATCGACTCTGACGGGTTGGAGTCGGCTCCAACTTTTCAAGGTGTCGGCTCTAAGTCGGGTTTTCAAAAATAGTAAGAAAAAGTTCATCGTGGAGTCGGCTCCGAGATTCTGTGGTGTCGACACATCACGAGCTGGAGTCGGCTCTAATTTCTGGGTGTCAGCTCTAACAGTATTCCGAAAAACGTAGTCTCTGTTCTCATGTTAGAGTCGGCTCTAACTTTTCAGATGTCGACTCTAAATTCTGAAGCAGAAAATAGTTCACTGTATCTCAGGTTAGAGTCGGCTCTAACTTTCCATGTGTTGACTCTAAACCATGCCGAAAGTGTCAAACTGTTTCGATACGCTCTGGAGTCGGCTCTAATGACTATGGGTGTCGGCTCTAAGTTCTGAACTTTGACATATACCATTAAAAACTGATTCAAACCTATTTTTATATAACATTTGAATATTTAGCCTTTCTAAATTCCTAAAACACTTGTCAATTTCATTAGTAACATAAGAAATATACTGATGACTTTTGTTAATCATCAAAATCAATAAGTGGGTCAACACTAGCACACTCAAAACCACCCATATTATGCCCTTCATCTACACTCCAATTGAGTAAGGGCACTGATTCCAACAACTTTGGGTCATCAATTAAAGTGCATGGATTGTGCTCTACATATACATCGATAATCTTTCCTTTCGGAATGCATGCAATTATGTCCAATATATCCTTGTCACTTTTAAAATTCCTAATACCACTATCTAATGATTGACCAGGCAAGCAATAGAAAAATCCAGTAAAAGTAGAGACCCCTAACTCCTCTAACATACTCTCAATCTCAGATATAAAAATCCTATCAAAATTGTAGCTATCAAAAATATACTATCCCCCCACATACCTTCTTTCTCTTCTATATACGAAGTGGCCATTGTAGTGCAAACCTATAGAGAAAAATTCGATAGTCATGCTACAATCAGCATGCTACCCAAAGGTTAGGTTTCATCTAACTATATGACCTAATAGATAACTTCCACAATAAATGCATACAATCATTCCATTCATATCAAATTAAAAATACTCAACTGAATTTATCAGACATGAGATTGTAACAATTGAAGTCCTAGTAAACAATTAGACAGACTTGGAACTACACAAACTCATTTAAAACTTAAATATTATACTAAGCAACTAACAGATAGCTCCAACAAAAACTGCATGCAAACATTCTATTTATACCAAATTAAAATACTTAACTAAATTCATCAGACATCAAATAGTAGCAAGTGAACTCATAGTCAAAATTTAGACAAAATTGAAACTACAAAAACATATTCAAATAATTAAAATATTACTCATTAAATATATCAGATTATCAAACAATTTACCTTAGGTACAAGGATGACGACTGGCTAGCGATGGGACAGCAGAATCCAAAGGTAGGACAATTGGATCGAGCGGTGGAAGGGTTGGGGGTGGGGGGCGGGGGAAAGGTAGGGAGGGAGGGGGCCGCATGTCTAACAGCAACACCGAGGGGGAGGGAGGGGGCCACACGGCTAGCGGTGGCACTGAGTCAGGGTATGGGGGAGGGCGGTAAGGGGAAGGAGGGAAAGGGTGGAAGGGAGGGGGCCGCATGGTGATCGCTGTCGTTGGCGGTCAAAAATAAAACCTACTCACTACTATAACTAGTGGTGAATCGGGATCATATTCTCGGGGATCAAGGGCAATTATTTCATAAAAAAGAAAAAAATTTATCTATAGAGGATTATATTAAGAATAGCGGTTATTAAAAGATAACAACTAATTAATTAACGAAATTCAAATAGCAAGAGAAGCAACCTAGGAATCTGAATCTATCATGTAAACAGGTTTTATCTTTTTTTAATGTTGCAATAGTAATAATTTTTGTAAATTTAAAATTAGAATAATTTATTTCTTATCAAGCACAGACCGTATCAGAAGATCATGGCACATCCGCTTAGAGTATAAACTATCTAATAATTGCAGGGTTAAGGGTCTAATCTATCATACTACGATCTGTCTCTCTTAGACACGTACCGTATTTTGAGATCACGGTACGTCGATAGAGGGTACAGGCCGTGTAAGCCAAATTAAAACCTTGATCAGAAAAATAACTCAAAAGATATAATAAAAAAGATCATAATTTTTATTGCATAGAAATTAAGAACAAAATGAAAGATAAAACCTGATTACATGCTTCATCATCATCCCAAGTTGAAGAAATCTAGCCACGCATTGCTGCCACTAGCATTCCCTCCATAATTTTTCTCTCTCAGGCCTAAATACAATAATCTAAATAAAAGAAGAATAAAAAGAGCTTTGTAGAAACTCTTTCTCTCCAACTACTGCCTGAGGTTCTTCTTTTATAGAGCTTGTCTAGGGCTTCCTTCTAGTCAAAGTTGGAGTCAATCGGGTGCTCTAGATCGTTCAAATATCATAAAAAAAAATTTCAGCCATCCGTTCAACATCACCTGCCTTAGTTTGCACCGAAAATCATGCGAAATCATCTCTTTCTTTCTTTTTGGGCAAACTGAGTCCTGATTTGAGTGTCATCTACATCGTTGGACTCCAAAAATCGAGCTCTTTCCATCTATAGGCTCTTTTCTATAAACATCTATAAAAAGTATCAATTCTTAATAAATTCAAAGTAATTAATATTTATTTTAATAGTTAAATTACGATAATAAATAGACTTATCATATGGCTAATGACATGTCGTAGTAGGGGAAAGAGAGAGGGCCACACAGCTAGTAGCGGCACCAAATGGGGGTGGAGATGGGGTAGCGAGGGAAAGGGGGAAAAGGTGGGGAGAGAGGGGGCCACATAGCTAGCGATGGCACTAGAGGATAGGGGAAGGGAGGAGGGTCGCACGGTTTAGGGAAAATTGGGGGGAGGGGAGGGGAGGGGGCAGGAAGGAAGGAGGGCGCACGAGTTAGGAAAAAGTTGATATATTTTTTCTAATAAATTATTTGATATTAGGTTAATGGGTTAATAACAGATTTTTAATTTGATTTTGCCACCATGGATGCTATGTGCGCTGCTATATGGAACAAAATCAAACAGCATCTCCTAACAGTAGGGACCAAAGTGAAACAAAAAGAAAAGTTCGAGATCATTTTTGTAATTTTTTGAAGTTCAGGAACTAAAATGATACACTTTCCTAAATTCAAAGGTCAATATTATAATTTAACTAAAAATTAATTAAGAATTCAAAGCGTTATGAGCAATGCACATAAGATCCACTACTATTTTTCTGAATTAGTGCAATACTAATAAAGAATATTTTGATCTTGATCGGAGATCTTCATGCTATTGGTACAACTTATCTTGCATTAGTACAAAACATTTGTTACCCTTTACTTTGCTAGTCACCAAGATTTGGTTAAAGCCACTTGCTGTTTTTGCAACTAATAAAATTCCAAAATCACAATCTAATATAGTTGAAGAATTTAATGCTTTGTAACAAAATGGCCTATAATCACTTGTCCCTTACTCGTGATATTTGAACTTAATATGATGTAAATGAATATATTGCCTTAAACAATAGGCTATGGTTCTTTAGAATGTTATAAAGCCGGAATTGGTATGAAAAGTTATTGAAATTTGGTTTGAAATCTTTATTGGGCTGAAATTTCTTTTATCAAAGTTTTTTTATTACAATTTGGCTGAAATTTGTTTTTAGATTAGAATATTTTGTTGTAGAGTTCTATTATTGTGATTATTTCTTTGTTATAATTCATTTAGACAATAATCTTTTATACTATAAAAAGGTTTTTGTTAGGATCTTCATAAGGAGAGAATGGCTTTGAGTAGAAACAATTACATGAAGTTTGTGAGAATTGTGTATGAATTGATTGGATACATTGGTTTTGGATTTGTGAGTGTGAGTTTTTTTAAAGAATGTAATAATCTTTATTGATAGTGAATTATTTTAAAGTGTTTGTCAAATTACATTAAAATTGAATATTTCTTTGCTTTATTTTTTTGTTGAATCTTCTAACAAAGACGATAATTAACATTTCGATATTAATTGCTTTGAGACTTTCAATCCAATTGTTAAACTTTGATATTCGAGTGGTCTTTAATTTTTGCTATTCAATTTAGATAGATATTTTGTCAACTTGATGACAATGATTTTCTTAATAGCATTTTTTATGAAGAAGTTTATATGCACAAGCTATCATCAAGATTCATTGGCTACTAATTTTTTAATCATACTTTCAAACTTTATAAAGTCTTCAATGATCGCAAGCAAACCTATGAGCTTTCTATATATGTTGAACTAATTTTATTCTTAAATTTGGTTTATTTGATACTCATGTTAATTTATTCCTTTTATTCAGTAGGACAATCATTCAATGTTGAACTAATTTTATTCTTGAATTTGGTTTATTTGATACTCATGTTAATTTATCCCCTTTTATTCAGTAGGACAATCATTCAATTACTATTGTTATCATTAGGGATGATGGGTTTTACATGACTCATTTAATAGTTGATTTGACTCTCCATTTTCTGAGTGATCTTAGTTGTCTACGTTACTTTTAGGAACTAAAATCACATCAATGGTTGATAGGCTAGTTTTGTCTCTGGCAAAATATGATCTTAATCTTCTTTATTTAGCCTTTATAAATGATTCCAAATCATATAGCTCTTTAATCAACCTTGCTAATTCATTCATGCCACAACATCCAATCATTTTGTCATTATAAAGGCAATCTTGCTTTTTTTTTATAGATACAATTACTCATGACATTCACTTTTCTTACCTTACCCTAGATTTTTAGGCCTTTGTAATGTCAATTAGGCTAAAGACATAGATAATGATGTTTCATAAAAGCTTATGTAACTTTTTAGGTTGAATCTTACTTTATGGAATCAATGATAGTTTATTCTTCCACTAAAGGTGAATATCATGCTTTCTCTAACACCACTACAAAATTATTTTGAAACCACTAATTGCTTAAAGAATTGCATCTATTTATACAATTGTCTTCTATACTTTGGTATAATAGTATTAGTGTTATTTTGTACAAGAAAAAGCGATTTACAATTATATTAAAGTGTCATATATTTCTACTCAAGATCAATTAGTATATATTCATCATAGACCTATCTTCTCTACACTTGAAACTTCTTAAGCACAAATTATAGGTCCTTGATTGGCCCATCAATATGTAAAGGTGTGATAACTAACTTTGTATTTGAATTAAAATTTTAAAAATTACTTTATTATGAAATTCTAACTCTTATTATATAGTATATTATTGTGATATGAGATGGCTACTATAGAATATTATTATGTCATGGGATGGCTAGGATGGAATGTATCATTGTGGCATAAAAAGAATATTATAACATGGGATAACATAAGAAGAAATTCTATATTCTATTATTTATTTGTTTCTCCAAATGTCTTAATATATTTTTATCTTTATACAACAATTATGGTTATGCTTTTCTCTAAGTTTATATTTATATCTCAGCAATCTTTGTATGCCTGTTTGATTTGTAGGAGTGATCCTTTATTAGGAAGGATTTGAAATCCAACCCTTTCACTCACAATTGTAAATCCATTCCAACAAATTATAACTCAATATACCTTCCTCCTATCCTTTTCTTGTTTTACACCTCTCTTCCTTTTCCTACCCAATGCCTCCCTAAGTTCTTCAATAACACTATCAATAAAAATGAGTCAATCTTTGTATTGGCATTTTCAATCACTTTGCGATGAATCATTTTAGAAACTATATGGTATTTTCAAAAAAAATTACTTTTTTTCCTTTTTCTTATGGTGAATTTGATTTTGTTGACACCATCTATAATTTTTTATGCATTTTTGATGCATCCATATAAAAATCCAACCTACCCAAGTTTCTTATTTTGAATATCATTTTTGTTTAAACCAATTGGGTATAGGAAATAAGCAATTCCGATTTTAATTCTCATTCTAATGAAATTTGATTCTAATTCTAATTATGATGCTCAACCAATTGAATTTTACAATTATGATTGTGTTGTGTGATTATAAATATGCACACCATGAAAGGAGCAAGTAAACATTTTTACCAAACTTTTTAGTATCATTGAAAAGTATCACTAAACCCATCTTAAGATGCCCCTTCAAGTGATTTGAAATGAATGATTAATGAATGTCAAGGTTTCATTTTTATTTTAAACATCTCAATGTAGGCTTGGCAATTTCATGTAGTTAATGTAAACTAGTGACCCAACCATAATGCAAGGAGTTAATCTAGGCCTAAAATTTATTGTGATTAGTCCTACAAAGAAAAAGAAGAGAAAAGGAGGTGTGTGTGTGTGGTTGGGGCTGGGAAGGAGTAATAATGATAATAATAATAGCTAGTTTCACATATGTATTTGTTATAATAGTGACTTAGGATTAATCATGCTTACCTAAATACCAGAAATAATATTTGAGTTTTAGATGGTATATCCTCAAATATTTAGACCAAAGAAATTATAATATGAACTAGTTTCCACTTTCTCTCTCAAAAATTAGAAAATTATGATAATAATAAACATACACAATTCATATAATGCATTATAGATGCATAGCTTGATGGTTGCACTCTAGGTTATTTAGTAAATAAGATACTTCTTTCAATTACAAGTTTACTACCAGCCTAACTACTTTAGAGTAAACTAAGGTTTGTTAATTTAAAAAAAATTAAATATTAACACCCTAAATACTTATGATACTTTCACCGGTGGATCAAGTATGCATTATTATTAAGTATTTATACACCAAAGCTATTAGCCTAGTTCTTCTTTTCCACTTAAAGTGCAGTTGAATAAGAATTAAGCAAATTAGTTTCTTTAGCAGTATATTTAAAATATAAGTGTGTGTATTAAATGTAAATTCAAACTTATATTTCATTTCCAAACAATGTTGGTTACGTGAATATATTTGGCATATTTTTTTTTTATTGGAATGAAAGGTTATAGTTAGACTATTTAACCATAATATTGTATAAAGCATAGGTTACATCAAAAGCAAATTAATCTCTAAATACATCACAATGCATTTATCTTAATTAGACTTATCTTAACCTAATAAAATTGGGGCTTGTCTTAATGGTTGCACCTTTTTGATTGGCAATCAATGATTTTAGGTTCAATTCTTTTGTTCATGGTTGTGGGTTTAGGGTTTGGACTTGGATAATTATAGTATAAATAAGTGCAAGTCTCCCTTTGTTTCTTAAAAAATGAAACTAAATATATATTTTTATTTGCAACTTGATGGCATTATTTTTAGCATCTATCAAAAAATGCTTATATTGGTACTCATCACAATTATGATTGAGGCATGTAGAATGGATAGGAGAGTTGTCTGTTATGTCAAATATTAAGAACAAGTTTAAGATTATGTAATATACCGAGTTTAGATTCTCTCTAATTTACATGAAAGGTGGAGAGGGCATGTTGTTTAATTATAGTTATTTATGATTAGTATAATAACTATGTCATGATTGCCTTTCAATGACAATTATTATACCAATCATGGATGATTATAAGTGGCAACCAGTCCTCTCATTTGCATAAAAAATAGAAATGATCATAACTTATATATCAAGAATATTCGATGGAAGGGTGGCCCCAATTCACTGTAAATGCTTCTATTGCTATTGTAATTTTTTTTATAGAATATTACTATCATAATTAATGGCACTATAAACTGTTTTTATCTTTTATTATATACTTCTCCCTTCCACTTTACTACCATCTATTGCATATGTCAAATGCTTTTTTAACCTAAAATTAAGTGCATTACGGTTGAAAATATTGTTGATTTTGGTATGTTTTAAGATTTTCTTAAATTCTTATAAATTTTGAATTTTGTAACATATATCATTTGGCTTGATTTGATGATCTTAGTAATATATGGCCATGATAATACCATATTATAGTGCATGATAGCATGAGATCTCTCCGTGTCCTACTCAATGTTTCATTATTATAATTAAATTTGACTTGGTTTTATAAAATTTGGTTTAATTCTATCACACAACTTTACCCTTTTTTTTTTTTTTTGCTTGTATGATATTGCATAACTTAATTAGATCATTTTACTCCACCAAATTAATTCATTCCTTGTTTAGATAGCCTAAATCAACAAGCAATGGTGAACACTTGGCATTGTAATTATGAGCATTATCTTCAATTGAAGTCCTAAGCCTTCTTAGCTAGAATTTATCTTCTTAAATTAAATTTTGGATAACTGCTATAATAATAGCCTTCAGCTATTAAATGCATCCACACTTTTTTTTTTGTGTTTTTTTAGTCTTAGGTACCTTTTTTTAGATTAATTATTTGAATATCTTTTTTAAAATAAAAAATTCTATTAGAGACTTTATCTTTCTTTTATATTTAATGTGGGACTTTTTTGAACCAAATTTTTATTTTTTTTAAGGATAAAATGGGAGGAAGTTCGCTGGCATGAATTATAATTGATATTCGGACTCATACCAGCATTTAATGATTTTATAAATTACATAAATTATTAAATAAGATTTGCACTTCATATGCATTTAATAGTTGGATTTTTTTAGAAAAAATGGTGCTGGTAAAGTGTTGTTCACTTGTTCCATCTCTAATTTTATTTTCAATCAAGCCATGCCTTCAGATTTTTATTCGGAAAGTTAAAATACAAATAAAAAATATAAATAAATAAAAAACCTTTTTTATATAATAATAAGGAAAAGACTTTGTACACTGTCGGTGCAGCAAGTCTTACATGGGCTGCACTGTTCCTTTTTATTGATACATGACATCTATTAAAAATGTTAAACAACTTTACATTTGAGAGAAAAAATTACGAACACCTAAGTTTTAAGCTTACGATACCGTAGTTATAAAGTTAAACACCCGTTCAGAAACGATATGCTAGTTTTAAACCTACGATAGTTTTAAACTTAAAACATTCGTTCAAAAAATGTGTCTATACATATTCCAAAAAAAGTAAAAAAACCTTACATAGTTTTAAACTTACGACAGGATTTATAAAACTAAGACGTTAAGAAAGAAAAAAATACACACTCTAGTTTGAATCTTACTTATAAAATTATGACACCCACTCGTCTCTATACAAATTCCAAAAAAAAAAAGCAGGTATTAATTCATCAAAATTAAAACGCCATTAAGAAAACAAAAAAACTTTACGAACACTCTAGTTTTAAACTTACTGGTATTAATGCACATTAAGTCAAAATTAAGACGCCATTAATAAAGCAAAAAAAAATTTACGAACACCTTAGTTTTAAACTTACTTATATAAAAGTAAGACACCCGTTAAATATTTACGACTAATCTTATACCCGTAGTTATAAAATTACGACACCCACTCATTTATACACAAATTTCAAAAAAATGGGTATTAATGCACGTCAAAATTAAGACAAAAAAGTAAAAAAAAAAACTTTACGACATTCTAGCTTTAAACTGTAGTTATAAAACCAAGACACCCGTTAAGAAAGCAAAAAATAATACGATACCATAATTTTAATCTTACGACATCGTAGTTTTAAACTTAAGACATCCGTTTAGAAAAGTTATTTATACATAAATTCCAAAAAAAAAAAGCTAAACGGGTATTAATGCACGTCAAACAGTATACTTTTTCTGAACAGGTGTCTTAATTTTAAAACTAGAGTATCGTAAGTTTAAATTAGGATGTCGTAATTTTTTTTTTATTTTTGAACAGACGTCTTAACTTTATAATTACGGTATCGTAAACTTAAAAGTAAAATGTTATAAGTTTTTTTCTTGGGATATCGTAAAGTTATTTTAATATTTTTTAATAAATATTATGCATATGTGAACCAATAAAAAGAAACGATCTAGCCTACATAAAACTTGCTGCATCGGAGACGACTTTTCCTAATAATAATTGGCTACAATACGAGCCCAATAGCATAAAACCGGACAAGAACAATAAACTAATTTGTTCGGCTAAGCGGTCCAATAGCGTTTAGGAAGAACGAACGGCTATCATTGTTTTAAGAAAAAAAATGAACGGTCTAGATGACCACAATCAGGCCAATCTTGGCAAGCAAACCACGTCCACGTCCATTTCAAGTCACCGATCGCACCCAGCCGGCGGCCACCTGTCGCTTCCCGGCTTCCCCCTTCTCCTGGCTCCACCGATTTATTCTCGGAAAAGACCTCATCTCCGGCCCTCTATGTCACACGCCTTCCCCTGTTTTAACTCTTCCAGCTTCCCCTCTCGCTCCTCCTCGCGCGGCCGCGGCCTCGGCCTCGGCCTCGGCGTCGCAAGCGTTCGCGTTTTCGTTCGCATAAACCCTGCATATTTGGACGAAGGCCTTCCCCTCTGAAGCTGAAGCGCGCCGCGGCGGGAGGTGTCCCGCCGATTAGAGGCTCTCGGGGGAGGTGAAATCCTGACCTGTAGTTGCTTCTTCTTCTTCTTCTTCTTTGCTTCCTTTGAAGTTCTTTGCGATGGGGAGTTTGAAGTCAGAGGCGAATTCCGGGACTGTGGTATCGACGTCGGATTCCTCCCTTGATCCTATTTGGGATGCCATCCGGGAGGAAGTCAAGTCCGAGGTAAGCACCCCAGGCCTTGTTGGTGACTACTTCTTCTTTCTTTATCTTGTTGATAGATTTTTCTGCGCCTTTTTTTTTTTTTTGAAAAAAAAAATCTTTAAGCAATTTGAATAGCTGTAATAGTTCTTATTTCATTATAGCTTGGTTTTCGGCAAGTAGGAGAGACTGTTTTCATCCAAGAAGAATGTGAAGACGGAGTAAGTCTAGCTTAAAGGGGCTTCTGAATTTCTACTGTCATTGGTTTATTAGTTCATAAATAAAACAAAAAAGTCTTGTTTGACTGGGCAATGAAGACCAAGACATGAATAATTCCTAGAAGCTTCTCTGTTTTGATTGTGAAAATAAGGAAAACGTTGGACCCACTGCCTTCGGTATTAGGGTCAAGTACGTGTCGGCCATCGTGATAGGGAAAGATAATATAAAGTTGTATTAACTATTGTTTTTGTAGGCTGCTTACTGATTGATTCCTTGTAAAATTGGAACAGTTCAGACATCATCGAGGCACCGACAGAAAGTTATTTATTTATATCCCGTTGGTCATTTTCTTCTTGTTCCATGCATTTTAGGTGTATGTTTTAGTCTTGCAATTGAATAAGCATGTTGTGCACGATTATTTTATCCTTGTCTTCATATGTTAATGCTTTATTGAAGGTTCTTGTGGTCTTAAATATGACTCTGGTAGTTTATTAATTGATTTATTCTTTTTACTGCACCTTGGTCTTCATATTTCCAGTCCTCTGGCTGTGGCATGCTTCCAATTCTCTGACTTTGATATTCAAATTTCTTTCAGGCTGAGAAAGAGCCACTTTTAAGCAGCTTTTTGTATGCCAGTGTTTTATCTCATGATTGTTTGGAGAGGGCATTGGCGTTGTTCTAGCTAATAGGCTTCAGAATCCAACACTGCTGGCAACTCAGCTAATGGACATATTTGACAACGTGATAATGAAAGATATAGGTATCCAACGTTCAGTTCGCCTAGATATTCAGGTGATCCTATTGTCATGTAAATAGCCATCTAATCTCCATAATTACTTACTAATTGTTTAACTGGAAAGAATATTGACATGGAGGGATTATATGACAAAAGAGAACTCTTTTTATATCTGTAGGCATTCAAGGATAGGGATCCTGCTTGTGCATCTTATAGCTGGGCACTGCTGTATCTTAAGGTATGCTGTTCTTTTATCATATTTGATTATTTGAATTATTTGAAGTGATCTTTTAAATAAATGCCACATTTAGTTGAATGTGTATGAGGTCAAAATTTTATTTTCTTACTGATAGTTGCTTCAGGCCCTGTTTGGTTGACAAGAAAGTGAAAGATAAAGAAAGTTAAAGGGGAACCCTTTTCCCCATATTCTGTGTCGAAGGGAAAAAAAAACATGTTATTATCATTTTCTCCAAATTTCTCCTTTCTAGGTATTTATTTTAAGAGAATCGTAAAATGAAAGTCCATCATGGTAAGTGGTTATGTCCTAACCACTTCTTCTCTGACATCTTTTTCAATATTCTTAGATCAGGCAAATAAAGGCATATTTTGTTTCAGAGGAAGTATCAACCCCGAGGTTGGTTTGCAATGGAAGTTGCCACTTCTATGTGTTCAGTTTGATAGAAGTGAACAGTGAACCACCATGATTTCTCCAAAAGTACTGAACTGGTGGGTGGTGGGGGTGAGGGCATCTATGGTCATCCTAAGGAAGGGAACACATGCACTTTTGAGCTCTTATGTCTAACCAAAGATCCAAAGAGATTTTTTTTTTCCTCCTTGTGAATTTTCTTATTTTAGTTTTCTCAGCATGTGAAACATCTAAAGTAGTTTTTTCCCCTTTCTGTCTGATGAGTTATATGCCCCTAATAATTTAGCATTGCATTCAATGCTTATTACATGTTTTAATAATAATAAAACATTAGTTCAGTAATTTTTTTTGAAACAATTAACTTAGTACTGATTAAATGGCACATCTCACACTTATTTAATTTTCTTTTAAGGGTTATCATTCTTTGCAATCGTATCGTGTAGCACATGCATTATGGAACCAAGGGCGTAGAGTATTGGCCTTGGCATTGCAAAGTCGTATTAGTGAGGTGATTCTTGTACAACCATTAGTGTTATACGATGTTCATGTGTAAGTGTTAGCAAATATTAATATAACAAAATTCTTCCCTTATTCAGTTTCTCTTTTTTTTATGTGTATTTGCAGGTTTTTTCTGTGGACATACATCCAGGTATTTTAATTTTTATTATATTCTTCACTTTTAAGATTATTTTAAATCCTTCAACACAGTAAAACAGATTATTGTTCGGCTATGAAGTTGTAACTTTCTTAAGTACTGCTCTTGTAATTTTTTTCATAAATATCATACATATTTGTTTTAGAAGTAACACAACAATGGGATGATGAGTGGTATTGATTAAAATAATGATGGTCATTTGTTTCAGTCTTAGTATTATGTGCCAAAATATGTTGGTTGATCTTCATTTGAGTGATATTTCTTGATAACCGTATGTTCATTTCCACTTTCTAAATTTAAAATTTGTCAGGTCACTTTCAACTGGAACAAATTCAGACACATGCATGCATGCGCACGTACACATGCATATAAAGCACTAACCAATGCCTATATATTGCATGTTTTCTTCTCATGCACAATGAGTAGTAAAGCTTGATCTATTTGATATACACCTGTATAATGATAAGTCAAGGTACCATCTTTTTACATTGTAACAGATGCTAATTACCATCAATGCAATTGCTGGTTTTTTTTTTTTGGCATCTTGACTTTATCTGATTGGTTGATTTTGTAGCCATTTTTTTTAATTCATAACTTCAATGTAAACTATCACTTTAAGCATGCAGCTGTTGCCTCATTCATTTGAATGGCTTACCATTACCATAACACAAAACCTGGGAAAAAGGAGAGCTTAAACATGAAAAATACAATATGATCCAATAATGTTCTATAAATTTGTCTTTAGATTCATGTTGAATCGGACACATGATGTTTTTAATGTGTATATTAAAGATGCATGGAAGTGTCCAATGCATTTGAATTTAATTTAAGCTTGCTTCATTTGCTAATAAGAGCTTAATGGCATCTTGGGGCAACAGAAAATAGTAATAGGAAATGTGTCATTGACATTGAAGAGTATTAAAAGAAGAGAATGAAGAATTTCTTCAAGTTCATATAGCCCCTGTTTAACTGAACTCGTTGCAAGTATGGGGGGGCCATGAAAGGTTGCTCTGTGGTTGCATGAGCTTAAGATTTCTTAGCTATGATTGGGGTATTTGTTTCTACTGTTTGGCATTCTTGGTTTCATGGGAGGTTCCTTAACTTGAAGCATCTGTGGTCCAGAATATGGAAGAAAACTGCAGAAGAATGTTGTTAGGTTGAGAGTTGTGTAATGTACTATTGAATTTTGGTGGTTATGCTTGAGTCCATTAATCTAATCTCTCTAAGTGAGATACTTATTTGATAGGGTTAACATAAGCTGAAGATTAGAAAACTAAGCATTAGTTTCAGGGGTCAACATCTTTGTAGAGGTCCTAGAAGACACATCCTACCTTATGTTTCTAAAATCCTTGTTTTTAACATGAGACTATTGAAGAGTACCCTCAGAGCTGTAGGTGGGGTTACTTGGAGCTCAAGAAAGCAAAAGGGGCGAAATATTTAGTCTAGTTGAGATTTGTTGTGGAGAGCATGTGTTTCTTCTTTCCTTGAAATGAAGATTGGATCAACAGTTAATTTATTTTTGCTTGATACTAGTTTTTGATCTAAATCTTAGACTCTGATGAGGGGTAAAATCATTATTGTGTTATTGATCGCTCACATCAGCGATGAGATTACGCTCAATCCAAATACCCCGCCTGCCAGCTGGCGTGACATTCTAGCGACAAGGTCAAATCGGCTTTGATGGGTCGGGTCATCCTGATAACCCGGACTGTCCTTATACTTCGGCCATCTGAGCCGAGCTATCCTTATTGCTCGGCAACCCGAGCTACCCTTATGCTTCGGTCATATGAGCCGAGCTATCCTTATTCCTCGGTAACCCGAGCTATTCTTATGCTTCGGCTATCTGAGCCGAGCTATCCTTATTCCTCGGTAACCCGAGCCATCTTTATGCTTCGGCTATCTGAGCCGAGCTATCCTTATTCCTCAGACATCCGAGCCGATCCATTTTAGACTTCGGAAAACCAAGCTATTCCTCGTCCAGGCCAACCACGGTATTCAAAATACCTCTGTGGAATCCGGCGCGGGAGAGTCCCTATTCGCTAAAACCGAACAAGATTCCAAACGGAGAATCATACCCAGGAGTGGCCTAAAGCCTACACAATTGTGGGATCCCAAGGCATCAGCCAGCTCTTCCAGCCGTCGATCTTCTAACTGATAAGATACAGATCCTACCGATCTCGTAACAAACTCGATTCGAATCATAACAACTTTCGACCCCCACGACGCGCCCAGGGAGTCAGGTGATCCTCTATAAATACCAC
Organism: Calamus simplicifolius; assembly: GCA_900491605.1. NCBI lineage: Eukaryota > Viridiplantae > Streptophyta > Magnoliopsida > Arecales > Arecaceae > Calamus > Calamus simplicifolius. The sequence continues at coordinate 105,613 of UESW01004719.1, forward strand.
AACATTTCAACCCCTTAAGTACGCACAAAAAATTACCTTGTACACTTGTTTGGCTTTACGGAATTAATCACTCCATTAGAGCTCCGATCGAGAGCTTGGAGGAAGATTCTTCTATGAAAAGTCTTCTCCTCACATCTGTTCGCTGTGAATCTTCACTGACTTGGGCGTCGGAGGGTCCCCGCAAAGGACAATCCTAAGGAAATCCTCTGCAAGTGCGCACTGTCTTGCAGGTTCCACCCGGACGTCGAGATCAGAGTTCGGACCCAGAGCCGGAAGCACACCGAGTTGAAGAACGGATTTCCGCGGCAACAGATTGGCGCTAAAGGAAGGGCCTCAAGTCCCATAAACTTGTAATCCAGGAGACAAGACTAAAAAATCAGAAGAAGCATCCTCTGATGGCCAATCGGAAGAGAGCCACCTCTGAGGCTCAAGATCAGGCCGCGTCTGAAAGGCCTGATCCGGTCAGTGATGTAGCACCTTCGCTACCACCACCAGCCGAAACTCCTTCCCCACCGACAACGGCGGTAACCCTGGACCAGTTCACCACTCTGGTTCAGCAGGTTCAAGCATTGATCTAGATGATCCAGGAATTCCAGGCAATCCCTGGCCCTGCCAATCCTGCCTTCCAGCCTCGCGAGGAGGCTGCTGCCCCTGCTCCGCCTGCAATCTCCTCTTCCGATCCGCCTGGGGCGGCGGATCACGGTCGCCAGCCTGCAAAGATGAGACCGGCGCTGCAACGAGCTGGAGGGAAGAGCCCACTTAGATTCAGGCGGGTTTGCTCTCCCTTCCTGATATCTTCTCAGGATTCAACACCACTGTCGTCTTCTCATCGCTCGATCCCTTCTGCCACTCTGGATGAAGGGGTCAGGCAACAGATGCAGGAGATGCGTCAGGAATGGCGTCGGGAGCTAGATGCCGCCAAGCAAGCTCCTCCATCCCAGCCGAAAGCGGAGCAGGGCATTCCCTTCTCCAAGAAGATCATGGGGAAGTGATTCCCTCCCATGTCAAGCTGCCCACCATCGAGCCTTATCATGGATCTTTCGATCCCGACGACCATCTCAGTAGTTTCCGATCGATCATGATGTTTCATGGGGCATCAGATGCGATTCTCTGCCACGACTTCCCCTCCACCCATAGAGGGTCCGCTCGAATCTGGTTTAATGCCTTAAAACCATGTTCCGTTGGTTCATTCGACGAGCTGAGCCACCTCTTCATCAGCCAATTTGTCAGTAGCCGCCGTCACCGGCGGAGATCTGATTTCCTCTTCGAGATTAAGCAAAAAGAGGGGGAATCCTTGAAGAACTATCTCAATCGATTTAATACGGTCATGCTGGAAGTGGATCGCCTTAACCATGAGGTGGCCATGTCATTCCTAGTGGGCGAGGTGTTAAAGGAGAGTGACTTTTACCTGGCGTTGGAGGTTAGTTACCCTTCGAACCGCTTCGATATGATGGCCCTGGTGGACAAGTATGCCAGAGTCGAGGAATCGCGGAGAATTGCCCTCGCCAAGCTGGCAAGAAAGGAGTCCAAGGGCTCGAACAAACACCGGTCTGTCCATCAGCTAAGCCCACCTCGTCGCCAAAGGGTTCCCTCACCACCACCGAAGAACCGCACCCGAAGCCCGCCTAGGAGGTTCAACCGTTCACCCCGCTCGCTGCCCCGAGGGCGCAGATCCTCATGGAGATAGAGCATCAACTCCCTCGATCGTCTCCTCTCTGAGAGGATGCGATCCAGAGAGACCTCACCAAGTACTGCCGCTACCATCGAGACCATGGCCACGATACCAAAAAATGCTGGCAGCTGAAGAATGAAATCGAGAGGCTTATTCAGCGGGGCAGACTGAACCAATTCAGGGGAGCGCCCGAGCCGAGAAATGGGGGTAACCGCCAGCCCGAGCCTCAGCAGCCTCCTCCTCCAAACCTCCCGGTTGTTGGCCATATCAATGTGATCGATGTGGTCGGTAGTCCATCGGATTGGCCGGGGTGGGAAGAAGATTCGGCACCAAAGAGAGCATGGACTGATGGGCTCTCCTTCTCCAATGATGATCTCCAGAAGATACAATTCTCGCATGATGATGCGCTGATTGTATCTCTCAATCTAAACAATTATGATATAATCCGGATTCTCATTGATAGTGGGGACTCTGCCAATACGCTGTACCTCGATGTGTTTACGAAAATGAAACTGCTCATGGAAAATCTCCGAGCCGTGGACTCCACCTTGATGGGGCTCACCGACAATGTTATTACCCCAGAGGGAGTCGTGACTTTAACGGTCCGGGCAGGAATTTGGCCCTGTGTTGCCATTATTCGCACGAATTTCCTGGTGACCAAGCTTCGGTCGCCCTGTAACGCAATCTTTGGGAGACTCGGCCTGATAGTTGCTGTCTCCATCCCGCATCTAATTCCCAGCCAAACAGAAAAATGGGGGAGTTCGAGGAAGCCAAGCTATAGCTCGGCAACGCTTCATCGCCAGCCTTCGGTCCAAACTGCCCGAGGTTAACAAGCGGACCGCTTGGGAGAATTTTGCCAGGCATCAAGGAGAGTCAGCCGAAGAAAATACTGTTGAGCGAAGCTTGGCCCGACCGAACCGTAAAGATTGGATCACAACCGGAAGAAAAGCCTCGGCATGAGTTAATCGAAAAAAAAATGCTGATATCTTTGATTGGTCCTCTTCTATGCCGGGGATCAGTCCAGACGTTCTCGTCCACCGTCTCAATATGGACGAGATGTTCCGACCTGTTAAGCAGGAGAAAAGGAGCTTCGCCCCTGAAGCGACGGAAGGTCATTGAGGGAGAAGTTGACAAGCTTATTAAGACTAACTTCATTCGGGAGGTAAACTACCCTAGCTGGCTATCGAATGTTGTTATGGTGAAAAAGCCGAACGGCAAGTGGCGGATCTGCATCAACTTCACCGACCTCAACAAAGCATGCCCGAAGGACATTTTTCCTCTCCCTCGGATCGATCAGCTTATAGACGCTACTTTGGGTCACCAGATGCTGACCTCCATGGACGCCTATTCGGGCTACAATCGAATCCGAATGGCGCCCGAGAATGAAGAGAAGACCACCTTCAAAACCGATCGAGGTACGTATTGTCACCATATCATGCCTTTCAGTCTGAAAAATGCAGGTGCTACTTACTAAAGGCTATTAACAAGGTCTTCAAGAAATAGATCGGCCATAACATGGAGGTGCATATCGACGACATGCTAGTCAAAAGCAAGGAAGCCCCGGCCAAAGCCGAAGTGCGTATCAAAAGCCTCGGCTAGAGCCGGAGTGCATCTCTTATTATCAGAAGCCCCGGCCAAAGCCGAAGTGCGTATCAAAAGCCTCGGCCAGAGCCGGAGTGCATCTCTTATTATCGGAAGCCCCGGCCAAAGCCGAAGTGCGTATCAAAAGCCTCGGCTAGAGCCGGAGTGCATCTCTTATTATCAGAAGCCCGGCCAAAGCCGAAGTGCGTATCAAAAGCCTCAGCCAGAGCCGGAGTGCATCTCTTATTATCGGAAGCCCCGGCCAAAGCCGAAGTGCGTATCAAAAGCCTTGGCTAGAGCCGGAGTGCATCTCTTATTATCGGAAGCCCCGGCCAAAGCCGAAGTGCGTATCAAAAGCCTCAGCCAGAGCCGGAGTGCATCTCTTATTATCGGAAGCCCCGGCCAAAGCCGAAGTGCGTATCAAAAGCCTTGGCCAGAGCCGGAGTGCATCTCTTATTATCGGAAGCCCCGGCCAAAGCCGAAGTACGTATCAAAAGCCTCGGCTAGAGCCGAAGTACATCTCTTATTATCGGAAGCCCCGGCCAAAGCCGAAGTGCATATCAAAAGCCTCGGCCAGAGTCGGAGTGTATCTCTTATTATCGGAAGCTCCGGCCAAAGCCGAAGTGCGTATCAAAAGCCTCGGCCAGAGCCGGAGTACATCTCTTATTATCGGAAGCCCCGGCCAAATCCGAAGTGCGTATCAAAAGCCTCGGCTAGAGCCAGAGTGCATCTCTTATTAGCGGAAGCCCCGGCCAAAGCCGAAGTGCGTATCAAAAGCCTCGGCCAGAGCCGGAGTGCATCTCTTATTATCGGAAGCTCCGGCCAAAGCCAAAGTGCGTAACAAAAGCCTCGGCCAGAGCCGGAGTGCATCTCTTATTATCGGAAGCCCCGGCCAAAGCCAAAGTACGTATCAAAAGCCTCGGCCAGAGCTGGAGTACATCTCTTATTATCGGAAGCTCCGGCCAAAGCCGAAGTGCGTATCAAAAGCCTCGGCTAGAGCCGGAGTGCATCTCTTATTATCGAAAGCCCTGGCCAAAGCCGAAGTACGTATCAAAAGCCTCGGCTAAAGCCGGAGTGCATCTCTTATTATCAGAAGCCCCGGCCAAATCGGAAGCCCCGGCCAAAGCTGAAGTATGTATCAAAAGCCTCGGCCAGAGCCGGAGTACATCTCTTATTATCGGAAGCCCCGGTCAAAGCCGAAGTACGTATCAAAAGCCTCGGCTAGAGCTGGAGTGCATCTCTTATTATCGGAAGCCCCGGCCAAAGCCGAAATGCGTATCAAAAGCCTCGGCCAGAGCCAGAGTGCATCTCTTATTATCGAAAGCTCCAGCCAAAGCCGAAGTGCGTATCAAAAGCCTCGACCAGAGCCGGAGTGCATCTCTTATTATCGGAAGCCCCGGCCAAAGCCGAAGTGCGTATCAAAAGCTTCGGCCAGAGCCGGAGTGCATCTCTTATTATTGGAAGCCCCGGCCAAAGCCGAAGTGCGTAACAAAAGCCTCGGCCAGAGCCGGAGTGCATCTCTTATTATCGGAAGCCCCGGCCAAAGCCGAAGTGCGTATCAAAAGCCTCGGCCAGAATCGGAGTGCATCTCTTATTATCGGAAGCCCTGGCCAGAGCCGAAGTGCATATCAAAAGCCTCGGCCAGAGCCGGAGTGCATCACTTATTATCGAAAGCCTCGACCTGTCCGAGTGATTTTTCGAACACCCCTATGTGACTGAGACGTCCCGCTATGCTTCGGCAGAGGTTGGTAACTTTTCTTCGCTTACTAGCAAGATTGCACAAGTTATTTCTTTTCAAAGAAATACACGCTTCTTCCCTCAAACAGGGCCATGCATACTACATGAACTCACGCGGCCGCCCAAGCCTTTCTCCGACCCAAAACAGAGATAAATACCTCCTCCACAGAGGATTGAGCGACATATTCACAAAAATAAAGTGACAGAAATGACGTTGAACTTATAGATTATGCTATGGATCAAAAAGCATAAAATGAGAGTGACAACTCTCAACACAATCGCATTAGAAATCGAGACTTCCACCCCTTTATAGAAGAAGGGTTATCGGAAATCTTGAATGACTTCCGGGGGCCAATATAGGGCCACTCAGAGCTCCTTCCAGAGACCAAGTTGTAGCAAACGCGGAACAGGGGAAGAGTTGCAGTCACCCCAACACGACTGCACATCGAGACGAACCCAACAAGATTTCGCCAACTGTTTGGGGCCACCATCGTTGGACATATATTGTAGAACCTCATCACCTCCTGTATCAATGGGTGAAGAGGGAATCGGAGACCTGCTCTCAAGCTCTCCTCGTAGAAGAAAACTCCCCGGCTCAGCTTGGTTGAAACCCGATCCTCGGTCCTCGGCGCCCATAAGGCTACATCCCCAGGAACTCTATAAAGATGGCGGATTCTACCCAAATCCTCCAGGGTGATCTCAGAAGCAACATCGTCCGGACCACTCATATTGGCTAAACGGGGGGTAAGACGCGAACAGGCAAGCAAGGGCTTAGAGTTGGAGTAGAAAATCTCTGTAACACAGATGAAGGAGTGTTGTAGAACAAGCACCGCCACAGCCCTCTTTAAATAAGCATTTCAGAAAGAAAACCTTAAACGCTAGAAATCCCGATACGGGCGCCATAAATAAAGGAATCCCGCCACATGGAGCTCCCACAATCGCAGCTTGCGATAAACTAGGCGTCTTTTTCTTGAGCCACGGCAGAAAATGATGGCGAAACAGCGGCCCGTCATTTATGAGATCATCATTACCCGCCTTTTTGAATCCCCCAAATAAGAATGCTCCAGAATTCTACTCCCTATATCCGAAATTACACTTCGGACTAGGGAGTGGGGGGCATGTGATGAGGGGTAAAATGTCATTGTGTTATTGATCGTTCACATCAGCGATGAGATCATGCCCAATCCAAACACCCCGCCTGCCAGCTAGCTTGACATTCTAGCGACAAGGTCAAATCAGCTTTGATGGGGTCGGATCACCCTGACAATTCAGACCGTCTTTATACTTCGCCATCTGAGCCGAGCTATCCTTATTGCTCGGCAACCCGAGCTACCCTTATGCGGCCATTTGAGCCGAGCTATCCTTATTTCTCGGTAACCCGAGCTATTCTTATGCTTCGGCTATCTGAGCCAAGCTATCCTTATTCCTCGGTAACCCGAGCCATCCTTATGCTTCGGCTATCTGAGCCGAGCTATCCTTATTCCTCGGACATCCGAGCCGATCCATTTTATACTTCGGAAAACCAAGCTATTCCTCGTCCAGGCCAACCACGGCATTCAAAATACCTCTGCAGAATCCGGCGCGGAAGAGTCTCTATTTGCTGAAACTGAACAAGATTCCAAATGGAGAATCATACCCAGGAGTGGCCTAGAGCCTACGCAATTATGGGATCCCAAGGCATCAGCCAGCTCTTCCAGCCGTTGATCTTCTAACTGACAAGATACAGATCCTATCGATCTCGTAACAAACTCGATTCGAATCATAACAACTTTCGACCTCCACGACGCGTCTAGGGAGTCAGGTGATCCTCTATAAATACCACAGCATTTCAACCCTTCAGGTACGCACAAAAAATTATCTTGTACACTTGTTTGGCTTTACGGAATCAATCACTCCATTAGAGCTCCGATCGAGAGCTTGGAGGAAGATTTTTCTGTGAAAAGTCTTCTCCTCACATCTGCTCGCTGTGAATCTCCACTGACTTGGGCGTCGGATGGTTCCCCACAGAGGACAACCCCAAGAAAATTCTCTGCGAGCGCGGACTGTCTTGCAAGTTCCACCCTGGACGTCGAGATCGGAGTTCGGACCCGGAGCCGGAAGCGCACCCGAGTTGGAGAACGGATTTCCGCGGCAACAGACTCCATTGTTGGACGACCCATTCTTATTTACTTTAGGCATTGCATGGATGCTGAAACAACGTAATTAGGACACATTCTTGTTATCAATTTTTTGGGCACTTTTGGTGCATGCACTAAAGTTCTGGACCAAACCTTCCTCAAGAACTCTAAAATTTGATTTTGATTTCTGATATGGGTTTTTATTTTCATGCTACTGCTGAAAGAGAAATTCAGTAGAAGGAATGCAATCAAGTCCTGGAGGTAGTTAATTGAACCCTGGTTGACAGAGATCAACTGAGGTAGAAGATTAAAAGTAAATGAAGTATGCAGAACAAAAGGACTAGTTATATATTATTGTTCGTATGATTTGAAGTTGCATCTTGTCTTCTCTCTAAATTCCAAAGTCTATAGGCAGAAAATAATCCTTGAGTAATCCCATAGATATTAGTTCTTACTGTAAATCCTTGGATTAATGGATGTGAGAGGAAAAGTGGGCAGTTGGCATGCGAGGGTACTTCTTTCTCTTTCCTTTCGTTCTCTCTTGCCCTTCTCTCTACCCCTTTCTTTTGGGCACTAAGTGGGACAACTTGCTGCTTTCCTAGTTTGAGGAGAACATGTCTCCACTCTTCTATCTTGAAGTGGCAGCCCAGTATAGGTGGCCAGCCTCTTTTGGTAGATGATATGAGGAGTTACAGCCACTCTCACATCTTGTAATGCTGGATCATATCTACAGGAAGGGTTTAGTATGTTAAATATGATCTTTTAATGATGACTGGTGGACCAAAAACTCCCAAAACTTGTAAATAAACCTTACGAACTCTTTAGAAAATAATCCAGTGACTTAATAAACCTAAAAAAGAGGCAACTGAGACTCAATTGATGAACTTCTTACATCAAAACTTGTCCTTCCTCACAAACAAATTGTGTTCATCAACTTTAGATGCAATGAACACCTATATATCAGGCACCTGGCCCTTTTCCATGAAAGAAGTTCCTTAATGCTTTTGCTTTATACTCTGAGGCTCATACTTCATTTCATCAAGGTTAAGGATTCCCCTTGAACTTTGAGGGATCATAATTCAGTCCATTATCCTAATAAAGGTGTGACACTTGCAGGTTATTAAGGTCTGGCTTTAGAATGTATTTGATTTTCTCAGCTGTAAAATATAATATATAATCAAAATTTTAATGCTTTGGTTGTTAGTTTAGATTATAAAGGATGTTTGAAAAAAAGTTGGATAGGTTTCTGCTAAAGATAAAGCATATTTGGTAGCATGTATACAAATCTATATTAAATTAAGGTGGAGCATGGAATGAAGAATATTAATCTATATTAAATTAAGGTGGAGCATGGAATGAAGAATATTAATCATGCTTGCTTTTTGTTATCACAACCCTGTCTTTTCCCACACAACTCAACAAACAGGTTTTCACATATTCCATTCCTCCTTAATCATACTTCATCAAATTCTTCTCTTGTCATTTCAACTAATTCTTCATTTTCTCAAAAAAAAAACTATATTTTCATGCTTCCATTAACTTGAGGAATCCTACTTCTTATGCCTTTGTTGTAATAATGTGATACAGCTGCAAATATTGGAGAGGGAATATTATTGGATCATGGAACAGGTTTAGTTATTGGTGAAACTGCTGTTGTAGGACACAAGGTTTCTTTAATGCAGGCAAGTGTACAACTTCTCTTTCTAGCATAATGCATAATCCCTGTAGAGATTATGTGGTTGTTATCGTGTCTTTTTAGTTGATAAGTCTATGTAGAGATTAATTGAATAGTTTTCGTGCAACTGTATAGATGCATTAAAAAAATGAGACTAGCTACTTGATTAGTGATGCTTTATTTCAACCACTAAATTTCTGCTGTAGAATGTTTGGAAGTGGGTCTCCCTCATCCATGGATTAGGTTTTGAAAACAAATGGAGGCTTATGTGACATTTATGTCTGCAATGGGAAGTTCATTGAATGGAATTAACAGATGAGCACCACAGCTACATGTTTGCTTTTTCACGCAAGCATACACATAATTAAGTGTAGCTATAACCATCCAGCCTTTCCCCAACAATTCGGGTTTGGCTTCAAATTTGACTCCGTTCCATAGTTTTTGACATTTTCACAACCGATTGTCAACCTAACTTTAACCCTCCATCTTTCTCATCTAGGTTTGGGACCTGCTGTTGCGGTGTTACACAATTAGATGCAATGCATGTATGCACATACATATTTATGCATGCATGCATCTCTATATATGCATGCGTGGGTCTCTGCGTTCATGCGTGCATGCATGTATGTAGGTTTAGACCTTCTACAAGTTCATGTATATGCATATATGCATCTTCATCTCAACGTTTTATGTTCTATTTATGACCTTACATTTTAGTGAATGTACAATGTATGACATGCGCTTTTTTTCATCCAGTGAGGAAGCATCATCTCATTATTTAGCATTCAAATGCTTTATTTTATTTCTTTAGCCACCAGCTCATTTGACTTGTCAGATAAACTTATCACACTGAAAATATTTGTTTCTACTCCAAAGTTCAAATGGTCTTTCAATTCAATATGTGGAGGAAAACTTTTATAGTGTGAGGTGGTATCAGGTTGGTCTCAGTCCAGGTAAGAGTCAACCTGGTATACAGAACTGCAAGGTGTTTGTGTCTAAATATTTTGTCCATTCTCAACAAGGCTATCTTGTATCTGTAAAGCCTTGGATGGAAGATGAAATGAAACAAGCACCCATGCTAGAGTAAAGAATGGTAGCAAGAAGTGACAAAAAGACAGCAGCACTGAAAAGGAAATGGCACTAGCACGGAGTTCATGTAGTTCTTACTTACACATTACTTGTTGTTTCTTGCTGTTTGGTGTTTTCATTTTTTGAGAGTACCTCTGTTTAATTTAGTTGCCTTTCAATTTGAATGCTTTTTCTCTGTTTTCTTTGATTCATTTGATGAAGTTTTTACTATAAACATCCATGCAATATCATGCATCTAATAAGTATTTAATATATAAAGGTAGACTTGGTTATATTCGAATATAACCAAGTCAAGATCCTGTCATTTTTTCACCCTTTGATCCATATAGTTCATGAATCCCATATATGAAAAAAATAAAAAGATGGGGTGGTTCCGTAGGACATGTAGAACCAAGGATGAAAAGATAACCGGATCTTAGATTTGGTTGCATTCGAATGTAGCCAAGTCTATATATATATATATATATATATATATATGTTGCTCTTCTTTTGTTTATTCTTATATTTATTAATTCTAAAGACCTGAAATGCATTGAATATTTATCTCAAGAACTAGAAAGGTGTCATTTGCTAACATCCAAGATATCTGGTTACAGGGTGTTACATTAGGAGGAACTGGTAAGGAAGTTGGAGATCGACATCCTAAAGTTGGTCAAGGTGCTCTTGTAGGAGCAAGTGCCACAATTCTTGGTAATATCACTGTTGGTGAGGGCGCTGTAATTGCTGCTGGTTCGCTTGTACTGAAGAATATTCCTCCGCACAGGTTAGCAAAAGCTGAACCAGAATTTCTTGATGAAAGAACATGCCATTAATGATTTCTCTCTTTATTCTATTTTCATCAATTCTTACTGTTTTATAAATCTATAATAGTAAGGAATATAACCTTTATAAGGCCTTTTTTGCAATATAATGGTTGAACACGTGAAACTGTTGCAATGTCAGTAGTCATTTGCATGTTGTAGGCACTCAATATATATCATAACTAATTACTGTTTATAATATTTTAAATCTCACAAGATAGGGTATTTCAGTTTCCTCATAAAATAGAATACCTTGATGTCTTGCCTTGTCTTAATGACCATCCAAATAAAGCATCTTGATACCCTTGTCCCCTCCCCTCTTTTTTATTATTCTTTTATTTCATTTCTTTCTTTGTTCCCTTGCATCCTTTCTTTTTTTTTCCCTATCTTCCTTCCTTTCTTTCATTTATTTTCTTCTTTCTTTTCTTTCTTTCCCTTTTTTTTTCTCTTTTTTTTGCTTCCTCTCTTTTTTCCTTTTTTTTTCTTTCTTTATTTACTTTCTTTCTTCTTTTCCTACCTACTTTGGTTTCTTCCACCTTTATTCTAATCCTGTTTACTCACAAGAATAGGATTGGACGGCTAGGATGCCCTTTTTGTCCCATTGAAACTTAAAACCTTGAATGTTCATTTGTATCGAGATATCAAGTTGGCACTCTAAAAATATTGATGCATGCATCAAGATATCAGCTTAACTACTTTGGCATGTGCCTTGATATAAAAGCTGCAATTATTTTTATTATTTTTTCTTAGGTTAAATTATATGGTTTTATTAACTTTAATGGACAGTAGTGTGTTGATCATAAGGAAAATCCTGACATGCCTTTATTTTTGTGTTCTAAAGTGTGGCTGCAGGAAATCCAGCTAAGGTTGTTGGAAGTGTGGAAGAGGAAGATCCATCTTTGACAATGAAACATGGTTAGTATGCTATGTACTAAACACTTAATATTAATTATGTAATATTACATCTTTTTATTTTGTAAACTTATTTCTAATTTCTTATCTTAATCTCTGTTCACTCTATTAAATTTCAGATGCTCCGATAGATTTCTTTGAGCATTTGTCCATTAACTTCAAAGAGGGGAGATCAAATGGTGAGTTTGACAGAAGGGAGATCTAATGTTGACGTTTCGCTTTATGTGACATAAAATATTTATGAAATCATTCACATAGCATGAAAAAAAAAAAAAAATCACCATGAGGATGCAGAAAATTACCAAGTTCTGCTAAAAACTTATTCCTGGTAATGTTATGGACATTATCAAAAATGTATCACAATGTACGGTCCAAAACTTGCAATCTGATTCTTGGTTTTGTGGTGTAAGGGTGTGCATGCTACATTCAATCTGCCTGTTGGTTTGGAGTGGCAAGATCCTAAAACGTTGTTTAGATCACATTTCCTCATCCGTTAAAGGCAGATGTTGTTCGCCATTTTTTTTATTTCCAGGCATCGTGATCTAACAATTAGGGTATTTTTGGATTTATTTTTGGGAAAAGAAAAATCTGAATTATTTGTCTATGAGCGCTGATGATCCCCTGAAAAGATTTTTAGTTATTTTTAGCGTGACAATATATTAAGCAATGGCTATTTAAATTTCATTTGTCATTAGTTTCTTCTTCCACATGCTTTCGTTTTAATTTATATGTTTTATAAATGGCTTAGGTGTCTAATAGAGGGATTTTCTAAAATAATTCCATGAAAGTCATGAGAATGGAGAAACATAATGCCCTAAACCAGTCTTCTTTTATTTACATGGTTACATTGTGTTGGTTTAATTAGGGGCAATTTCACTTTTAAAATTTCATGCACTGTTAGTCTATGGCCATGAAGAAATAAGAAATGGAGAAGGAAGTTCAATGGTTATGCTGGTATATGCATCCATCACTTTGTATTTAATGGTGCATTCCTTGGGCCAATTCTTGTGAGATGGTTGTTTTGCTGCAGCACCATAATTCAGTCATGTCTTTGTTTTCATGCGAGTCATTAAGCTTGTTTTCAGTTCATACAGAGCATGATATATAAGTATAAGATCCTAGACGCAGCAGAATTTTCCAAAGTGTGTATGTATTTATATTCTTTATCTATAAATTCTTTGTACTTATTAGTTAATGTGATATTCTTGCAGGGACATTTGGCTTGAGAAAGAAATGATGGATTTCAAAGGCAACATGCAATCCAGATGTTCCGGGCCTCTGTTGTTATATAACGTGGTATGATGTCATTCTCAACATTTAAACATACATAAATAATATTGTTAATTTGGATGGATGCATTATGATATGGGCCTCGCCGTCAACACGATGAAACCTAACACTAAATGTGGAACTGAAACCCAAAAGTTTCAAGATATAAGTTTGCTGAGCCTTAACCTGTTATCTAACGAGATAAAAATCAAGAACTTTATAATGGAAGACGCTACACCAAGAGTCTCAAGAACCACTCTCCAAATAATAAGTCCGATTGCTTGAACGCCACAAGAATAAATTTGATAAATTCAAAAGTCCTTTTAAAAATGAAATAACATAAATAAATAATTTAATATATTTTTTTAACTTTTTCTCTAAGGTACAATCCTTGATCGTATATAGAGTTTATAAATTCTTTAGAATATTCTTTTATAATATATCTAAAAAAAGTTTTTTTTAAATTAAGGAATTGCCATAATCTAAATCAAATTTTTAAAATTAAAGGATTAACATTTAGAATTAAGGAATTGACATAATTTAAATCAAATTTTTAAAATTAAGGGATTGTTATATAAAAGATTTTTGGTTAAATTACAGTATTAACCCTTGAACTTAGGATGTTGTGTCACTTTAATTCTTAAATTTTAAAAAGTTACAAAATGATCCTGAACTTTTCTTTTTGTTTCACTTTATTTCCTACCATTAAAAAAGAGAGATGACATTAGTTTTTGTCTCATGCGGCAGTACATGTGGCAACACATGTGGCATTTAAATGATAAAACTAATTTAAAATTTATAACTAATTCATTAATTTAATATCTAATAATAATTAATAAAAAAATGAAAACATCCTCTTTGACCCATTAACCCATTCTGTTCTTGGACATTCTTCTTCCTCTCTCTCCTTCATCCGTCACCTGTGGCTGCACCTCTCCTCGCAACCTTTTCCCTCCTCACCGTCCTTCATTCCTCACCATAGCGAACCCCCCTCCCTCCTTTGTCTAGCAAAATAAAAGATGAAAAAAATAAATGCTCCAAATTTCATTCCTCTTCCCCATCCCTCTGCTACTTGCGCTACCCAACTTGGACCTTACTTGCCTTCATCCCTTCCTCCCTGATTCTCTCCATTCCTACCTCCACCTCCGCCACCGTCCCTGCCTTCCCGAAGCAGTCCATTACCGTTGTTCCATGCCCTCTCGACCTCCCACGTCCTCCTTTCCGGCGTCTTTGCAGCTTGCTCCCCTACGTAGTAATGAAGCAATTGGAAGCAGGTACTCTTATACTCCTCAGCCTTTGTTCGTCGTTGTGAACGTAAGGCAACACTCAAACCATTGCCCTCTACCTCTTATTTATTTCTTTCTCTTTTTTTTCATTGGTTATTATCGTGAAAGGCGTCGCCATCTATAAAGAGTAGAAGCATCATTGAAAGCTGCGGTAAGGGATGGAGGATGATGGGGAGGGAGGATGTTGGGGGTGCAGCCACAAGTGACGGATGGAGGAGAGGGAGGAAGGAGAAGGTTCAGGAGCGAGATGGGTCAATGGGTCAAAGAGGTTATTTTTATTTTTTTATTAAAAATTATTAAATATTGGGCTAATAGATTAGTCATGAATTTTAAATTAGTTTTACTATTTGGATTCCACGTGTGTTGCCATATGCACTGCCGCGTAGGATAAAAACTAACGGTGTCTCTGTTTTTTAACGATAGGGATTAAAATGAAACAAAAAGAAAAGTTTATGATCATTTTTGTAATTTTTTAAAGTTCAAGGATCAAAGTGACATAACACCCTAAGTTCAAGGGTTAATACTGTAGTTTAGCCAAAAAAATTTTATTTCAAATCTGAATTAAATCCCTAAAGATTGATTTTCAGCTCCTTCCAAATAAATATTCTTGAAATTTAGATATTGATATCTTGATCCTTCTCAGGCTGAAAATATGTAAGTCCTTAAGTAGAAACCTCTAAAACCTTAATCATAGTGACTAGAGTCACTTGCAATTGCTTTGGACCTGAGCTGGCTTCCTATGTTTTTGTTGTTTCACCAACTTGTTGAATTAGCCTATTTAACGCTTGGCTCTAAGTTTTGAGACGGTCCACTTTGCAAGCTTAATGGATTGTGTGCTTGCTGCCTTTGAGTCCCTCCAAACTCATGTGTGAGTTCCTCTTCTTGTAAGTATGATTGTGCAACTTTGTTAGCATCATTCTCCCTCTCTTAAAGAAGATTTATCCTCAAATCATTACTTACATCGAAAGGAGATAAGTTAGAAACATTAAAGCTTGCACTAACACCATACTCACTTTGTAACTCAAGCTTGTAGGCATTGTTATTGATATGTTTCGCTACTCGAAATGGTTCATGGACCCTTTAGAATGAGTTTGGAACATCTTTGCTCAGGAAAACGGTCCTTCTTTATATGCAACGAAACCCAATCTTTTGGTTCAAAGACAATATTTTAACATCCTTTATTGGCTTGTTTGGCATATTGCTCAGTTCGCTGTTCAATATATTGCTTCCGTTTCTCATAAATTTGCTTAACAAAATTAATTTTTTTTTCTTGCCATTTAAGTTAACGCATTCGTTCAAAGGTAAAGGAGTAAAATCCAAAGGAGTCAATGGATTAAAATTATAAACAATTTTAAACGGTGGGAACTTAGTTGCAAAATAAACACAATGATTATAAGCAAATTCAACGCGCGACAAACAATCTTCCTATGTTTTTAAGTTCTTTTGTATGATAGTTCACAGTAAGGTAGATAAGGTCCTATTCACTACTTCGGTTTGACCATTGGTTTGTGGGTGGCAAGTAGTAGAAAATAATAATTTATTTTCTAACTTTTTTCATGAAATCTTTCAAAGTAACTCAAGAACTTTGCATCCCGATCAAAGACAATTTGGTGTTTAATGCCTCGAAAGAGAAAACCATCATGCAAATAGAACTTCCCACATGCTCCCTTAGTGCGATTTTTAAACAAGTCATCGAAATTAGAATTCATTGCATACAACTCCTTAATGTACTCAAATCCAAGCAATTTACATTAAGGTTTGAAAGTAAAGTGTACCTATGTGATAGTGCATCAGCAACTATATTTTTTTATTATATTTATACTTGATCATGTAGGGGAATGTCTCAGTGAACTCCACCCATTTGACATAGCGTTGGCTCAATTTGGGTTGTCCCTTTAAATGCCTCAAGAATTCATGATCCATATGAATCACACACTCTTTCGGCCAAAAGTAGTGTTGCTACATCTCTAGAGTTCGAACCAATGTATATAATTCTTTATCGTAAGTGGGATAGTTTAGGGCTAGCCCACTCAATTTCATACTAAAGTATGCAATTGATCTTCCCTTTTGCATCAATATGCCTTCAATACCTATGCTTGAAGCATTGCACTCAATTCCAAATGTTTTAGTGAAGTTAGGTAAAACAATTAAAAGTGCATTAGTCAATTTTTCTTTAATGAGTTTGAATACCTTTTCTTGTTCCTCTTCCCACTTAAATGAAATGTTCTTCTTGATGACTTCGATTAGGGGTGCGACTACGCTGCTAAAATCCTGCACAAAGCGCCAGTAAAAATTAGCCAAGCCATAGAAACTTTTTATTTGACTTACCGAAGTGGATGTTGGCCAATCTTGAATTGCTTTTACCCTTTCCTCATCGACTTTAATCCCTTTAGTACTTACAACAAAATCAAGAAACACAAGCTTATCCATGCAAAAGGTACATTTCTTAATATTAGCAAATAATCTTTCCTTCCTTAAAACCTTTAAAACAAATCTTAGGTGTTTAATATAATCAATCAAGCTTTTGCTATAAATTAGGATATCATCAAAGTAGACAACTACAAACTTGCTAATGAAAGCACCAAAACATGGTTCATAAGTCTCATAAAGGTACTAGGTGCATTAGTTAATCCAAAAGGCATAACTAATCATTCATACAAACCATATTTTGTTTTAAATGTAATTTTTCACTCATCGTCTTCTTTCATCCTAATCTGATGGTATCCATCTTTAAGATCAATCTTAGAAAATACATAAGATCCATACAATTCGTCTAGTATATCATCTAATCAAGGGATGGGATATCAGTACTTTACTGTAATGTTGTTGATGGCTCGGCAATCAACACACATCCTCCATATCTCATCCTTCTTAGGCACTAGTAGCATCGGAACTGCATAAGGACTCATGCTCTCCTTAACATATCCCTTCTTCATGAGTTCCTTGATTTGTCGTTGAAGTTTCTTAATCTTCACAGGATTACTTCTATAGTATGGTTGGTTTGGAATTATTGCGTCGGGTATAAAATCAATATGGTATTCAATGCCTCGAATTGGAAGTAAGGCATGAGACACCTCCGAAGAACATTCTCGATTTTCTGCAAAAGAGAAACAATACTGCTCAGCAAAGATTCAGCAAAATCATTAGTACATAATAAGCATCCATGTTCCTAAGTACTATAAAAGGCTATTGTGACAGTAAAGCTCTCTTATCTCACTTTTTTTTTAACAAAATTATAATTTTCCTCTCTTGCACTCACCAAGGCCATAACTCTCTTTTTCTTCCCTCTCTTTTTTTTTTTTCTTTCAACTTCGACCTCTCTCTTTTTTTTCTCTCTTTTCACTCGCTTTTTACACTTTTAATTGGTATTCAAAAACTTATTTTGGAGTTAATGGTACAAGTGATATAGGTTACTTTTTACTAACAAAAGAGTACCTATTGGTATTCAACATTAACCTCTCTTTTTTTTTCTTTTCTCTTTTCACTCGCTTTTTACACTTTTAGTTGGTATTCAAAAACTTATTTTAGAGTTAATGGTACAAGTGATATAGGTTGCTTTTTACCGACAAAAGAGTACCTATTGGTAAAACCATCATGTGTGACTTACCGATCATACTGCCATGATCTTTTCAATAAAATGTGACATGCATGCATAGGTACCACATTGTAAAGCACCTTATCCTCATATTTATCAATGGAAAATGCCATTAACACCTATCTTGTTATCTTGACTTCTCCATAATTGTTTAGCCATTGAAGTTAGTATGGTTGTAGATGTTTCATGGTAGGCAATGCCAATTTTTCTGCTAATTTGGTGCTGGCCACATTGGTGCATCTTTCACCATTAATTATGATGCTGCAAACTTTATTATTCACAAAACATCGAGTATGGAACAAGTTCTTCCGCTGGCTATCTTCTTCTTCTTTGACTTACGTGCTAAGAGCTCGTCTTACCACTAATAATTCTCCTTTTACTGTATATTGCCCTTCATAGATGTCTTCAAGAGGTGGTATGACATTCACTTTGTCTTCTTGCTCATCTTCAGACTCAATCTTTTCTTGAGCAATGATCACCATCACCCTTTTGTTTGGGCATTAGACCTTGCCTTCATTTGAAATACTTGATATCATGATTTCTAGAGGTAGTAGTTTCGGTGTTACCCTGTTTTGGTACTGTGACTCATTTGGCATCTTTAGAGGGTTTAGACTTAGGCATAGTTGATGGAAATTCATCCCGTTTATGGGCTGGTCTCAAAGAGTTTGTAGCAGCCATGCTTTTTCCTCTCCTAGCCATGTACCTTTGCTTTAATTGTTTCTCAACTTTGATGGCTTGGTGCACCATATCTATTAACTCCACATAGTGTTGCATTTCCACCACATCTGCTATCTCATGGTTTAAACCGTTCAAGAACCTAGCTATGGTGGCTTCTCTATCCTCCTCTACATTTGCTCGGATCGTAGTGACCTTCATCTCCTTGTAGTATTCATCTATACTTTTGGATCCTTGAGTTAGATGTTGCAACTTATTGAACAACTCTCGATGGTAGTAACTTAGAATGAAACATCTTCTCATGTTGCCTTCATCTCATCCCATGTCTCAATAGGATGTTCTTGGTTTCTCCTTTTATCCTTCAACTATTGATCCCATCAAACAATAGCATAATCATTGAATTCAATCGCGGTAAGTTTTACCTTTTTGATCTCAAAATAATTGTGACAATCGAAGACCATCTTCATTCTCTTTTTTCACTCTAAATAAGCCTCGGAATCATTTCTACCTTAGAAGGGTGGAATTTTCACCTTGATGCTTTTTAAATCGTCATCTCGCCTAGGTCTACCCACCCTATCTTCTTTGTTCCCATAACTATGCCCAAACCTACCTTGGTTCATTAATGTTTCATCCAACTATTCTTCATCTTCAACATCATTCCCTCATGCCACTAGTTGCACTCGCCTAAGTGATGGCCTAATGGGAGTATTTTGATGTTGCCTTCTCTTTCATCCTATCCATCTTCTCATAAACTTACTCTAATTCAACTCTCATCATCCGCCTCATCTCTCCCAACAACACCTATAATTGAAGATTCGGAGTGGTTGATTGTTGTACCTCTTGGATTGAGTTTTTTCCTTGATTGTGTGACATGTTTAAAATATGCAAAACAAGGTTAGAAACCTTACAAGCACTCCCTCACATGTTTTACTCAAAAAATTCACTCGCTCTCATGTTTGACCCTTAACGGTTTTTACCCTTTTATGCTCTTACTACTCTTGCCTTTTTTCACTCGTTGGATCTTCTTTTCACTCTTAATTAGACTCAGGAACAAATGCGATTCAAGCAGCAAAATGATGAGCAACCAAAACAAACCATAAGATTCAATAAGCAATTCTCAAAAATTGATGCAAGTAATTAACAGTGATGGTTTTAATAATAAGGGATGCTAGATCAATAATTCAAGAAGTTACAGGGATGGTGTATTAATTTTTTATATATATAATTTCACATTGTTCACTTTTTGATGTGAACAACAATACTTATTTAGGCGAATATGTCCAATTACTCGGTAAAAAATTAATGTTTAAACTTTTTTTCTCTTTTTTTCTTGCTTACGTGCGGCACTTGAGGCCCCGCCTCAAGTCAGCCTTTCCCTGCAACGATCGTGCACAATCCTCTCAGTAGCCTATAGCACTCCTGTGATGTAGATAGTTGGACCAAACATATCAAGGTACTACTCGTAGCCTTCCTTGTTAATACGCCCTTGATATTTCTATCAAACGCTTGTTGGATCAAATAGCTCGGGGTACTATCTCTAGTTTCTTCCTTTGGATTATCCCTAGCTGAGCACAATAGAAACCAAGAGATGCACCTTTTTTATAAAAAAAATCAAAATTAAGGAACAAGGAACAATGAAACAATTGAAGAAAAATTCAAACTTGCCTTGGAACCTAGGCTTTGATACCAACTGTTATGAACCTCATCACCAACGTGATAAAATCCAACATCAAATATGAAATTGAACCTTAAGATCTTCAAGATACAAGTCTACTAAGCCTTGACCAATTACTTAACGAGATAAGAACCAAGAACTCGATAATGGAAGATGCCACATCAAAAGTCTCAAGAACCACTCAAGAACAAAAGTGATAAGTTTGGTTGCTTGAACGCCACAAAAATAAACATGATAAATTCAAAAGTCCTTTCAAGAATGAAAGAAGAACACAAATAAATAATTTAATATTATTTTTGACTCTCTCTCTAAGATACAATCCTTGGTCATTATATAGAGTTTACAAATTCTCTGAAATATTCTTTTAATAACGTATATAAAAAAAGTTTTTTCAAAATTAAAGGATTGACTTAATCTAAATCAAATTTTCAAAATTAAGGGATAGGCCTTTAGAATTAAGGGATTGACATAATCAAAATTAAATTCTCAAAATTATGGGATTGCCATCTAGAAGATTTTTCTATTTCAAATCTGAATTAAATTTATAGATTTTGACTTCGAGCTCCTTTCAAATAAATATCCCTAAAATTTAGGGATTGATATTGAAAATATGTAAGTTCTTAAGGAGAAACCTTTAGAATCTTAATCATAGTGACTAAATTCCCTTGCAACTGGTTTGGACTTGAGCTGGCCTCTTATATTTCTATCGTTTCATTAACTCGTTGAATTAGCTTATTTAATATTTTTTTAAAATGCTTGACTCTAAGTTTTATGATTGGCTTACTTGGTAAGCTTAATGGATCGTGTCGCCACTGCTCTTAAGTTCTTTTAAGCTCATGTGCAATTTTTTTTTTTTTTTTTTGAATGTGATTGTACAATTTTATTTGCATCACATTATTCTAACATTGTTTATTTATCCTGATATATGTTAGCTTATGGCGTTACATTTTACAATTGCGGCTGTTGAATGATCAAGAATAACTTGAATAATTACAACAGGATCTTGTTTCATGGTGCTGAAGTTTTTTTTTGACTTTCTTATTGTTGCTGCAGGTTGTGTAAATTATGTTCGTTGAAGCTGAATGACATCATTCGCTATACGGAAAATGTTTTTTTTTCTTTTTTTTCTTTTTTTTTTTTTTCTCGTCACGCATGCATTCCTTTTGTTTAGCATGACGATATCTCCGAATAATAATTTCAGCACTAGCGGGTAGTGTAATATATTATATAGTTTAAGATATTTGTTTAGCTTGAGGTACATTCAAAGTTGTCCTGGGACTCTGTGTGTATGCCTATTTTGGAGGGGAGTCTTGGGATTCAATCCCTTATTGTCAAAAGAGCGGCGCTGATTACTAGGCACGCATCGCGATTCTTGTTGGATTCAGGATGCTTGTGGAGTTCGTTCATGCATGCCAAATATGGTGATTGGTCTGTCCAAAATTATCCTCAGTCTATTCGCATGTACTCTTTTTTCTGGAAAGAGGTTTGCCATTATGCTCCGGCTGTTATTAGCCGTTCGTCGTGGATGATTGGAGATGGCAACTCTGTTGATGCCCTTACTAACACTTGGCTGGCTGAGCTCCCTCTGATCCGCTAGGCCACCTTTGTTAGTTCAGACCTTCCTATTGGTCTGAGGGTCTCGGACCTTATCA
The DNA here is from genome assembly GCA_900491605.1 of Calamus simplicifolius. Taxonomy (NCBI): domain Eukaryota; kingdom Viridiplantae; phylum Streptophyta; class Magnoliopsida; order Arecales; family Arecaceae; genus Calamus; species Calamus simplicifolius. The sequence goes on from UESW01004719.1 coordinate 127,348, forward strand.
ATCAGGATAACAAGGCTTGGAACGGTTCCCTGGTGGTCTCTTTATTTGGTGAGGAGCCCGTTCAGCGTATCTTCTCTATCCCCCTTCTCCCGGATCACACTGAGGATATTAGATTATGGAGAAGGACCTGCTTGTCCCGAGCGCCGATTAGAGACCTCTTGCAGGATTTGAGATCTCAGACGGGACATACTATGGATGGATCTTGGATTTGGCGGCTTCCCATCCACCCTAGAGTTCGCCTATTTATTTGGAAGATAGCTTGTGGCTGTCTTCCTACGTGTTCCCTGCTCTCTGGGAGGGGTATGGTGATCTCTCCTACCTGCCCTTTATGTGGGACTGAGGATGAGACTACCAGTCATGCCATATTTACTTGTGGTAGAGCTAGATTAGTCTGGCAGCTTGCGGGGTTTCACCGAGGGGGTGAGAGTACAGTTCAGTGTTGTACCTCTTTTCTATCGATGATTCGTCGGGATATGCGGAGGGACCACGGTCGTTTCAGCTCTTTGGCAGCTTATATTGCTTATCAGCTATGGCTGTCCTAGAATCGTCACATTTTTTCTGATGTCTCTTATTCTCCTCAGCGGATTGTCAGGACTGCTCAGCTCCTTTCTGATGAGTATAATATCCATCAGTCTGCCCGTGACTCTGACAGCACTAGCATCTGGGGTTCCCCTGCTGCTTCTGCAGCGCATCGGCATACGGTTTTCATTTCTTGGGAACCCCCTTCACTAGGGTTTGTCAAAGTCAATTTTGATGGCAGTGTTCGTGGTCGTCTGGCGGGTTCGGCTTTTGTGATCCGCGGGTCTGACGGTGATCTAATGGCGGCCGGTGGGATGGGCCTCCTTGACCTCTTTGTTCCGGCTGCCGAACTGCGTGCTGCGTGGGTGGGTATATCCCATGCCATTCGCAGTTTAGGTTGTCGTAGACCTATAATTGAGGGTGATTCTATCACTGTTGTGCGCTGGCTTCGTCAGGATCTGGGTGGCCCTCTTTTAACCAACCCTCTGATAGGTGACATTTGGTCGATGTTTCAGGCTGACATGGTTCAAATTCAGCACATTTTCTGGAAAGCTAATTCTGCGACGGACTGGATGGCTGCCCGGGTTGCACATCATTCTGGACCATGGGTTTGGAGACCTGGTGATCCATACTCGCCTATGTTTTCTCAGATTTTGTATTATGATAAATTGGGCTTGACTCAACCTAGGAAGGTTTGATTGCCCGCTTGTAACAAAAAAAAAAAAGTTGTCAATTTCATTTTGAATTATGTTTCATTTTAGATTATGAAATGAAATATTTTGATATAAATAATAATAACAATATAATAATAAAGAGTTTGTGTTTTTAGAGATGCGCTGCGACTGAAAGAAGAGGGGTAGGGTATTCAGGATTTATTTTTTTTTAACATATATATATATATATATATATATATATATATATATAAAATGGTCCTGAAAGATTTAATAATTTATAAATTAATTTTTGAAACATATTTTGTCGAAACGGCTGAAACACGAAACGATCGAAACACGTTGAAACGCATCGAAATAATATTTCAAAGCGAAATGTAAGGTTTATCTTTTAGGATAAGCCATCGAAACAAAATGTTTCGATCAAAACGATCGAAATAAAATGAAACGAAATTGATAACTTTAAATATATCTGATGAAACTTATATTATATATATAATAAAAAAAATCATACATACTTTCAAACGCAATGCCCACATTTAAATGTATGCCCCTCATTTTAAATGTATGCCCCTCTGGTGTGCCAGCCGCACGATGTTTATTGGGGCGGCGCCGAAGAGGAATACCGCGTAAGTTACTTCGGCGGAACCAAATGCGTAAAAAAAGTTATACATGATGCGTACGGATGATCTCATAAAGTTATTCTGCAAGGGTAAGTCGTACGAAAATTTTATGCGGAAGTAAAAAAAATTCGCCTGCAGAGTATTATGGTCGCCAGTGGTGGACTGGGGTCTATATTATTATTGAGCGGGAGGAAAAAAAACAACAGAGGTATGTGCGCGCGTTCCCATGAAATTCTTATGCGGAAGAAGAAAAAAGCATGGCTCAAGGGATTGTTGTCCACATGCGCTCATAAAATCCTTATGTGAAAGCAAATCCGTCAAAATTCTAATGCTGAAGCAAATTTATAAAATTCTAAGGCTCTGTTTGGTTTATGATCTAAAATATTATGTTTAAAAATATAAATTATATCTAAAAGTTTGAATTGTATTCTGTTAATTTTTAGCATTCGAAAATATTATTTTTAAATTTAAAAATAGTAAAAATTAAAATTTAAGAATTTTGAATTTTTTTTAATTTATTCAGATTTTTAAGATCATTTCAAAAAGTATTTTTAAAAATGATTCCATCAAACGTATTTTTTATACTATGAATTAAATTTTTTATTTTTAAAAATAAAAATTTAAAAATAAAAAATCTAACTCAAATTTACTATCAAACGGGTCCTAAAAAATTTGATAAAAACAAAAAATTTGAAAACAAAAAATCTAACCCATATTAGCTACCAAGTCCTAAAAAATTCGATAAAAACATCCTATTGTGCTCATAAAATTTTCATACGGATGCAAGTCCGCATAAAAAATCCAACAGATTTGTGTGGGGGCGCTCATATAATTTCTATGCAGGGGAGGATCCGCAAGCGGAATACAACGGATAGCTGCGCACATAACCATAGAATTTTATGCGAAAAAGGTCCGCATGGAACGAATTTGCACCTGATAGTGCATCGACGTCACGCGGAACGATGGAAGTACATCAGCATAGAAAGGTTTACGTCGACGTCCGCGCAGAAGTCTAATTGATGCCGAGGTACTAATGCGGTTCCAGCGCAGACAGACAGCGCTTCCGCCCACATCGCCACCGCTGCCTCCATCAAACTCCAGCAAGCACCGCCCAACCTCAATGCCTGGGAGCTCCTCCCCTGCCTGATCGCCGCATTCCCCACTTCCATCTTTCTCACCGTCGCCCTCCTGTCACTGGAATTAACCTGCAAGCTACACCCCTAACGATGTTCCTACCAACTCTTCCACCAGCTTCATGGCCATGCCTCTTGGACGCCTATTTCAAGCCCCACTGCCACCACAAACTCCTCCGACTCCGATGCCGCTGGCGACTCCCTTGAAGCATTAGAGCATAGATCAAAGGCTCACCATTTTTAATCTTTAGAAAAGTCTTGATGCACCGTTCTTTGATGCAGTAAGCATACATTGAATGCGCAGATTAATTATAAGTCTGTGCTACTGTGTGCCACCACCAACTCCTCCAACTCCGATGCTGCTGGCGACTCCCTTGAAGCATTAGAGCTTAGATCAAAGGCTCACAATCTTTAATCTTTAAAAAAATCTTGCTGCACCATTCTTTGATGCAGTAAGCATACATTGGATGTGCAAATTGATTATAAGTTTATGCTACTGTGCGCATCAAGCTTATTGAGCCTTAGCATATATAATAGTATGAATGCACGTTCGTTGCATGTTCACTGCACCAAAAAAAGGTACAGCAAGTTTTTTCCGTAATCTTTAGGTATTTGACATTTTATCCCCTCAGGGCATCGGGCTTTAAAGCCCACCCCTGTGAGTAGCTAGTTGATAACTGATTCAAGCTACAGCATAAACTATCAAGTTCCTTTAATTTCAAGTAACGGATACAAGTGTAATATTCCATAATGGTTGTATCATTGTTATTATTGTCAGTCCTTCAATGCCTATTCTCATGATGAGAGCAATTTTTTTAATAGAAAGGTTATGCTAATGCCATGCTCAATGCTAAGGTTGCCACAACATCAAATACTCTGTACGTGTGTATATGGAGTGAGAAATGTTCAACTTTGAAAAGAGATGACATCCAAAACATGGTCTAAAATAACAGTCATTATAATTTTATATTACAACCCACAATAAGCTTTTTGTCTATATAATGAAATAATAAAAACATTCTTCCAAGATTTTGGGATTTTACATCCAAAATAGCTTTTGTTATTAAAAAAAAAATTTATTTGAAAGGTAACTTAAACATTTCTTCTCTTACTATGCAATGTTTATCATATAATGGAATTTACTATAGTATCTCTAATTTAACATAAAACGTAGGCTCTTCCTACTGGCACTAAAATAATTTAAAATTATTAAAATAAGAAAACTAACAGCCGTTATGAGGTTGGTTAGCAATGAAAGTTAGATCGTTAAATAGTCATCTTCACGATTTAAAGAACCTTTTTGTTTGGAAGCTTACTTAGAACTATCTTCTGACATGTTCCCTACTCTCTAGGTGCAGATTATACATTCAGTCAACTTGCTTGCTATATGGTCTTAAGAAGAAGATGATCGATCATACTATTTTTATTTGCTCTAGAGCCAAACATATATAACATATTTCACATGACCAGTGTAATCCCCTGGATTGCTTAACTATTCATGAGAGTTATCACGAGATCAGAAGATAGACTCTAAATATTTGAAATCCAAGACTACAGAGTCCCTTGATTTGAGGACTCTACACCGCCTTTAAAAGATCACCGAAACCTCCTTCCTATCATCCATGAACGCCACTTTTCATCGTCATCGTGCACGCATCTGCTCCTGATAAGTCTCCTATCCATGCCTGGGAAAGAGAAAGTTAGAGAGAGAAAGTTAGAAAAAAAAATAATAAGGAGAGACAGGGAGGAACCGGGTTGAAGAACCCAGTCCCTTCCCTGCGTCGACACAGGTTCAGGCCCGGCGGCGTGCCCGCCGCCTCGCCGGGCCTGAGCCCCGCCGACAACCCCTCCGGCACCGGGAGCGGCGTCCGGTGGGGTGCCGGAAGAGAGAGAGAAGAGCGGTGACGGGAGAAAGAAGCCTGGGAAGATTGGTGTAACCGGCGGTCCGATCCTTGGTTCGGGCCCGGCGGCGTGCTCGTCGCTTCGCCGGGCCTGAGCCTTGGTCAGCGACCTCCACCGGCGCCGGGCGTGCATCCGATGGAGGTCCGACCGGTCATGGTGGCCGGCCATGCCGTCGGCACGCATCTGGCCACGATAAACAGTGAGAGAGAAAGAGAAGTAGAAAGAAGAAATTGGGGAGAGAGAGAAGGAGGGGAGGCCAGCCACGGCGGCGACCGGCTTTGGTCTGGCCAACGGTGGCCGGACCGATGCCAATTTGATCGGAATTGGTGCCGGCACCATGGAAAACATGCGGGCGATGAAAGAAAAAAAGAAAGATTGAGAGAGGAATTGATGAGAGAGAGAGGGAGGGGAAGGCTGGCCACGGTGGCGACCGACCCCGGTCCGGCCAACGATAGCCGGGCCACCTCCAATTTGGCCGGCGGCAGCCCTGGCCGCCGGCACAGCTCTCGACTCCTTTGTTTCAAAAGAAACAGAGGAACGGGGGTAATAAGGATTGAATGGGCCGTTGGGCCGTTCAATCTTTGGGCCTATTGGGCCGTTTCTGGGGCACTATTTGAGCGGCGTTTTGAGCCCTATATCGGGCCGAAAATGACAAAGTAAATATATGGCCCGAATCAGGATTGATTCTAGTTTCTAAGGATAATTTTATTTCCCTATTTGGGTGTATATATTGAGAAATATTCGAGGTCAAAGTTGGGCCCGTGAAGTGGTTTGGGTAGAGTTTAAGAATTATTTTATAATTCAGATTTTAGAAATTTAATAATGAAAAATGATACTGTAGGTTCCCAGGTGTCCAATTAGCTGAGTTATCAATTGGAATTTGCGTACTGAGGTAAGTAAGTCAAGTATTATAATTTTATTAATTATTTAATTTGTAAACTGTGAACTTACAATTAAATATAATTATGTTAATTTGGCAAAATCATGTTGTTACTATGATAATATGTAATTATGATAATGACAATAAAACTTTATGTGTCGCCGCGGTTCTCACATGACAGATTATCACATGACAGATTATCACATGACAGATTCCCACATAACAGATTCTCACATGACAGATTATCACATTATCACATGACAGATTATCACATGATAGATGACAGAATACTGGTACCAGGACCCTTCCTCTTAGGGGATATTTAAGAGTGATACACAAGATGTATGTTGTAGGGCCGTGGGACACATAAAGAAAAATAATGACAGTAAAAATAATGTTTTGTTTACATCGCATATATTCTAGTAATTATTATTGAATTAAATTTCAAATTAATTGATCTGATGACATGAATCTGCTGATAGCATGATAAATGAAATTTTGAAATTATATTAGGCTTACTTATTGAGTGTGAGCTCATAGAATTCTCACAATGTTTTTCAGAGCCTCAGGAATGAAGAAGGATAATTGGCATAGAAGAAGTTTCTATTAAATAGACTTAGTTTCATTCTATTGATTTAGTTCAGATTTGCTTATGTGTAAGGCAGATAGCCCAAGACTGATAATTATAGTTTGTAATAAATCATGGATATGAATTTTGCTTTATATTGATTTATGTGATGAAGTTCGAGACGCCTTGCATGCCTGATATGCGGCGGGTTGTCATCCTAGTTCAAATTTTGGAACTGAGGCGTGACAGCTTTAGTGGTATCAGAGCCAGGTTATGACATTAGGGACATATACATGATGACACTTTAGGCAAAATACTAGAGTGACATAGAGACAAATTATAAATTTAAAGGAATCTTAGAAATTATGCTTTGAAAGCCTAACAATTAATGTTTACAGTGATATTAATTACAACTAATTTATCAGGAAATAAGAATGGCACGTCGCACTAGAAGTCGACAAAATGATGAGAGTTCCCAGGTTGGTAATACTGGCCAACTGGGAGGTCTGGAAGCCACCGGAGCTGCTGCCCCTGCCAATTCAGTCGGGATTGATCAGCAGCAACTCCAGACCGAGATGCTTCAGGTTCTCTCGGGTATGACGCAATCGATGCGGGACTTGCAGCACCAGATTCTGCAGGCCTTGTCCGCTCAGCCTACTCACACTGCTCCGCAGACACGGCCTGCCCCTCCTGTTCTACAGACTCAGCCCGACTCTACTACTCCACAAACCCAGCCTACTCCATCTCAATCCTGGATAGGGATTGGCTGCAGCTTTGCAGACTTCAAGAAATTTGCCCCTGCCCCTTTCTCTGGATCCACCAACCCTGTTGATGCTGAGCGATGGGTGCGAGACATGGAGAAGGCTTTTATGGCCCATGATAGTCAGGATATGGAGCGGATCAGATTTGCCACCTACCTTCTCCAGGGAGAAGCCTATGATTGGTGGTTAGTCGAGGAGCAGCGTCGGAATGGACATATTATTTCTTGGGGAGAGTTTAGAGAGATATTCTTCGACAAATACTTCCCTAGGAGTGTACAGAGATAGATGGAATCAGAGTTTATCAAATTGGAGCAAAAGGATCTTTCTGTGGCCCAGTATGAAGCTGAATTTACCAGGTTGGCCCGTTTTGCTCTAAATATTGTGACCAATGAAATAGCCAAGGTCACCAGATTCACTGAGGGACTGCGACCCAAACTGAGGCAAGCGGTCAATGCATTTGAGCTCCTCACTTACAGTGCTGTAGTAAATAAGGCCTTGGTGATTGAGAGGGATATGAATGCTGTTCAAAAGGATTGGGAGCTGCGAAAGAAGAGAAAAGGGCCTACTTCTGGCCAATCCTCTGCTCAGGCCAAGAAGAAGGGTGCACAACAGACTCCAACTGAACCACAGAATAAGGAAACTCGTTGCATTCATTGTGGTAACTCCCACCCTGGAAAGCCTTGCCGTAGAGTGACTGGTGCCTGCTTTGTCTGTGGGAAAACTGATCACAAAATTGCTACATGTCCCTTTCGGAAGGATCATCAGCCTTCTTCAAGTCAAGGAATGAGCCAGCAATAGCAGCAGCAGCCACCGAGGACCCAGGGACGGGTCTTCAATCTCACTCAGCAGGACGCTGCTGCATCTAATTTTGTGGTGACAGGAATGATTAAAGCAGGTACTGCTTACGCTCAAACTTTAATTGATACGGGTGCCACGCATTCTTTCATATCTGATATCTATCTTGACAAGAATGCATCATTGACACCTATTCCTCTGGAGCAAGAGTTGAATATTGCACTTTCAAATGGGGATGTTATAAAAGTTGACACAGTATGCAAATCTTGCCCAATTATCTTGGAGAATAGGAGGTTGAATACTGATCTCATTGTCCTCCCACTGAAGTGTTTCGATGTTATCCTTGGAATGGATTGGTTGGCCTCCTGTCATACTTCAGTAGACTTCTTCAGGAAGATTGTTAACTTCAAAATCCCAAGCCAGCCTAAATTCAGTTTTATTGGTGGTCAGAAACACCTAGCCTCAGTGTTCATATCAGCGATGCAAGCTGGAAAGTATTTGATGAGTGGTGGTCAAGGATTTCTTGCTGTAGTCAAGGACCTTCGGCAAGAAAAGACCAAGTTGGAGGATATTCCCATAGCTCGAGAATTCCCGGATGTCTTCCCTGAGGATTTGACTAATTTACCTCCTGATCGGGAAGTCGAGTTCTCTATTGATCTAGTTCCTGGAACTGGACCTATATCAAAGGCCCCTTACTGTATGGCCCCGGCTGAGCTAAAAGAACTGAAGGATCAACTGCAAGAGCTCCTAAATCGAGGATTTATTAGACCCAGTGCTTCTCCTTGGGGTGCTCCAGTTCTATTTGTTAAGAAGAAGGATGGCAGTCTTCGACTATGCATTGATTACCAGGGAATCAATAAGGTAACAGTGTGAAATAAGTATCCTCTGCCAAGGATTGACGACTTGTTTGATCAACTTCAAGGAGCCCGGATATTCTCAAAGATTGATCTTAGGTTCAGGTACCATCAGCTCAAAGTCAAAGAAGGGGATGTGCCAAAGACAGCATTTAGAACCAGATATGGCCACTATAAGTTCTTGGTGATGCCGTTTGGGTTAACTAATGCCCCAGCAGCATTCATGGACTTGATAAACATAATTTTTAAGCCATATCTGGATCAGTTTGTGGTGGTTTTCATTGATGATATTTTGATATATTCCAAGAGCCATAAGGAGCATGAGGACCACCTGAGGATCGTGCTACAGATTCTTCGAGAGAAGAAGCTTTATGCCAAGCTGCAGAAGTGTGAATTTTGGTTGGATCAAGTATCTTTTTTGGGTCATATAATCTCTAAAGATAGTGTATCAGTGGACCCGAAAAAGATTGAAGCTATTATTAACTGGACCCGACCTTCCAATGTGGCAGAAATCAGAAGCTTCTTGGGGTTAGCCGGATATTACCGCAAATTTGTGGAGAATTTCTCTCGCATTGCTCTACCCCTAACTCGCTTAACCCAAAAGCGAGTGAAGTTTGACTGGACAGTGGAGTGTGAGAAAAGTTTCCAGGAGTTAAAGCAGTGCCTAGTGTCAGCTCCCATTCTTGTTCTTCCAACAGGATCTGAAGGTTTTACTATATATATTGATGCCTCTCGGAAAGGATTGGGATGTGTTTTAATGCAGAATGAAAGAGTGATAGCTTATGCCTCCAGACAACTGAAACCTTATGAGCAGAATTATCTTACTCATGATCTGGAATTGGCTGCTGTGGTTTTTGCTCTGAAGATTTGGCGGCATTATCTATATGGAGTGTTGTTGATGTGTATACAGATCATAAGAGTTTAAAATACATCTTCACACAGAAGGAGCTGAATTTAAGGCAGAGGAGGTGGTTGGAACTATTGAAGGATTATGACCTGAATATACAGTATCATCTTAGGAAGGCCAATATAGTAGCTGATGCCTTGAGCAGAAAATCCTCTTTTGAGTTAGCTGCTATGATTACTTCCCAGCCTCACATATTGAGAGATCTGGAAAAGTGAGAGGTTGGTCTGAGAGTACAGCAATCTGATGGGCTTGTTGCAGCACTTGTACTCCAGCCGACCTTAGTTGATAGAATCAAGTCCTCCTAGATGGAAGATCCAGATTTACAAAGGATTAAAGAAGTGGTACAGTCAGAAGTTCAGAATGAATTTTATATAATGGAAGATGGATCCCTGAAATTTGAAGGGAGACTTTGTGTGCCAAACAGTGAAGAGCTAAAGGTTGAAATTTTGAAAGAGGCTCACTACTCTCCTTATACTGTGCATCCAGGTGGCACTAAGATGTACAGAGACTTAAAGAAAAATTTTTGGTGGAAATGCATGAAAAGGGAGATTGCTCAGTATGTGGCCAAGTGCTTGGTGTGTCAGCGAGTGAAAGCCGAGCATCAAAGGCCTGCGGGACCTCTTCAGTCTTTGATGGACAATCAGAGAGGACCATACAGATTCTGGAGGACATATTGCGAGCCTGTGTGATGGACTTGGATGGAGCTTGGGATAACCACTTACCTTTGGTGGAGTTTACATATAATAATAGTTACCAAGCCAGTATCCAGATGGCTCCATTTGAAGCTCTGTATGGTAGGAAGTGCAGATCTCCTATATGTTGGGATGACGTGGGGGAAAGGAAATTGCTAGGCCCTGAGCTGATTCAGCAAACAGTAGATAAGGTGCATTTGATCATGGAGCGTCTTCGTACAGCTCAGAGCAGGCAAAAGAGCTAAGCTGATGTCAGAAGAAGGAAATTGAAATTTCAGGTTGGGGATCATGTCTTCTTAAGGGTATCACCAACCAAAGATGTGATGAGATTTGGGATTAAAGGAAAGCTGAGTCCACGTTATATTGGACCTTTTGAGATCTTGAGCAGAGTCGGAGAGGTTGCTTACAGCCTGGCACTGCCTCCGATTCTATCTGGAGTACACAATATTTTTCATGTATCTATGTTGAGGAAGTATATCTCTGACCCCAGCCATGTCATAGCGTATGAGCCTATACAGTTGATGAAAGATTTATCATATGAGGAGCATCCTATGCGTATCGTAGACCGCAAAGATTAGGTTCTGAGACGGCGTACCATTCCCTATGTCAAGGTGCAATGGAGTAATCATTCTGAGAGGGAGGCTACTTGGGAACTGGAGGAAGAAAAGAAAGAAAAGTATCCACGACTATTTATATCTTAAAATAGTTAATGATTGAAAACTGTTAGCTTTAGTTGATTGTTAGTCCTTGAGAAAAAAAATTGGACTTTTAATTTTATCTAATGAAAGTTATTAATTTTGAGGTCGAAATTTTTATAAGGAGGGGAGAATGTAATCCCCTGGATTGCTTAACTGCTCGTGAGAGTTATCACGAGATCAAAAGATAGACTCTAGATATTTGAATTCCAAGTATATCTAACTACAGAGTCCCTTGATTTGAGGACTCTGCACCGCCTTTAAAAGATCACCGAAACCTCCTTCCCATCATCCGTGAACGCCACTTTTCATCATCATCATGCGCGCATCTGGTCCTGGTAAGTCCCCTGTCCATGCCTGGGAGAGAGAAAGTTAGAGAAAGAAAGTTAGAAAAAAAATAAGGAGAGACAGGGAGGAACCGGGTTGAAGAACCCAGTCCCTTCCCTGTGTCGACATAGGTTCAGGCCCGGCAGCATACCCGCCGCCTTGCCGAGCCTGAGCCCCGGCCGACAACCCCACTGGCACCGGGGGCGGCGTCCGGTGGGGTGCCGAAAGAGAGAGAGAGAGAGAGACGGTGATGGGAGAAAGAAGCCTGGAAAGATTGGTGTAACCGGAGGTTCGATCCTTGGTTCGGGCTCGGCGGCGTGGTCGCCGCTTCACCGGGCCTGAGCCTTGGTCGGCGACCTCCACCAGCGCCGGGCGTGCGTCCGGTGGAGGTCCGGCCGGCCGTGCCGCCGGCACGCATATGGCCACGATAAATAGTGAGAGAGAAAGAGAAGTAGAAAGAAGAAATTGGGGAGAGAGAGAAGAAGGGGAGGCCGGCCGCGGCGGCCGCCGGCTCTGGTCCGGCCAACGGTGGCCGGACCGACGCCAATTTGGTCGGAATTGGCGCCGGCACCGTGGAAGACGTGCGGGCGATGAAAGAGAAAAAGAAAGATTGAGAAAGGAATTGAAGAGAGAGAGGGAGGGGGAGGCTGGCCACGGCGGCGGCCGGCCCCGGTCCGGCCACGGTGGCTGAACTACCTCCAATTTGGCCGGCGGCGGCCCTGGCCACCGGCACAGCTCTCGACTCCTCTGTTTCAAAAGAAACAGAGCGGGGGTAATAAGGATTGAATGGGCCGTTGGGCCGTTCAATCTTTGGACCTATTGGGCCGTTTCTAGGGCACTATTTGAGCGGCGTTTTGAGCCCTATATCGGGCCGAGAATGACAAAGTAAATATATGGCCCGAATCAGGATTGATTCTAGTTTCTAGGAATAATTTTATTTCCCTATTTGGGTGTATATATTGAGAAATATTTGAGGTCAAAGTTGGGCCCGTGAAGTGGTTTGGGTAGAGTTTAAGAATTATTTTATAATTCAGATTTTAGAAATTTAATAATAAAAAATGATACTGTAGGTTCCCAGGTGTCCAATTAGCTGAGTTATCAATTGGAATTTGTGTACTGAGGTAAGTAAGTCAAGTATTATAATTTTATTAATTATTTAATTTGTAAACTGTGAACTTACAGTTAAATATAATTATGTTAATTTGGCAAAATCATGTTATTACTATGATAATATGTAATTATGATAATGACAGTAAAACTTTATGTGTCGCTGCGGTTCTCACATGACAGATTATCACATGACAGATTCTCACATGATAGATTATCACATTATCACATACAGATTATCACATGACAGATGATAGAATACTGGTACCAGAACCCTTCCTCTTAGGGGATATTTAAGAGTGATACACAAGATGTGTGTTGTAGGGCCGTGGGACACATAAAGAAAAATAATGACAGTAAAAATAATGTTTTGTTTACATCGCATATATTTTAGTAATTATTATTGAATTAAGTTGCAAATTAATCGATCTGATGACATGAATCTGCTGATAGCATGATAAATGAAATTTTGAAATTATATTAGGCTTACTTATTGAGTGTGAGCTCATGAAATTCTCACAATGTTTTTCAGAGCCTCAGGAATGAAGAAGGATAATTGGTATAGAAGAAGCTTCTATTAAATAGACTTAGTTTCATTCTATTGATTTAGTTCAGATTTGCTTGTGTGTAGGGCAGATAGCACAAGACTAATAATTATGGTTTGTAATAAATCATGGATGTGAATTTTGCTTTATATTGATTTATGTGATGAAATTCGAGACGCCTTGCATGTCTGGCATGCGGCGGGTTGTCATCCTAGTTCAAATTTTGGGATTAGGGCGTGACAGCTTTAGTGGTATCAGAGCCAGGTTATGACATTAGGGACTTATACATGATGACACTTTAGGCAAAACACTAGAGTGACATAGAGACAAATTATAAATTTAAAGGAATCTCAGAAATTATGCTTTGAAAGCCTAACAATTAATGTTTACAGTGATATTAATTACAACTAATTTATCAGGAAATAAGAATGGCACGTCGCACTAGAAGTCGACAAAATGATGAGAGTTCCCAGGTTGGTAATGCTGGCCAACCAGGAGGTCTGGAAGCCACCGGAGCTGCTGCCCCTGCCAATTCAGTCGGGACTGATCAGCAGCAACTCCAGACCGAGATGCTTCAGGTTCTCTCAGGTATGGCGCAGTCGATGCAGGACTTGCAGCACCATATTCTGCAGGCCTTGTCCGCTCAGCCTACTCACACTGCTCCGCAGACACAGCATGCCCCTCCTGTTCCACGGACTCAGCCCGACTCTACTACTCCACAAACCCAGCCTACTCCATCTCAATCCTGGATAGGTGTTGGCTGCAGCTTTGCAGACTTCAAGAAATTTGCCCCTGCCCCTTTCTCTGGATCCACCAACCCTGTTGATGCTGAGCGGTGGGTGCGAAACATGGAGAAGGCTTTTATGGCCCATGGTAGTCAGGATATGGAGCGGATCAGATTTGCCACCTACCTTTTCCAGGGAGAAGCCTATGATTGGTGGTTAGTCGAGGAGCAGCGTCGGAATGGACAGATTATTTCTTAGGGAGAGTTTAGAGAGATATTCTTCGACAAATACTTCCCCAGGAGTGTACAGAGACAGATGGAATTAGAGTTTATCAAATTGGAGCAAAAGAATCTTTCTGTGGCCTAGTATGAAGCTGAATTTACTAGGTTGGCCCGTTTTGCTCCAATATTATAACCAATGAAATAGCCAAGGTCACCAGATTCACTGAGGGACTGCGACCCAGACTAAGGCAAGCGGTCAATGCATTTGAGCTCCTCACTTATAGAGCTGTAGTGAATAAGGCCTTGGTGATTGAGAGGGATATGAATGCTGTTCAAAAGGATTGGGAGCTGCGGAAAAGAGAAAAGGGCCTACTTCTGGCCAATCCTCTGCTCAGGCCAAGAAGAAGGGTGCACAGCAGACTCCAACTGAACCACAGAATAAGGAAACTCGTTGCATTCATTGTGGTAACTCCCACCCTGGAAAGCCTTGCCGTAGAGTGACTGGTGCCCGCTTTGTCTGTGGGAAAACTGATCACAAATTGCTACCTATCCCTTTCGGAAGGATCATCAGCCTTCTTCAAGTCAAGGAATGAGCCAGCAACAGCAGCAGCCACCGAGAACCCAGGGATGGGTCTTCAATCTCACTCAGCAGGACGCTGCCACATCTAATTCTATGGTGACAGGAATGATTAAAGTAGGTACTGCTTACGCTCAAACTTTAATTGACCCAGGTGCCACGCATTCTTTCATATCTGATATCTATCTTGACAAGAATGCATCATTGACACCTATTCCTCTAGAGCAAGAGTTGAATATTGCGCTTCCAAATGGGGATGTTATGAAAGTTGACACAGTATGCTAATCTCGCCCAATTATCTTGGAGAATAGGAGGTTGAATACTGATCTCATTGTCCTCCCACAGAAGTGTTTCGATGTTATCCTTGGAATGGATTGGTTGGCCTCCTGTCATGCTTCAGTAGACTGCTTCAGGAAGATTGTTAACTTCAAAATCCCAAGCCAGCCTGAATTCAGTTTTATTGGTGGTCAGAAACACCTAGCCTCAGTGTTCATATCAGCGATGCAGGCTGGAAAGTATTTGATGAGTGATGGTCAAGGATTTCTTGCTGTAGTCAAGGACCTTCAGCAAGAAGAGACCAAGTTGGAGGATATTCCCATAGCTCGAGAATTCCCGGATGTCTTCCCTGAGGATTTGACTAATTTACCTCCTGATCGGGAAGTCGAGTTCTCTATTGATCTAGTTCCTGGAACTGGACCTGTATCAAAGGCCCCTTACCGTATGGCCCCGGCTGAGCTAAAAGAACTGAAGGATCAACTGCAAGAGCTCCTAGATCGAGGATTTATTAGACCCAGTGCTTCTCCTTGGGGTGCTCCAGTTCTATTTGTTAAGAAGAAGGATGGCAGTCTTCGACTCTGCATTGATTACCGGGGAATCAATAAGGTAACAGTGCGAAATAAGTATCCTCTGCCAAGGATTGACGACTTGTTTGATCAACTTCAAGGAGCCCAGATATTCTCAAAGATTGATCTTAGATCCGGGTACCATCAGCTCAAAGTCAAAGAAGGGGATGTGCCAAAAACAGCATTTAGAACCAGATATGGCCACTATGAGTTCTTGGTGATGCCGTTTGGGTTAACTAATGCCCCAGCAGCATTCATGGACTTGATAAACATAATTTTTAAGCCATATCTGGATCAGTTTGTAGTGGTTTTCATTGATGATATTTTGATATATTCCAAGAGCCATAAGGAGCATGAGGACCACTTGAGGATCGTGCTACAGATTCTTCGAGAGAAGAAGCTTTATGCCAAGCTGCAGAAGTGTGAATTTTGGTTGGATCAAGTATCTTTCTTGGGTCATATAATCTCTAAAGATGGTGTATCAGTGGACCCGAAAAAGATTAAAGCTATCATTAATTGGACCCGACCTTCCAATGTGGCAGAAATCAGAAGCTTCTTGGGGTTAGCCGGATGTTACCGCAAATTTATGGAGAATTTCTTTCGCATTGCTCTACCCCTAACTCGCTTAACCCAAAAGCGAGTGAAGTTTGACTGGACAGTGGAGTGTGAGGAAAGTTTCCAGGAGTTAAAGCAGCACCTGGTGTCAGCTCCCATTCTTGTTCTTCCAACAGGATCTGAAGGTTTTACTATATATACTGATGCCTCTCGGAAAGGATTGGGATGTGTTTTAATGCAGAACGAAAGAGTGATAGCTTATGCCTCCAGACAACTGAAACCTTATGAGCAGAATTATCCTACTCATGATCTGAAATTGGCTGCTGTGGTTTTTGCTCTGAAGATTTGGCGGCATTATCTATATAGAGTATCGTGTGATGTGTATACAGATCATAAGAGTTTAAAATACATCTTCACACAGAAGGAGCTGAATTTAAGGCAGAGGAGGTGGTTGGAACTATTGAAGGATTATGACCTGAATCTACAGTATCATCCTGGGAAGGCTAATGTAGTAGCTGATGCCTTGAGCAGAAAATCCTCTTCTGAGTTAGCTGCTATGATTACTTCCCAGCCTCACGTATTGAGAGATATGGAGAAGTGGGAGGTTGGTCTGAGAGTACAGCAATCTGATGGGCTTGTTGCAGCACTTGTACTCCAGCCGACCTTAGTTGACAGAATCAAGTCCTCCCAGATGAAAGATCCAGATCTACAAAGGATTAAAGAAGTGGTACAGTCATGAGTTCAGAATGAATTTTATATAATGGAAGATAGATCACTGAAATTTGAAGGGAGACTTTGTGTGCCAAACAGTGAAGAGCTAAAGGCTGAAATTTTGAAAGAGGCTCACTACTCTCCTTATACTGTGCATCCAGGTGGCGCTAAGATGTACAGAGACTTAAAGGAAAATTTTTGATGGAAAGGCATGAAGAGGGAGATTGCTCAGTATGTGGCCAAGTGCTTGGTGTGTCAACGAGTGAAAGCCGAGCATCAAAGGCCTGCGGGACCTCTTCAGTCTCTGATGATTCCACAGTGGAAATGGGAAAAGATTACAATGGACTTTGTGACTGGTCTGCCCAAAACCCCTAAGAGCAACGATGCAGTTTGGGTCATTGTGGACAGACTAACAAAATCAGCTCATTTCCTACCTTTAGAGTTGGGGTCTCTAGTGAAAGATTGGCTAATTTGTATATTGAGCAGATCGTGAGACTCCATGGTGTTCCGGTATCTATTGTATCAGATAGAGATACCATGTTTGTATCCCAGTTCTGGAAGAGTCTTCATAAGGCCATGGGAACCAAACTAAACTTCAGTACAGTCTATCATCCCCAGTCAGATGGACAATCAAAGAGGACCATACAGATTCTGGAGGACATGTTGCGAGCCTGTGTGATGGACTTGGGTGGAGCTTGGGATAACCACTTACCTTTGGTGGAGTTTGCATAAAATAATAGTTACCAAGCCAGTATCCAGATGGCTCCATTTGAAGCTCTGTATGGTAGGAAGTGCAGATCTCCTATATGTTGGGATGACATGGGAGAAAGAAAATTGCTAGGCCCTGAGCTGATTCAGCAAACAGTAGATAAGGTGCATTTGATCAGGGAGCGTCTTCGTACAGCTCAGAGCAGGCAAAAGAGCTATGCTGATGTCAGAAGAAGGGAATTGGAATTCCAGGTTGGGGATCATGTCTTCTTAAGGGTATCACCAACCAAAGATGTGATGAGATTTGGGATTAAAGGAAAGCTGAGTCCACGTTATATTGGACCTTTTGAGATCTTGAGCAGAGTCGGAGAGGTTGCTTATAGCCTAACACTGCCTCCGATTCTATCTGGAGTACACAATGTTTTTCATGTATCTATGTTGAGGAAGTATATCTCTGACCCCAGCCATGTCATAGCGTATGAGCCTATACAGTTGAAAAGATTTATCATATGAGGAGCATCCTGTGCGTATCGTAGACCGCAAAGATCAGGTTCTGAGACGGCGTACCATTCCCTATGTCAAGGTGCAATGGAGTAATCATTCTGAGAGGGAGGCTACTTGGGAACTGGAGGAAGAAATGAAAGAAAAGTATCTACGACTATTTGTATCTTAAAATAGTTAATGATTGAAAACTGTTAGCTTTAGTTGATTGTTAGTCCTTGGGAAAAAAAAAAATTGAACTTTTAATTTTATCTAATGAAAGTTATCAATTTCAAGGTCAAAATTTTTATAAGGAGGAGAGAATGTAATCCCCTGGATTGCTTAACTGCTCGTGAGAGTTATCACGAGATCAGAAGATAGACTCTAGATATTTGAATTCCAAGTATATCTAACTACATAGTCCCTTGATTTGAGGACTCTGCACCGCCTTTAAAAGATCACCGAAACCTCCTTTCCATCATTCGTAAACGCCACTTTTCATCGTCATCGTGCGCGCATCTGCTCCTAGTAAGTCTCCTGTCCATGCTTGGGAGAGAGAAAGTTAGAAAAAAAAATAATAAGGAGAGACAGGAAGGAACCAGGTTGAAGAACCCAGTTCCTTCCCTACGTCGACACAGGTTCAGGCCCGGCGGCGTGCCTGCCGCCTCGTCGGACCTGAGCCCCGGTCGACAACCCCACCGGCACCGGGGCGGCATCCGATGGGGTGCCGAAAGAGAGAGAGAGAGAAGAGCGGTGATGGGAGAAAGAAGCCTGGGAAGATTGGTGTAACCGGCGGTCCGATCCTTGGTTCGGGCCCGGCGGCGTGCTCGCCGCTTCGCTGGGCCTGAGCCTTGGTTGGCGACCTCCACCGGCACCGGGCGTGCGTCCGGTGGAGGTCTGGCCGACCATGGTGGTCGGCTGTGCCACCGGCACGCATCTGGCCACGATAAACAATGAGAGAGAAAGAGAAGTAGAAAGAAGAAATTGGGGAGAGAGAGAAGGAGGGGAGCCACGGCCGGATCTGGTCCGGCCAACGGTGGCCGGACCGATGCCAATTTGGCCGGAATTGGCGCCGGCACCGTGGAAGACGTGCGGGCGATGAAAGAGAAAAAGAAAGATTGAGAGAGGAATTGATGAGAGAGAGAGGGAGGGGGAGGCTGGCCACGGCAGCGGCCGGCCCCGGTCCGGCCAACGGCGGCTGGGCCGCCTCCAATTTGGCCGGCGGCGGCCCTGGCCGCCGGCACAGCTCTCGACTCCTCTGTTTCAAAAGAAACAGAGGAGCGGGGGTAATAAGGATTGAATGGGCCGTTGGGCCGTTCAATCTTTGGGCCTGTTGGGCCGTTTCTGGGGCACTATTTGAGCGGCGTTTTGAGTCCTATATCGGGCCGAGAATGACAAAGTAAATATATGGCCCAAATCAGGATTGATTCTAGTTTCTAGGGATAATTTTATTTCCCTATTTGGGTGTATATATTGAGAAATATTCGAGGTCAAAGTTGGGCCCGTGAAGTGGTTTGGTAGAGTTTAAGAATTATTTTATAATTCAGATTTTAAAAATTTAATAATAAAAAATGATACTGTAGGTTCCCAGGTGTCCAATTAGCTAAGTTATCAATTGGAATTTGCATACTGAGGTAAGTAAGTCAAGTATTATAATTTTATTAATTATTTAATTTGTAAACTGTGAACTTACAGTTAAATATAATTATGTTAATTTGGCAAAATCATGTTGTTACTATGATAATATGTAATTATGATAATGACAGTAAAACTTTATGTGTCGTCGCGGTTCTCACATAACAGATTATCACATGACAGATTATCACATGACAGATTCCCACATGATAGATTCTCACATGACAGATTATCACATTATCACATGACAGATGACAGAATACTGGTACCAGGACCCTTCCTCTTAGGGGATATTTAAGAGTGATACACAAGATATGTGTTATAGGGCCGTGGGACACATAAAGAAAAATAATGACAGTAAAAATAATGTTTTATTTACATCGCATATATTCTAGTAATTATTATTGAATTAAGTTTCAAATTAATTGATCTGATGATATGAATCTGCTGATAGTATGATAAATAAAATTTTGAAATTATATTAGGCTTACTTATTGAGTGTGAGCTCATAGAATTCTCACAATGTTTTTCAGAGCCTCAGGAATGAAGAAGGATAATTGGCATAGAAGAAGCTTCTATTAAATAGACTTAATTTCATTCTATTGATTTAGTTCAGATTTGCTTGTGTGTAGGGCAGATAGCCCAAGACTGATAATTATGGTTTGTAATAAATCATGGATGTGAATTTTGCTTTATATTGATTTATGTGATGAAGTTCGAGATGCCTTGCATGCCTAGCATGCGGCGGGTTATCATCCTAGTTCAAATTTTGGGACTGGGGCGTGACAACCAGTCCTAGGTCGATGGTACCTCTTCTCACCGCATTTTCTTTTTGAATTTGATTAGGTAGGAATGACAGAGGGGCTTCTACCATCAGGGTACCACGAGGGCTTATATAGCTTATCAAATCTGGTTATCCAAGAACCGGCTTGTGTTCACTAATGAGACGGTTCCGTCCCATCGGATTCTCGGGTCAGCCTTCTCTTAATCCGAGGAGTTAACATCCCATCGCTTTATTATAGATTCTGATAGTCCTAGTCTTTAGAGCTCTCATGCTGCCTTGGCAGTGCACCGTCATACGGTCTTTATTTCTTGGGAGCCCCCACCTCTAGGATTTGTCAAAATCAACTTTGATGGAAGTGTCCATGGTATATCTGCAGGTTCAGCCTTTATGATTCAAGGGGTGAATGGTGCTTTATTGGCAACTGGTAGTTTCGGTCTTCTGGACTCATCTGTCCCTCTTGCTAAACTGTTTGCTACGTGGGCTAGTATTTTCTGTGCCATTCGTAGTTTGGACGCCCGTTATCTTGTCATTGAAGGGAACTCTCTTACTGTTATCCGTTAGCTACGACAACTGATAGTCTGCCAACTAACCTCTTGATTCATGACATTCGTTGTATGCTTCAGGAAGTTCATACCATCTAGATTCGGTACATCTATCAGAAAACCAACTTAGTGCTGCTAGGATGACTTATTATTTTGGTTTTTGGATTTAGATGCAGGAAAATTCTTGTCCTTATCCTTATGTTCTTCTTTAAATTTTATATTCTAATATATCGGACTCGATTCATTCTAAAAAAAAAATATTATTATTTATCCGTAACAAAGAAATTTTTTTTAATCATTGTAGGTGTTATAAATAATAAAAATTTTAAAAATATAAAAGCATTGAATAAAATTAAAAGGTTGCATTTAATGGATGATAAGTTGAACGCTGGGATTGAAGCAACAGCGTTCATAGAGTAGGATAAGTCCGGACAAAAGAAGCTATAGCGGTTACGAAGATCATCCCGTGCCACGTGGCAACTCCAATAGAGTACCGTCCACGTGTCCACCAGACAGGCAGCAGTTCCATTTCGTGGGCGGTCTATCGCCGCTTACTATTTTATTTCATTTTATTAAAGAAAAATCGGGCGGAGAGAAATTGGGAAAGGCGAAGCCAGCGGCGGCGAGGGCGACGGGGGGTGGAATCGATCAAAGCTCGATATGTGAGTGAATTAAAGGCCTAAATTTTTCTCTATCTCGCGATCTAGACGACCTCAAAATCCGACTTTTCTTCTCTATATTTTTTGATGATTTCTCTGTCGCCTTCTTAGAGCAACTGGATTGATTCGTTTTCTTTTGTCTCTAGCATCGAAACTGAGTAAAATTTGAGGTGGGTTTGTTTCCGGAGCTGATTTTTTTTTTTTTTCTATGTTGTTTATCTTTTCAGGAATATTCTGAGAAGGAAAGCGAAGTTTTCTAATGGAAGTGCAGCCTTTTTCTTTTTTGTTATTTAGTGGGATGAAATCGGGCGAAATAGATGCTACATATAGTTTTTTTATATAATTTCTTGCAGACAATGGAAGTGTGGAACCCTAAATTGTGGGCTTTAGTGCCTATGATTGAGGTAAAAATTTGATTTTTTGTGGGGCAGGATGCGAGAAATTATGAGGTGGATTATCTTTGGAGATGTTCTTGTAGGGGAATCTGGAATTCTAGGTCATAAAATCAATAAGGTTTGAGGTAGACGTGGTTCCTCATCCATTTAACCTCATTTATTGATGCCTTTATAGGTCAGCTGTTTGGGTCCTTACCCCCTTTCCTTCCAATGGTTTCATTAGTTACGAGTTAAGAAGTATTTGAGGTGGGATGCCTCTCAAATTATGTTAAAGTGTCAGCAATTCTTTTTTTTCTTTTAAAAGAAGCAATAGAATTCAATTGATAGCACATTTGGATGAGATTTAGAATGAGAAAGGAGAAGATATGAGGTGAGTTTCTGCCGAAATGACATCCCCCACCCCCACCTTTTTTTTGTGGTTTAATGGATTTTCCATCTTGGTCAGTTTCTCGCAGTTCATATTTAATTATTAAGAAAAAGGAGTTATGATGGCAAAATATAAGAAAAATCTGTGCGTCTGTTTCTCTTAACTGGACATTTGGCTCATAAGTGTTGCCATTCATTGAATTTTCATCTTGGCATCTCCTTCATTCATTTTGTGGATAAGAGAAAATGGAATTTTTTGTTTAGAAAGAGAATATTGAAGAATTTGGTGTATTTTGTGGTGACACTTTTTCCAGGGTTTATTTAATTCATGTTGTATTGTCCTGTTGCTGTAGATACTTTCTTTCGCTGGATGGTGCAGGATAAGATCTAGGCTGTGCCGGACTATATATATATATATATATATTGGTTTTTCCATTGGAAACTCATATCGACTTCATTTAGTGTGACCCTGCTTTGGTTCATCTGTTTCTCACCATTCCTCTGTATGAAAAGCTCCTGCTTTGTCGGTTGCATTCCTTGGTCAGCTACTCATTTTTTTGTTTACAAAAAGATAATATAATCATCATTATATTAGAAGGCACCAGAGATTTATGTGATTCAAACTGTAATACAGCATGTTTCTATTAGAGTAAGTTTTTGGATAGAATGGCTTGATGCTTTCCCGTTATTTATTATGAATGTGTTCTTTTTTCTTTTTATTCATTTTTGCATTTACGCAGAGATACTACTTAGAAGCTGGTAAAATCAAGTTGTTTGTGGTACTGATTCTTCCTTTCTGGATTTGTCAAGTTCATAGCTGTATTGATTTCCTTGTTTTTTTCTATTTACTTTTTCAGTTTAAGCAGGAAAAATGGGTGTTGAGAAACAGAAGAAGTTCCTTACAGTTGCTCCTTTTGAGTGTGCATGGCGCGAGGAACTGAGATTTAGGGAGGCTGGGCGAGGTTGTGTTGCCTTTGAAGCTTTTGCTCAAAATGATGTCACCTTGGTGTTCAGGGAGCAAGTGGGAAGCCAACACTACCATTACAAAATGGATAATAGTCCGAATTATACTGTCATTTTGGGTAGTCATAGGAATCGAAGACTGAAGATTGAAGTGGATGGGAAGCCTGTGGTCGATGTTGCTGGTATTGGACTGTGCTGTTCCTCAACGTTTCAGAGCTATTGGATTAGTGTATATGATGGATTGATTAGTATTGGCAAAGGAAGATATCCTTTCCAGAACCTTGTCTTTGAATGGCTCGACTCAAAACCCAATCGTAATGTTCAATATGTTGGGCTGAGCAGCTGGGACAAACATGTGGGCTATAGAAATATCATCGTCCTGCCCTTGACACCAAATCACAACAGCCTCTGGAGCCATATTGACTACAAAGAATATGAAGTGGCGGATGATGAAGATGAAAGATCAGAAGATGTGACTGATGGCTTTGAAAAATGGGGGCTTTGGAATTTTTTGGAGAGTTGGGATATTTCTGATACACTTTTTGTAGTTGGTGCTGAAGGGAAGATTGTTCCTGCACACATGGTCGTATTGAGTGCTTCGGGGAATTTCTCTTGTAGATCAGTTGATGGTAACACCATTCTTCTTCCATCAACCACATATCCTGTTCTCCATGCTTTTCTGGAGTATATCTACACTGGTCAGACTCAAGTATGTAAGACAATTTTCCAACTTATCTTTAGTCTGCTTTCTGCTCTTATATTTGTAATTGAAGTATAATTTTACTGATCAGTATTGCTGCTTCTTTTACTATGATGCAGATTATAGAGTCGCAGCTCAACTCTCTGAGGGATTTAAGCATGCAATTTCAAGTTTCGCCATTGATTAAGCAGTGCGAAGAAATTATAGATCGTTTTATAATGAACAAAAGAATATTTGATTTTGGTAAGAAAGTGGAACTAGCAAACACTAGCTCCCAAGTTAGGCAGTTCAGCACGTTTCCCTTTGAACTCCCCCTTGATGTACAGAAACTCAAGCATTTCCTTGCAACTGGTGAGCACAGTGATGTAAACATACATATAAAAGGGCATGGTCTTGTTGCCCGGTCGCACAAAATCATTATTAGTTTATGGAGTGTGCCATTTGCAAAGGTTTGTCTTTCTCTTCGTATTTATTATATGACTCGCATGCCTTGACCAATACCATAAGATGGTGGTGAACTTATTTGCTTTCTGTTTTGGTTGATTGTTACTTGGTTAACATTGTGAATATTTTGTTCATCTATATGGTCACCAAGGACACTAGGCATCTGATTATTCCTTGTTTGTTTATTTTCATGTTGATTTTGGTAAACTGAAAACCAATTTGCCAATCATCTGTCCTTCTGAAGTTTTCGAAACTGTTTATACTGCAGATGTTCACAAATGGAATGATTGAAAGTAATTCTACAGACATTTCACTCAGAGATGTCTCTGCAGAAGCTTTTTCAATCATGCTTCAATTTATGTACAGTGGGGAACTTGAGATGGATAGTATGGAAATGAGTTCCTTGCTAATCCCACTGCTTCTGCTGGCAGACCAGTTTGCGGTTACAAACCTTCAGCGAGAATGCTGTAGATGCCTTTTGGATTGTCTATCAGAGGTACTCAGTCATTTGTGATTTCTTTGTTCTAATTAATCAGTGACATTATTTTATCTGGTCACATGACATTTCTTCTTTTTCCTTCAATATTCAAAATTCTTGCCCATATGGCGAGAATTAGAAGAACAGTGAGGTAACTTGGCTTAGGCATTTAATTTTGTAAATTACAAAAATATGCTAGCTTTGAATTTTAGGCCCTAAAATATGCAGAATGGAGAAAAAAGGTTCATGTAGCCAAATCATTTGGGTTTTTAGGCTTAGTTGTTGTTATTGTTGTTGCTGCATGCTAGTTTGAATTTTAAATATCCCATAACACAAAGGCATAAATTTTTCTTCTGTTGTTTCTCATCAAACTAATGACATAATTGAATGTTGTTATCCCTATCTTTATCAGCTGTAGAGATGAGGTTTTCAGTGTCGAACTTCACTGGGATCTGAGGCACTGATTCTGAATTATTCTTTTCAATATTATCAAGGTCTTTCTCATTTGTTTACATGTATAATTTAATGAAAAAAGGGAGTTCTATTAGTCTATGCCATATTGGCCAACATACATGATCATGGGAATTGTTACAGATGGGGCCGTTGAATAACTGCCTCTGGTGAAGAATATTGTATATTAATACATTTCATGTACATATATATGCAGGGTTGGTGTTGTCCCACTGGAAGAAGCTCATCCATCAAGACTTATTTCTATTTTGCAAATTTAATGGACAAGGCATCAGAAGATTTTGGAGAAGTTGCTAGGTGCTTGTGTTGAGACTAACCTCTCAAAGTTTGTTGCAGGATACAGTATGTCCCATTCTACAAGCAGTTTCATCAATCCGATCATGTAAACTGCTTGAAGAATCTTGCAAGAGGAACTTTTCGATGCACTTCGATTATTGTACAACAGCCAGCAACGAGTTTGTGTTGTTAGATGAGGCAACTTTTAAAGACATTCTTCAGGCAAGTTAAACCATTCATGTTGTAGAAACAAGTTGACTTGCTGGATTCATTAGTTCTTCAAGTTACTTGCAGTCAAATATCTAGTTATACCAATGATCTACTTTGGATTCTGACTCAAATTTTACAAGATGGAATGGCCATTGCATATTTAGCTATTACACACCATGTTGATGAGGTATAATAATGGTGCACCTGTTGTTTGAAAAGCTGCATTTTAGCCAGCACTCTATCTCACCGTCTGGTGTGTATTTTATACAATGAGAAGCAGTTCTCTCAGGGTGTGATCCAATCCTATTCCTTCCCAGTGCCTCATGTTAAATTGAGACTAGGGAAGTCTGTGCTTATGACCTAAAGGCTTCCTATATTATTTTTTCAGACGGAACCAAAGTGCCTCTACAAGTAATCTTTGGGTGGATTTCCCAATATGTTATGCATATTATAAAACTAAAACATATTAAAGTGTCTACCTTTCTTTTCTGAAGGATGAGAAACAAACAATCAAGTGACCTTGATGAATTTAATTCATTGATTATCATGTGTTTATTTCTTACATTGATACTTGTGGAAGGCACTTGTACTGTTAGCTCATAATGACCAATTTCACTGATCACTAGGCTTGCGGTCCATCTTCACCATGTGTTTCTTAGAGTTTAGTTGTGTAAATTATCAGCTTTTACGCACATATCAGCTGCAAAATGTGTCAAGCTTCTTCAAGGACCATACCTGTTCTTTGCTTTGAACCATGATCATGTTTTAGGTTTTAGAAAATCCATTATGCTTGTGTGATATGTTATTTAGCTAGAAATCTCGGAATATGGAATAGTCTGAGAACCTGTGGAAATTTTGGAGTGCATGTTGATGCGATCTTTTGGTCACATTAGTAACGGGTTTTGCAGCATGCTGATATGACTGTAACTTCAGAAGAAAAAGTTCTGGATGCAATTTTAGTATGGTGCATGCAAGCCTCTGATATCTGTGGTTGGGCTACAGTGGATGAGCTCTTGGGTTCTTCAACTCCTGAGCAGCTTTTTGGGGAGAGGCTTCCATCAATCGATATATTGTTACCTTTTGTGCGGTTTCCTTTAATGCCATTGCATTTGCTTCAGAAGGTATAGTTTGTGGATTATGCATACAAGTAGTATGAATGAACCTCTCTCAAGGAACATAGCTGTCCGATATTAATGGCACCTGCTTTGCTTAAATACAGCTAGAGAAGAGCATGCTTAGCAGCCAGATTCCTATAATTGAGCAGCTGGTGAGTGAATTGACAGATTAGTTAGGATTTGATATTCATGCTTGACATAGATTTTTGAACAACAATCATTCATTATGACGTGGCAGGTGAAGGAAGCTATTCAGTATTTAGGCATGGGATTTAAAATGCCAGGAATTGATCAGAAGTGAGTTATTTTTTTAATTATATGCCAACTGGTCACTTTATATTGACTATTATTTTTGGTGATTTATAACTGATCTAATCACTTACATGGTTTTCCCTTTAAGTTTTAGATTCCAACATAGACGGTCAAGCTATAAGGAGCTCCAATACATATGTGATGGTGACAACAATGGAGTCATTTACTTTGCTGGGACGTCATATGGGGCACATCAATGGGTGAATCCTGTTTTAGCTAAGGTGAGTTTTTCAAGGCACTTCTCTGGTGTGGTAATGTCTTTGCTTGAATTATGATTTTGACAACCCTTGATGCACTCCTTTCATTTATGTTCCAGAAAATTACTGTAACAGCAAGCAGCCCTGCGTCTAGGTACACTGACCCAAAGGCACTGGTATCAAGGGCATATCAGGTATGGTATCCTTAAGGTAGTTATTGGGACCTGCATTATGAACATGATTTTGAAGGCTACAACTTTTGGAATTTTTTAGGGCACCTCGTTTGCGGGACCTCGAATCGAAAATGGCAAGAATTGTGCATGGTGGTTGGTGGACGTTGGACATGATCACCAGGTTTCTGTTTGACAACCTAGACTCCTGTGCTGTTGAAAGGAATGATGTTGATAATTACCATCTGTTTAGAGGATGCTTTAGAAGATTATTTGCCTTCCAACAATTTGTTAATGTGTTGCAAGTCCTAGGAGGCAATTGTACATATATGTGCTATGAATTGCTTTAGGAACTAAGAAGTAGATACAGAGAAGAAAAGGGTCACATTTTTCGCCTCAAATTAATTTACAACTGTGAGAATTTTTTGCCATGACACAACATTGAACATAGAACCATGGTTTTGTAGTCTGTTGCTTTCAGATGTTGTAAGATAAAGCCATGTTTTCAAATGATGGGATATTGAATTAAAAATGGCCTATAGCCATAACTAATGATGATTCCAATCTTTTATATGCTTGGACCTATAGTTAAAGTTTGCTGTACTTGGAACTACCCAAAATCTCAAATTTATAGGCTATAGATTTACATACTTGAACCACAAAGCCATTCCTGATGCGAACATATCCAAGTCATGTTCAATTAAACTGATTTCCTACATTTAATTTTGCAGTATTTGAGTCTGTGCAAACTTTGTTGTTTGAAAAGGCTTGCGATGCTTTGCCTCATGACTCAAGGCATGGTCTGCTAAAGCACCTGTTAGCCGATGGTTACGGCTACATAGAGTGGCATATATTGCATGTAGAACCTCATGCAAAGTGCTCTTCTTGTGCCTTGTAGTATGCATTAAATGGAGATCAGTTAGGCTTTCATCGTTTCTATTGTAGGGGAATATACGGATGTTTTCGTTTTTATCTTTTAAGTTCATTTTGGCCTTATGATAAACAAATCCTTACCAAAATTTGTGACATTGGCCAAAACCAAATAGCTGGAAACTTTTAGCTGGCAGGCCGCACCCAATTCTGAATCTCCAGAAACTGGCTCTTACATGGCTTCCTATGCACTTTCTTATGTACAATTTGTTCAAGAGGTCTGCATCCTTGCACCCATGCCTCAAGTCAAGCATTCAGTAGGAGAAACACTTATGTCCATTCTATATGATTTTCACGGATTTCTAAATCTTTCTATAAAATGCATAGGTCTTACGCCTTGCCTCAATATGTAACCGAATGCTCTATCTTATGCCTCTGCCTGTGTAAATTTAATATGCAGCTTCAAGATTTCCTTGTTTCTCCTTTTTTCTTTAATTATCGTCTGGATTGTTTTTTATGACTCCTTGAACAACAATACTCTATTGTGCCAAAATTGAAAGCCAAGGGAGTGATAAAACTCTATAGGGAAGACACTGACATCAGGTCATACATGATTTTTGAGGCTTCTTCTTTCATCAGAGAAACTATGTTTGCTCAAAAATTGGTTTTGAGCACCAATTGCTGATCTTCTATCTTATCAGTACCTATCGGTATTGTATCGCACTTTCCTTTCATTTTCATAATTTGTAGTTACTTGAGAACTCATTTGGCATTTAAAAGTTGCAAAGGTTCTTTTATGTATTCTTGCATTATAGTTAAGGACAGAGACCTCTTTCTCAGAACGGCTCGAATATCATCATCACACTTATTGACATCTTGGGATCCTAGCTATTAGATTGCCTCTTTTGGAAATTATCATGAGTTGCTTTATGTTATAGAGCTTGTCTAGCCAATTAACTACACAATTCTTCCTCCATAGCACAATAAAGTGGTTTCAAGAGAAAAGCTCTGATGAAAAAGCTAAAATAGACAAATACAAGAGCAACATTAGAAAAGAGACGCATCATGCATCTGTTTACTTGGCAGTGGTTCTGCTAACCATCTGCTACTTGTGCAGAACATTGAAAACTGACCTCAAGGATGATGATGTTTCTTTTGTAGCTTCCTCATTCCAGCTGATCAGTCAGCTACCTACTTTAAAATTTGTATTCCATTTTTTATATCAATGGTCCAGACACATTGGCCTTTAGCTGCTAAGCTTGCTTATTATATTCTCTTTCGCTGGACCTACGTTGGGTTTTTAAATTATTTGGAGGTTTAGGACTGCTCTTATAAGAAGTTGATGATGGATGTCAAAAGGTGCTGTTGTTTGTAGCATAAATGAGAAGAGATTGTCTTAAGGTTTGAAAATATGTTCATTTCTTATAAAAAAAAAAGGTTCATTATAAGTGATGAGGGGTAAAATTATTATTACATTAAGGCCGGTACACATCAACAATTAGGTCAGGTCCAATCCCAACCTTTCGCTAGCCAGCTGTCATAGACACCAAATAGCGAAGATCAATCGCCTTTAGCAAGGTCAGATCGCCCTAGTAATACGAGCCGTTCTCATTTCTCGATAAGCCGAGGTTATCCATACCTCGGCGATACGAGCCATTCTCATTTCTCGGTAAGCCGAGGTATCCATGCCTTGGCGATACGAGCCATGGTTATATCTCGGTAGCCCGAGGTATCCATATTTCAGCATCACGAGCCATGATTATATCTCGGTAACTCGAGCCGTCTTTATGCTTCGGAAAACCAAATTATCCTCTGCTTCGGTCAGACCGAAGCACTCAAAATGCCTTTGCAGAATCCGGCACGGGAGAGTCCCTATTCGCTGAAATAGAATAAGATTCCAAACAGAGAATCATACCCAGGAGTGGCCTAGAGCCTACGCAATCGTGGAATCTAAAGGCATCAGCCAACTCTCCTAGTCGTCGATCCTCTAACTGACAAGATACAGATCCTACTGATATTATAACAAACTCGATTCGAATCCGTTTCAAATCATAACAACTTTCAGCCCCCACGATGCATCCAGGGAATCAGGTGATCCTTATAAATATCATAGCACTTCAACCTCTCAGGTACGCATAAATCACCTTACAAAAACTTCTACACATTCACTTGGCTTGACGGAATCGATCACTCCATTAGAGCTCCGATCGAGAGCTTGGAGGAAGATTCTTCTGTGAAAAGTCTTCTCCTCACATCTGCTTGCTGTGAATCTCCACTGACTTGGGCGTCGGAGGGTCTCCCGCAGAGGACAACCCCAAGGAAATCCTTTGCAAGCGCGGATTGTCTTGCAAGTTCCACCTCGGACGTCGAGATCAGAGTTCGGACCCGGAGCCGGAAGCGCACTGAGTCGGAGAACGGATTTCCGCGGCAACAGATTGGCGCTAGAGGAAGGGCCTCAAGTCCCATAAACTTGTAATCCAGGAGACAAGACTAAAAAACCAGAAGAAGCATCCTCTAATGGCCAATCGGAAGAGAGCCACCTCTGAGGCTCAAGATTAGGCCGCGTCTCAAAGGCCTGATCCAATTAGTGATGTAGCACCTCCGCTACCACCACCAGCTGAAACTCCTCCATCGGCAACGGCGGTAACCCTAGACCAGTTCGCCACTCTGGTTCAGCAGGTTCAAGC
Source organism: Calamus simplicifolius (assembly GCA_900491605.1). Taxonomy (NCBI): domain Eukaryota; kingdom Viridiplantae; phylum Streptophyta; class Magnoliopsida; order Arecales; family Arecaceae; genus Calamus; species Calamus simplicifolius. The sequence goes on from UESW01004719.1 coordinate 158,420, forward strand.
ATTGATCCAGATGATCCAGGGATTCCAGGCGATCCCTGGCCCTGCCGTTTCTGCCTCCCAGCCTCGCGAGGAGGTCGCTGCCCCTGCTCCGCCTGCAATCTCTTCTTTCGATCCGCCTGGGGCGGCGGATCGCGGTCGTCGGCCTGTAAGGGTGGGGCCAGCACTGCAATGAGTTGAAGGGAAGAGCCCACTCAGATCCAAGCGGGTTCGTTCTTCCTTCCCAGTATCCTCTCAGGATTCAACACCACTGCCGTCTTCTCGTCGCCCAATCCCTCCTACCACTCTGGATGAAGGGATCAGGCAGCAGATGTAGGAGATGAGTCGGGAATGGCGTCAAGAGTTAGACGCCATCAGACAAGCCCCTCCGCCCCGGCCAAAGGAGGGGCAGGGCATCCCCTTCTCCGAAAGGATCATGAGGGAAGTGATTCCCCCTCATGTTAAGCTCTCCACCATCGAGCCGTACCATGAATCCACCGATCCCGATGACCATCTAAGCAGCTTCAGGTCCATCATGATGTTTCATGGAGCGTCGGATGCGATCCTCTGTCGAGCTTTCCCCTCCACTCTAAGGGGACCCGCCCGAACCTAGTTCAACGGCTTGAAGCCAGGTTCCATTGATTCTTTTGACGAACTGAGCTACTTGCTCATTAGCCAGTTCGTCAGTAGCTGTCGCTATCGATGGAGATTTGATTCGATCTCTGAAGTTAAGAAGAGAATGGGGGAATCGCTGAAGAGCTACCTTGGCCGTTTCAACATGGCCCTCTTAGAAGTCGACCATCTCAACCCCGAGGTGGCCATGTCTGCCCTGACCGGAGGGGTATCGAAGGAGGGAGACTTCTACCTGGCTCTAGAGGTTAATTACCCAAAGAGCCTTTCGGACATGATGTTCCTGGTGGATAAGTACGCCAGGGTTGAGGAATCGAGGAGGTCAGCTCGAGCTGAGCAGCTGAAGGAGGCGAAGGGCCCAGACAAACAGCGAGCCTACTGCCACATTAGCCCGCCTTGCCGCCAGAGAGCTCCTCCGCCTCCGCCGCGAGGCCGAACCCGGAGCCCGACTCGAAGGTTCGATCGTTACACTCCCCTCACCGCGCCAAGGTCGCAGATTCTGATGGAGATCGAGTGCCAGATTCCTCGACCTCCTCTTCGAGGCAACGGAGCCCGGAGAGATCCTGCCAGGTACTATCGCTTTTATCGGGATCATGGGCATGACACCGAGGACTGTTGGCCGTTCAAGAATGAGATCGAGCGATTGATCCAACGAGGCAGACTGGACCGGTTCAGAGGGCCTCCTGAGCCGAACAATGAGGCGAATCACCAGCTTGAACCTCGCCAACTTCCACCGCCGAACCCTCCAGTTATCGGCCATGTTAATGTGATAGCTGCGGCCGATTCCCCGTCCTCTTGGCCAGGTGATGATGAAGGCCCGTCAAAGAAAGCTCGAGTCGATGAACTCACTTTTTCTGATAAAGACCTTCGGGAGATACAGTATCCTCATGATGACGTTCTGGTTGTATCTCTAAATCTAAACAATTATGATGTAAGCCGGGTTCTTATTGATAGCGGAAGCTCCGTTAATGTTTTGTACTTTGATGCCTTTGTGAGGTTAAAATTCTGGGTAGAAAGTCTTCGAACTGTGGAGTCCATGCTGGTGGGCTTCACAGGTGACTCCATAATCCCCGAAGGGGTCATCACTCTGACGGTTCGAGCCGACACCTGGCCTTGTGTGGCCACTGAGCTTATGGACTTCCTTGTAATCAAGCTTCGGTCTCCTTACAATGCCATTCTTGGCAGGCCAAGACAGATGTCCCTCAATGCCATTGTTTCCATTCCCCACCGAATGGGGAGTGGGGATTGTTCGGAGAGGTTAGATTATAGCTCGGCATTGCTTTGTCACCGACCTTCAGTCTAGAAGACCCGAGGTGGACGGACTGGATGCCTGAGAGGATTTCGCCGAGCAACGAGAAGAACCAGCCGAAGAATTGGAGGAGGTACCACTCAGCGAAGCTTGGCCCGATCAAACCGTAAAGATTGGATCACAGCTGGAAGAAAAGCCTCGGCAGGAGTTAATCGAATTCCTTCGGAGAAATGCCGATGTCTTCGCCTGGTCCGCATCAGACATGCATGGAATCAGCCCAGATGTCCTGGTTCATTGCCTCAGCGTAGATGAGACAGTTCGGCCAATCAAGTAAAAAAAAAGAAGCTTCGCCCTCGAACGCCAGAAAGCCATTGAAGAGAAGGTGGATAAGCTTATCAAAGTCAACTTCATCCGATAAGTCAATTAACCCGATTGGCTGGCAAATGTGGTTATGGTGAAAAAGTCAAATGGCAAATGGAGGATCTGCATCGACTTCACCGACCTCAACAAAGCCTGCTCGAAAGACGGCTTCCCTCTTCCTCGAATCGACCAATTTGTGGACTCGACTTCAGGCCACAAGATGCTGACCTTTATGGATGCCTATTCAGGCTATAACCAGATCCGAATGGCGCCCGAAGACGAGGAAAAGACTGCCTTCATCACCGACCGAGGTATCTATTGCTACCGAGTTATACCTTTTGATTTGAAAAATGCAGGTGCCACCTACCAAAGGCTGGTCAATAAAGTTTTCAAAGAGCAAATCGGTCGGAACATGGAGGTTTATGTTGACGATATGCTGGTGAAGAGCAAGGAAGCATCCCAACATTTCGAGGACCTTGCGGAGAGCTTCAAGATGCTTCGGAAGTATCAAATGAAGCTCAATCCTACCAAATGTGCTTTCGGAGTCAACTCTGGGAAATTCCTCGGCTTCATGGTCTCTCAGCGGGGCATCAAAGCAAACCCCCAAAAGATCCAGGCCTTGCGTCAGATGGCCCCTCCTGGATCGATCAAGGACGTGGAACGCCTCACCGGAAGGATAGCGGCCCTTAGTCGCTGTTGGGAATTTAGGGGTCTAATACTAAAGATATGCAGCGAAAAAATAACCTAAATCCCCATAAGGATCCATGTGTTTCAATTAAATTGATTAGGGAACAAGAATCGTACCTTATGTGAGTGTATATATATATATATATATATATATATATATATATATGATGAGACAGATCTTTAGGCGCTGCGAAATCACAACTCCCTCTACGGTATCCACACGAATGACCACTTCACAATGAGACTCGGTGTGCTAGCACTCTCTAGAACTCTTCTAGATCAGTTCAGGAATAATCTCACTAAAAAGCTCTCGTATATTTTGATGCGTAGAATTTCTCTGCAAATCCAATGTTGACGGCAAGCGTCGTCTATTTTGGATGAGAGCAACGTCTATTTATAATGAAAAATATCCTATTCAAAGAAAAGAATATTCTCATTAACGGGACTCCTAATCTGATTAGGATTCCTAAAAGACACGTCTTCTCATTAACGAGACTCCTAATCTAATTAGGATTCTTAAAAGACACATCTTCTCATTAATGGGACTCCTTAAAAGACATGTCTTTTCATTAATGGGACTCCTAATCTGATTAGGATTCCTAAAAGACACGTCTTCTCGTTAATGGGACTCCTAATCTAATTAGGATTCTTAAAAGACATCTTCTCATTAATGGGACTCCTTAAAAGTCACGTCTTCTCATTAATGGGACTCCTAATCTGATTAGGATTCCTAAAAGACACAATAGTGAAGATTATTATTTATTATATTTATTAATCTTAAATACTTAAGAATAATAAATATATAAATAATTTTTGCTGGGTTTATATAAATTAAACCATAACCCATACACGTCATTCCTTGTGTGCGACCCTGTAGGTTCACTTAATATTGGCAGTAGGACTAAAACCCTTTCCGGCCCACAAGACATAATTGGTCTCTAGCAAGACATTATGTCTACCCAAATTAAGTGAAGATCGTCGATCCGACTTTACTTAGTAAATGTCAATTATCTAGTCCCTTTGTTACACGATATTTAGTGATTAAGTATGAGGCATAGATCACATCACTCATAGATTGTTTAATCACAAGTTATCTTGATTCCAGAGTTTGACTGAATAAACCAAATATTACTAATAACTTCTATCAATTCATTTGGGCATGGCCATGTACTTTTCTCAGTCTCACTCTTCAAGAGGGCCCAAAATATCTCTCTCAAATTAATGAGAGGGACAAATTCCTTCACGAACATTCATATCCCTCAACGTAGTTTATTTCATATCTAATCACAGTCTTATAATCATCTGGTTAAAGATGATGAAGAGCCGTATCAAAACATGAAATTCACTATGTAGGGATCCATAGTGTCATTAGGTCAAAGGACTAAAATAACAATATCATGAAGAGAAGCATTTAGAACAGAATCCATATGATATTCTCATGGTGGGTCGATCCAATACAATGTACTTTTACATGTATCTATGTGTTGACTTAATATCTCATATCCATGACCAGTAAAACGTGATCATCAATCAACCATCATACTAATCTTACTTCATTATCGTTCCATATAATGAATGATTAGGGATAATTTAGAATAGTATTCTTATCACCTTATAGTTTCACTGTTTAAGTCATATACTTTAATGATATAAGGAAGAATAAACTATTCAAGGAAACCTTTTTATCATATTAGAAGAGCATAAATAATAACATGATAAATAAAATGGTTTATTAAATAAAGATAAAACCATAAATGACAGCAAATATCCTGATGGCCTAGGGCACATCACCAGCAATCTTCCACTTGCACTAGGCCTAACAAGATAAAAATCTAATGCTTAATGCACTATTATGACGATCATGTTTAGACTGAGGAAGAGGCTCAGTTAATGGATCTGCGTTGTTGTCATTTGTAGGTACTCTGCATATCTTAACATCTCCTCTATCGATGATCTCTCGAATGAGATGGTAACGCCTGAGTATGTGTTTGGATCGTTGGTGTGATCTAGGTTCCTTAGCCTGTGCAATGGCCCCATTATTGTCACAATAAAGGTCCACTGGATCTGCAATGCTAGGAACAACTCCTAAATCATCAATAAACTTCTTAATCCAAACCGCTTCCTTAGCTGCATCCGATGCTGCAATATATTCATCCTCTGTAGTAGAATCAGCAACGATGTCTTGTTTAGAACTCTTCCAGCTGACAACACCTCCATTCAAACAAAACACATAACCAGACTGTGATCGGAAATCATCTGAATCAGTTTGGAAGCTAGCATCTGTGTAACCATTTACCACAAGCTCACCTTCCAGTCCTCCATATGTCAAGAACACATCTTTAGTTCTTCTCAAGTATTTTAGAATGTTCTTGACAGCGATCCAATGACTTTCACCTGGATCTGACTGGTACCTACTAGTAATGTTTAAAGTATAAGCGACATCTGGTCGAGTACATAACATGGCATACATGATAGATCCAATAGCTGAAGCATATGAAATTTTGCTCATGCGTTCCTGTTCTTCCTTTGAAACAGGACATTGAGTCTTACTCAATTTAATTCCATGTGACATTGGTAAGAATCCTCTCTTGGAATTTTCCATGCTATACCTTTTTAGCACCTTGTCAATGTATGTACTCTGACTTAGGCTAATGGTTCTTCTAGATCTATATCTATAGATCTTAATCCCTAAGATATAGGCAGCTTCACCTAAGTCCTTCATTGAGAAACAATTTCCTAACCATGTCTTGACATTCTGCAAAGTAGGAATATCGTTTCCAATGAGTAATATATCGTCTACATAGAGTACTAAGAAAACTATTGCGCTCCCACTAACCTTCTTGTATACACAAGGTTCATCTTCATTCTTAATGAAATCAAACTCTTTGATTGCTTCATCAAAACAAAGATTCCAACTCCGAGATGCTTGCTTTAATCCATAAATGGATTTGTGAAGTTTACATACCTTATGCGAATCTTTTGGATTAACAAAACCTTCAGGTTGTGTCATATACACATCCTCGAGTAGATTTCCATTTAGAAACGCTGTCTTGACATCCATTTGCCATATTTTGTAGTCATAATACGCAGCTATGGCAAGAAGAATTCTAATAGATTTAAGCATGACTACAGGTGAGAAAGTTTCATCATAGTCTATACCATGTGTTTGCTTGAAACCTTTTGCAACCAGTCGTGCTTTATAGGTATGCACATTGCTATTCATATCGGTTTTCTTCTTAAAAACCCATTTACACCCAATAGATTTAATACCATTAGGTGGATCAATCAAAGTCCATACTTAATTATCATACATGGATTGCATTTCTGACTTCATGGCTATAAGCCATTTCTCAGAGTCAGGGCCTTTCATAGCTTCTTGGTAGCATGTAGGCTCATTTTGATCTATGAGCATCACATCATGATTGTCAGTAATGAGAAATCCATATCTCTCAGGCTTATGACGAATTCTACCAGTTCTACGTGGCCCTTGTGTTAGTGGTTCAGGTTCAGCAACTACTTGTGAGTTGGATTGAACATCCATCATCGGTTCCATGTAAATTTGTGGTTCTCGAACTTCTTCGAGTTGAATTTTACTCCCGCTAGTTCTTTTGGAAATAAATTCTCTTTCCAAAAAGTGACCATTACGAGCAACAAACGCTTTGTTCTCTGATGGGTAGTAAAAGTAGTATCCTTTTGTTTCTTTAGGATATCCCACAAATATGCACTTATCTGATTTGGGTGCTAATTTGTCAGACAATTGACGTTTGACATAAGTGTCACAGCCCCATATCTTTAAAAAAGACAAACTAGGAGGTTTCCCAGTCCACAACTCATATGGTGTTTTTTGAATCGATTTTGATGGAACTCTATTCAATATGAACGCAGCAGTTTTCAGGGCATATCCCCATAAGGATATTGGAAGATCTATTTGACTCATCATTGATCGAACCATATCCAATAAAGTTCGATTTCTCCTTTCAGAAACACCATTCCATTGTGGTGTTCCTGGAGGAGTCAATTGTGAAATTATCCCACAATCTTTAAGATGGTCAGAAAACTCTTGACTTAAATATTCACCACCTCGATCTGATCGAAGTATCTTAATATTTTTACCAAGTTGATTTTGTACTTCATTTTTGAATATTTTGAACATTTCAAAAGATTCGGATTTATGTTTCATTAGATATACATATCCATACATGCTGAAATCATCAGTAAAAGTGATGAAATACAAATAACCTCCTCAGGCCGGTGAACTTAATGGTCCACATACATCGGTATGTATAAGGGCCAATAAATCTGTGGCTCTTTCACCTTGTCCTGTGAAAGGAGCCTTAGTCATCTTACCCATCAAACAAGATTTGCATGATTCATATGATTCAAAATCAAATGAATGTAAAAGCCCATTTTGATGAAGCTTTGATATGCGCTTCTCATTTATATGGCCTAAGCGACAATGCCAAAGATAGGTAGGATTTAAATCATTAGATTTAAACCTTTTAGTATTAATGTTATAAACAGACTTGTAATTTGTTTCATCAAAGTTTAGAACATAGAGTCCATTTAATAATTGAGCAAAACCATAATAAATGTCTCTATGATATATGGACATAGAATTATTCTCAATAATAAATTTAAAACTATCTTTGTCTAAACTCGAAACTGAAATAATGTTACTGCTCATAGCAGGCACATAGTAACAATTACTTAAAGTCAAAACAAGTCCACTAGGTAAAGGTAATTCATAACATCCTATAGATAATGCAACAACTCTTGCTCCATTTGCAACTCGTAGGTCCACTTCACCTTGAGCCAATTTTTTACTTTGTCTGAGACCCTGCACATTTACATAAATGTAAGACCCACATCCGGTATCTAATACCCATGATGTAGAAGTAGATAAATTGACTTGTATAACATAAATACCTGAGGTTGTGGCTTCATTAGCCTTTCTCTTTTTCAGATCCTCCAAATATAGTTTGCAATTTCTTTTCCAATGACCTAGTTTATTGCTGAAAAAGCAAACTCCTTCCTTGGGCTGTTTCGGCTTGGGCTGGGGCTTAGGCCTTTTAGCTTTGGTCTTACCTTTTGCTTTGCCTTTGTCCTTGCCACTCCTCTTTTTGCCCTTTCCTGTTTGAACCATCAAAACATTATTAGTCGCCTTAATATTTTGTTCAGCATTCTTGAGCATCCTATGCAACTCCATTATAGACTTATACATTTGGTGCATATTGTAATTCATCACAAATTGGTCATAGCTGGGAGGTAAGGAGGCAAGGATCATATCTGTAGCCAACTCCCTGCTAAGTGGAGCACCAAGTTTTTCAAGTCTATCAATGTAACTTTTCATCTTGAGCACATGAGTACTCACAGAGCTACCTGGAGTCATTTTGCATCCATTCAATGCCTTAGTGACTGCAAATCTCTCTTGTCTTGCTTGCTCTTGGAACATTTCCTTGAGGTGTACAATCATATTGTACGCTTCCATGTCTTCCATTTGCTTCTGAAGCTCGAAGTCCATGCTAGTAAGCATAAGGCAAGTCACATCCAAAGAGTCGTCTTTATGCTTATTGTAAGCATTTCTTTCATCTCTTAGAGCATCAGCAGCAGGTTCATCAGGGATTGGAGTGTCTATGACATACAACTTCCTTTCTTGCTTAAGAACAATTCTTAAGTTACGATGCCAGTCAAGGAAGTTTGTGCCATTCAATTTTTTCTTTTCGAGAACCGATCGCAAAGTAAGATTAGATGTGTTGTTTGATGTCATGATCTACATACAAGGAGTTACAAAGTTAATATCTTTATTTAAGCCATTTCAATTATTCTCACTGTTTTATCAAATTAACAACCCTCTAATGTTAATTCGGAAACTTTTCAACTTTCGATATTTCTTAGTGAGTTAAGATCCATATTTACTAAACTTTAAGTCAGCTTTGGCATGACACTTAAAGTCTAGTTATTTAGATAGGAAACTTCTTTCCAATTACATCATATGTAACTCTTGCTATGGGATTGACATCACATGTCTCGGCATACTAATTCCATTAATGCCATGGGCCCAAAACCATTTTGATAGCCTATTTAAGTCTAACCATTTTGACGTGAGGATAGCACTTTTATCCACCCTACCTAACTAAGATATGGTCTAATGCACCCTGCTTTGGCAGAACCTACATTTAGACGATCAAAGCCTTGATAGGTGTCAAACTATGGGAGGCATTTTTACGACTTAATATTAATAGAGGGACTTTATTGTTAAGTATATGATGTCTATTCTATGGGACTGACTTTGGTCTGTGCACACATCACATACATCATTTATATAGCATCTCATACATGTATATATAAAACATAAATGTGTCATAGCATGGCCCATGAACTAAGTAAATCATCATTACGATGTCATAGCATAACTATATGCTCGGTCTTCCTTTGATGATATGAACCTTTTGCTTGGAATATCATCACTATGATCTCCTTTTGAATGATCTCCTTTTATTGACATGAATGGCCTCCAAATTTTATATTAAAAGAAAATCTACATTCTATGCTAGTGAAATAAATAGATTACATCAAGATAACGACACACAGGCCGATAAAACAATTACAATAAAATTATCGACACGCGGGCCGATGTAATCAACAAAACCATAATAAACCTTCCAATCACATGAGTCTTAAAGGGCCATGCTATGCACCATGCATAATACATAAAACACAAGTAACATAAAATTTTTTATGTTAACCAAATCATATTTGGCACCCTACGAGCAACGGCGGTCTCGCTAGCCGATTAGCGGGCAGGGGTCAAGGGGACAGCGTCCCTTGCGGGGTTTCAGGGGCAGCGCTCCGGACAGAAAAAATGAAATTTTCAAATCTTAGTGAGAAAATTCTTTAAAACTGTCCAAGAAAACGTTTTTCTTGTACAATTCCAATACTATCAGAATTAGGGTTTAAGATCGTGTCATACACGCAAATTAGGGTTTCTTTGTTAAAACCCAACTATCAATCTAATTGATAACCCCACCTTGATTGAGTCATTCACATCTCATGTACAATAATCTCGTTTAACAATATGCATCACACATCCATATAATCAGATGAAATCAATTTAATTGAATCCACAAGTCCGCTCTGATACCACTGTTGGGAATTTAGGGGTCTAATACTAATGATATGTAGCGGAAAAATAACCTAAATCCCCATAAGGATCCATGTGTTTCAATTAAATTGATTAGGGAACGAGAATCATACCTTATATGAGTATATATATATATATATATATATATATATATATATATTGATGAGATAGATCTTTAGGCGCTGCGAAACCACAACTCCCTCTACGGTATCCACACGAATGACCACTTCACAATGGGACTCGGTGTGCTAGCACTCTCTAGAACTCTTCTAGATCAGTTCAGGAATAATCTCACTAAAAGGCTCTCGTATATTTTGATGCGCAGAGTTTCTATGCAAATCTAATGTTGACGGCAAGCATCGTCTATTTTGGATGAGAGCAACGGCTATTTATAATGAAAAATATCCTATTCAAAGAAAAGAATATTCTCATTAATGGGACTCCTAATCTGATTAGGATTCCTAAAAGATACGTCTTCTCATTAATGGGACTCCTAATCTAATTAGGATTCTTAAAAGACATATCTTCTCATTAATGAGACTCCTTAAAAGACACGTCTTCTTATTAATGGGACTCCTAATCTGATTAGGATTCCTAAAAGACACAATAGTGAAGATTATTATTTATTATATTTATTAATCTTAAATACTTAAGAATAATAAATATATAAATAATTTTTTCTTGATTTATATAAATTAAACCCATAACCCATACGCGTCATTCCTTGTGTGCGACTCTGTAGGTTCACTCAATGTTGGCAGTAGGATTAAAATCCTTTCCGGCCCACAAGACATAATTGGTCTCTAGCAAGACATTATATCTACCCAAATTGAGTGAAGATCGTCGATCCGACTTTACCTAGTAAATATCAATTATCTAGTCCCTTTGTCACACGATATTTAGTGATATGAGGCATAGATCACATCACTCATAGATTGTTTAATCACAAGTTATCTTGATTCCAGAGTTTGACCGAATAAACCAAATGTTATTGATAACTTCTATCAATTTGTTTGGGCATGGCCATGTACTTTTCTCAGTCTCACTCTTCAAGAGGACCCAAAATATCTCTCAAATTAATGAGAGGGATAAATTCCTCCCTCAACATAGTTTATTTCATATCCAATCACAGTCTTATGATCATCTGGTTAAAGATGATGAAGAGCCATATCAAAACATGAAATTCACTATGTAGGAATCCATAGTGTCATCAGGTCAAAGGACTAAAATAACAACATCATGAAGAGAAGTATTCATAACAGAATCCATATGATACTCTCATGGTGGGTCGATCCAATACAATATACTTTTACATGTATTTATGTGTTGACTTGATATCTTATATCCATGACCAGTAAAACATGATCATCAATCAACCAACATACTAATCTTACTTCATTATCGTTCCATATAATGAATGATTAGGGATAATTTAGAATAGTATTCTTATCACCTTATAGTTTCACTATTTAAGTCACATACTTTAATGATATAAGGAAGAATAAACTATTCAAGGAAACCTTTTTATCACATTAGAAGAGCATAAATAATAATATGATAAATAAAATAGTTTATTAAATAAAGATAAAATCATAAATGATAGCAAATATCCTGATGTTTTAGGGTACATCACCAGTAGTCGCTTCATTGCTTGATTAGCCGAAAAGTGCCTTCCCTTCTTCAAAGCTCTTCGGTCGGCTAAAAACTTTCAATGGACCTCAGATTGCTAGAAATCCTTTGAAAACCTCAAGAAATACCTCGGCTTACCTCCTCCCCTCAGTAGCCCAAAGCCAGGTGAAACGCTGAGCCTATACCTCGCGGTCTCTGAGAATGCTATTGGCTCAGTGCTAATCAGAGAAGAGGGCAGAATTCAAAAGCCTATTTATTATGTCAACAAATTGCTCAAAGATGCTGAGACGAGGTACACTCGAGTGGAGAAGATGGTTCTGGCCCTAGTAACATCGGTCCGGAAGCTACGGTCGTACTTCCAAGCACACACCATCACCGTCCTAACTGACCAACCCATCAAGGCAATCATCCATCGTCCGGAAGCATCGGGGAGAATGACCAAGTGGGCTGTCGAACTAAGCGAGCATGACATTCAGTACCAGCCTCGTCCGGCCATCAAAGCCCAGGTCCTGACGGATTTCCTTCTCGAATGCACCGTGCCCGAAGATGGCTCTGCTCTGGGCACCCCTGGGCAACCAAAGCCCTGTGCTCCGTGGTTACTTCACGTCGACGGATCCTCCAGCGCAAGCGGTTCTGGTGCCAGTCTGGTCCTCACCAGCCCGGAGGGTGCTGCTTTTGAATATGGCATCCGCTTCTCCTTCCCAGCCTCAAATAATGAAGCAGAATATGAGGCCCTGCTCGTCGACTTCGCATCGCTCGCGAGCTTAAAGTTGAAAAACCGAATGCCTACACTGACTCTCAATTAGTGGCGGGCCAGGTACGAGGCGAATTTGAAGCTCGAGAACCGAACATGATTCGGTATCTTCAGAAGGTGCATGATCTATCTTCTTGTTTCAATGAATTTAAGATCATCCAGGTCCCAAGGGTTGAAAATGCGCGCGCCGACCTTCTGTCTCGTCTGACGACAACGGACTCAATGGACCTTGAACGGAGTTTCCACTTAGAAATCCTGGAGAAGTTCAGCATCACCGACGCTGATCAGATGATGCAAATTGACACCGAACCATCCTGGATAGACCTCCTGCACAAGTATCTCAAAGAAAGGGCTGCTACCCACTGATAGAAGAGAAGCGAGGAGGCTAAAGATGCAGTCGTCTCACTATGTCCTGATCGATGATCGGCTGTATAAGCAATCCTTCTTCATGCCATTGCTCAAATGCCTCCGTCCATCAGAAGCCAATTATGCTCTTCGGAAGGTTCATGAAGGCATTTGTGGCAACCACCTCGGCAGCCGCGCCCTATGCCACAAAGTGCTATGCTAAGGATATTATTGACCAACGATGCAGAAGGATGCATATGACCTTGTCCGAGCCTGTGATGCATGCCAACGACACTCAAATATCCAGAGGCTCCCCTCTGCCCACCTGACTTCCATATCATCCCCCTGGCCTTTTGCTAAGTGGGGAATGGATATTCTTGGCCCTTTCCCCCTCGCAACGGGACAAAGGAAGTTTTTATTCGTTGCAATTGATTATTTTACTAAGTGGGTTGAAGCCAAAGCAGTCGCCTAGATAACTGAGGCTCGAGCTAAGGATTTCGTATGGAGGTCCATCATCAGCCGCTTCGGCCTTCCTCACACTATCATCACCGACAACGGGAAGCAGTTTGACAATCCCAAGTTCCGGGAGTTCTGTGAGGATCATGGCATTCTCCATCGCCTAACTTCGGTCGGACATCCTCAAGCTAATGGAGAAGCCGAGATAACTAACCGAACTCTCTTGCAGGGAATTAAAGCTCGGCTCAACTAAGCACGAGGCAGATGGGCAGAGGAGCTCCATCATGTCCTATGGGCATACCGAACCACTGAGAGGACTCCCATGGGCCAGACTTCCTTCAAGATGGCTTTCGGCACAGAAGCGGTTATTCCCGTGGAGGTCAGGCTCACCTCTCTTCGCACCGAAGGCTACTCGGAAGAATCTAATGATGAACAACTCCGAACTGATCTTGACTTGATAGAAGAAGTCAGGGAGAAAGCCCGGATCCGTATGGCGGCCTACTAACAAAGAGTCGCGCGCTATCATTCTACCAGAGTTAAAGGAAAGCTCTTCCTCCCAGGCGATCTGGTACTTCGGAAGGCATCTGTCTCAAAACCTCTGGAGCAAGGAAAGTTGTCCCCTAATTGGGAGGGTCCTTATCAAATTACAGAAGTAATCAGACTCGGCACCTATAAGCTCCAAGATCTAAATGGGAAATCCATTCCCCGGACATGGAACTCGGATAATCTCCGCGTGTATCATCAATAAGAGTACGCTCCCCCCTCTCGAATTTACTTCGTTCATTGAATTAAAATTTTCAAAAATTCGCAAAACTTCTACCTTTACTGCCCTCTTTAATAGCTGCAATGGAAAGCAGGTTTATAAATCCTCGGTCGGGCCGAGCGATCTTCGAACCTTAGCAACACCAAGTAAAATATAATATTTTATAAATCCTCGGCCGGGCCGAGCGATCTCCGAACCTTGGTAGCGTCAAGTAAAATATAATCTTTGATAAATCCTCGGTCGGGCCGAGCGATCTCCAAACCTTGGCAGCGCCAAGTAAAATATAATCTTTTGTAAATCCTCGGTCGGGCCGAGCGATCTCCGTACCTTGGCAGCGCCAAGTAAAATATAATCTTTTATGAAGCCTCGGCAGAACCGAGTGATATCTTCGAATAATATAAAGCCTCGGCCAGAACCGAAGTGCATCTCTTATTATCAAAAGCCTCGGACAAAGCCGAAGCACATCTCTTGCTACCAGAACCCTCGGCCAAAGCCGAATCGAATCTCTTGTTAATCTTTGAAGCCTTGGACAAAGCCAAGTGGCCCCGGCGGTTCTGCAGTAACGGCAAGGCCGGTTAATTTCCCAGACATTTTAGCGCAATTAATACGTCTTAGCATGCTTCGGCGCAAATAAGCAATCCCCCTCTCTGCCCATCAGCAGAATTGTGCAAATCTTTCCTCCTTAGGAAAAGACCTACTTAGCCCCTTTTTATCGGGCCGTGCCTATCTTGTGAACCAGTAAGGTCGCCCAGACCTCCCTCTGACTTGAACAGAGACCAGTGCCTTCATTGAAGGGGGTCAAACGCTACGAAAATGCCTAACGAAGGCAGTGCTACCCAAGCACAATCGAAGGTTTACGAGCCGAGCATGACTCGGTACGACTAAAACGAGCAAGACTGCATGATCACGCCAAAAGGGAAAAGTAAACATCTGCAAATATTTGAAAAAAGAAGAAAGAACAAAAAACTTTCTTTATTCCATTAATCAATGAAAAATACAACCTCTGAAGAGGTATTACAAGCGCACTATAGCGCAGGAAGTAAAAATAAATGAGTTAAAGCAGCTTCGGCCTTTGGTGTCGCTGCGGCATCCAAGAAATCAGAGAAATCAAACGACCCCAGTCGAATCGTTGATCTCTCGGATGGATAGGCCAAAAGACCCAAACTGGGCCGAAGACATGTGGATATCGATGCTGAGGGCTCCTTCCCCCCAAGTGGGATGCTAGTCTGCTAGCCACTGCCCAAGCACATAAGCAGGGAACCAGCAGACTCACACATCCCTCCTCTTCACATGGCGAAAGATTCCTCAGACGGACGAACTAAGGGATTCAAGCTGAGGGAGGGGGTGAAATTCATGCTAGTCATGGGAGGCATGTATGTCGTGCATTTCCTGTAATCCCCATAACCAGCGACAAAGGATACACAGGAAGCGCATACATGCGCTCCCCATATGACTTCTGCAGGCCTCCTGTGCGCTTTCCATATGACCTCCAAGAATTCCTCCCTTGAGGACTGCTTACTCTTTAGCAGCTTCTTCATCACCCCAGCTATCTGGGGGGTACCGGCTTTCAAAAGGAAAGCTCGATCTCTCCACTCTCAACTTCAATGAAGTGGACGCCATGGAAGCCTTTACAAACCACGGAAAGGGAGGGCCTTGGGAGATAGCCTAACACGGCCCGCTCTCCCCATTTTATAGGCAAACAGACCGGGAGCGGTCATTAAAGTAGAAAGCCCCGGGATTCAAAATGCCCTGTCCACGCTACCACGTGGCGGTTCAGGATAAAAGAGCGCCTTTCAGAGCGTGCCAAGCGCACCTCTCAGGTCATTATGGAAGGCAGAAGATCTCCCACGATCTCGAATCGAGAGCCTTAAATGCAAAAAAATCGCCTGCAGATCTCCGAGATATGGACGAGCCTGGGAAATCCCCAATGAAAGAGACGTTCCCCAATGAAAGCCGGATGCTTGTTGCCCACGTAAAGCCAACTCGCCTTGAAAAAGACAAGACGCTGGCAGAGTAATAAAAAAGGCGCAGAAGCCAAGTACTCCTCAATAAAGACACGCTGATATCTCCTGCTTCGGCCCGGAGCCGAACCACCCATTATGTTTCGGCCTAAACCGAGACATCGCTTTTTGCTTCGACTCAAAGCCGAGATAGTCTCCTTAATTCGAAAAAAACCGAGGTATCTCTTTTTGATTCGGTAAAAACCGAACGTTCCCTAGTTCCCCGGTCCAAACTGAGATAGCTATTCTCGCCCCAACACTCACAGGACGCTCCTTATGCTTCGGCAAAACTGAGTGATATACTACACTCCGACTGAAACTTATGAGTTCCCCTTGGGCTAAAACGGGGAAACCGTACCTTAGTCTCGACAAGATCACCAGAGATCCCTAAGGGGCAGGGGGTGGTTCGTTTGTGAGACTCACATGATGAGAACGAACGTTTAGAAGATGGCAGTGAACACGAAAGTTACAAAAAAAAAAATTTATTCATCATAAAAGGAAAAAACAAAAAGAAAAGAAAAAGACACACGAGCCCTTAACGAGGCTTATCGTCTCCATCGAGCGCTGCCAAGCTCTTCCCATGCCGCAAACTTAGCTCGGCGGTAAGAATAGCGATTTGTTGCTGGAGAGTCACCACTTGCCCTTCCAGTTGACTGTTGATCCGACTAAGGAGCTCGTTCTCCCTTGTGGAGACGGTCAAGTATTCTTCGACCATCTTTTGGAGTCGGTCACGCTCCACGAGCATCAACAACAGGTCCTCCCTGTCGATAGTTACCAGAATGCGGCTCTGGTGGGGGCACCCTCGCGGAAGGGCCTGCCCCCCACGGCCATTATCGCCTTTATCTGGTGCCCCAGTTGACCCCCTTTATTTTCAGAAGCCATTCTACTATCCTAAATTTCGGGAGGTCAACAGGAGAGGCGATTAACGATGGCATTTCCCCATCCATATTTAAACTACTTCTGGTGGGTATTTCGATCGCCCGAGCTATCAATTCCAATGTAACTATCGCGGAAACTCGCCACACATCACCGCCTCAATGGGTGCTTGTTGGATACGAAGAGTTGCGCCCCCTCGCCGAGGAGGATCAATAAATAGCAACGAGACGCTCGAGAGGCACCCCCATCTCGGGATTAGACTCCCTTCGATCTGCCAGACTCTTTCAAACTAAATATCCTCAAAATAACGCGGAAAAGAGGAAAATGGCTACATCCAGAGGAACTCTGTAATGGCGATGAACCCTATCCAGATCGTCTAGGGTTACCTCAGAGGCAACATCGCCTGGACCGCTCATATTGGTTGAATGGGGGTAAAACGCAAACAAACGAACAGGGGCTCAAAAAAGAGGAAAAAATCTCTATGGCAGGAACGAAGGAGGCGTTGCAGAAGGAACGTCGCCCTAGCCTTCTTTAAATAGCAAATCCAAAAAGAAACCCCAAACGCCAAAAAATCCGATATGGATGCCAGGAATAAAGGAGTCTCGCCATGCGGAGCTCCCACAATCGCAGCTTGTGATAAACTATGCATTTTTTTCTCGAGCCACGGCAAAAAATGATGATGAAACGATGATTTATCGTTTACGGAATTATCATTACCTGACCCATCGGATTCCCCTGAATGAGGTTATTCTGAAATTCTACTCCCTATATCTGAATTTACCCTTCGGACTAGGGAGTGGGGGATATGTGATGAGGGATAAAATTGTCATTACATTAAGGCTTGTACACATCAACAATTAGGTCAGGTCCAATCCCAATATTTTGCTAGCCAACTGTCATAGCCACCAAGTAGCGAAGATCAATCGCCTTTAGCAAGGTCAGATCGCCCTAGTAATACGAGCTGTTCTCATTTCTCGATAAGCCGAGGTATCCATACCTCGGCGATACGAGCCATTCTCATTTCTCGGTAAGCCGAGGTATCCATGCCTCGGCGATACGAGCCATGGTTATATCTCGGTAGCCCGAGGTATCCATACTTCGGCATCACGAGCCATGATTATACCTCAGTAACTCGAGCCGCCTTTATGCCTCGGAAAACCAAATTGTCCTCTGCCTCGGCCAGACCGAAGCACTCAAAATGCCTCTGCAGAATCCGGCACGGAAGAGTCCCTATTCACTGAAACAGAATAAGATTTTAAACAGAGAATCATACCCAGGAGTGGCCTAGAGCCTACGCAATCGTGGAATCCCAAGGCATCAACCAGCTCTCTTAGCCGTCGATCCTCTAACTGACAAGATACAAATCCTACTGATCTCGTAACAAACTCGATTCGAATCTGTTTCAAATCATAACAACTTTCGGCCCCCATGACGCGCCCAGGGAATCAGGTGATCCTCTATAAATATCACAGCACTTCAACCTCTTGGGTACGCATAAATCACTTTACAAAAACTTCTACACATTCACTTGGCTTGACGGAATCGATCACTCCATTAGAGCTTCGATCAGAGCTTGGAGGAAGATTCTTCTGTGAAAAGCCTTCTCCTTACATCTGCCTGCTGTGAATCTTCACTGACTTAGGTGTCGGAGGGTCCCTCGCGGAGGACAACCCCAAGAAAATCCTTTGCGAGCAGGGATTGTCTTGCAGGTTCCACCCCGGACGTCGAGATCGAAGTTCGGATTCGAAGCCGGAAGCGCACCCGAGTCGGAGAACGGATTTTCGCGGCAACAATAAGTATATAATGTAATTACCGTGTCTAACCTATACCTACATCTGTTTCAATGTTGGTCGTCATGCTGGCATCATTCAATTTATCACCACTTGTGGCTTAGGAATCTTAGACCATTATCCAGTAAGACACGCACATTCTATTCTTGTGAGCAACTTAATCTTGAATGATCCACTTGTAATGGCATTGACATTCGATCTGAAAATTCACACTTCTAAGCATTCCTCTTTTTTGGGAAGTTAAAGTATTCGTGTTTTCATGTTTTAAAATCACATTTTCATGGACAACTCTAAGTCTGCTCTACAAAGAGGGGTTGGGGGGTTTAAAAACCAGCAGTCAGGATCACTTTAGTTCCTTCGCTTTGCGCACTAGGTATAGTGCAAGATCTATCACACCATGGTATGCTATACCATTATGTACTGCCTTGTATTGGATGCATTGTACCACGCTGATGCCACACATACCAGCGTTGGTACCGGTATGGGCTCAGTACTGAGACACTGAATGTTTCATCATGTTTCATCACACAATCGCATATCTTTTCTGTTCATGTCACATACAAAATTTCTAAAGTAAAACATTTAGTTTCTTTTGTTTTGTTATTTCAGCTCATGTGCAACTATTACACCTTGAGGCAGGATGGCTCCACAACATACATGAGGTCTTGGGCCTTCCAGGTAATTCCTTTCTTTTGTTCCCCTTGTCTTTGAGAGGATACAACAAATAGTACTAATCTTTTTACTTATCAGGGATCTATGGATGGTGAGAATTGGACCAACTTGAGAGTTCATGACAATGATCAGACAATCTGCAGGCCTGGCCAGTTTGCATCATGGCACCTAAATGGCTCTACCGCACTGCTTCCTTTCAGGTTCTTTCGGGTCATTTTGACAGGCCCTGCCTTGGGTGATTCAAACGTGTGGAATCTTTGCATTTGCTTCATCGAGCTGTATGGTTATTTCCACTGATTGAATGATATGGAAATCCTGGTGAAAATATCCTTCAATGATCCATCATAAGTTGATGTGTAACCTATGTATATTAGAATAAAAGGCATACTGATGCCTGATTTTGTTTAAATTCACGTGCTATATTTTGCATGCATCTTCAGTTCAATTAGTGGACTTGTCCATTCTGGAAGTGCGTTTGTGATAATCGCCAAACAATCTGCAGGCCTGGCCAGTTTGCATCATGGCACCTAAATGGCTCTACCGCACTGCTTCCTTTCAGGTTCTTTCGGGTCATTTTGACAGGCCCTGCCTTGGGTGATTCAAACGTGTGGAATCTTTGCATTTGCTTCATCGAGCTGTATGGTTATTTCCACTGATTGAATGATATGGAAATCCTGGTGAAAATATCCTTCAATGATCCATCATAAGTTGATGTGTAACCTATGTATATTAGAATAAAAGGCATACTGATGCCTGATTTTGTTTAAATTCACGTGCTATATTTTGCATGCATCTTCAGTTCAATTAGTGGACTTGTCCATTCTGGAAGTGCGTTTGTGATAATCGCCAATCAGTGACTCAAGAAGCAGGTTATGGCTGAAGCATGCAAGCTTGCTATTTAAATAACGAAGTGTTTATTGGCGTCAAGTATATTATTGGGGATGAATTCTACGTTGTTGAAGCAGCAGAAGCTCAAACTGGGGAATGAAAGTCTCTCAAATCAAATATTGAGGGAGGAAGACATACCTGTTGGAATAGTTTTGACAAATCAATATTGGACACACCGTTGTGATTGCAGGCAAGAATTGGCATGGTGTAGTGGTTAAATTTGATATAAGTTGAGCCGTCCCATGCTCTCAAACTATGATCTTGAGTAGTATTGAATCATTATGCACCATATCAAATCAGGCATTGGAGCTCAGAATGTCAGTTTGATGTGGTGTATTTCATATCGAATGACATCGGTTTGTTTTTGAAATCAAAATAATAGTGATTTCTAATATGACGAAATATTCCTCAGTGAGTAGCATGGTGGAGATAGCATATTAAAACAGTCTAGAGATCTCTCAGTGCTAGTCCATAGAATTCCAATGAAAAAACATTTGCTGACCTATAACTTTATTGAACCGAGGCAAGTGAGGTTAATCAATCAGCCTAGTGAGATTAATCAAACAGTTAAGGTGTCAATAGCTGTAAGGTAAATTTGTATCCCTTCATTCTCTGCAGTTCATCTGTAATCAGATAAATGTTTGCAGCTAGTCAACCGTGCTGGGTTGTTTTCAACCGTGCCGGGTTGTTTATTAGCAAAATGGGGAGGTATTACTTGAAAAGAAGAAGATAGGTATGAGTTGGCAATCTTCTCTTCGGACTTCGGAGGCTGGTTGTCATATTTATTATTAGCTTTGTTTACCTGGATTATTTTCAGTAATTACAAACAAAAACGAGTTCAATTTTTGCGAGATCCCACCAGAGAAATGAAGCTAATCTATGATGACTAATGTGCTAATATTTATGCGAGATAAAGTTGCCTTCTGATGCCTCAGCAAAAATTGAGGTCAATCCAAAACTGTGGATTGGGTTCTAATTGGGCGCACAGTTATATGGAATCAATAAACTCAACGGATGGGTTCAGAATATATATATATATATATATATATATATATATATTAATAAACTCGCTAGAATTTGGACCCTGCCGGCCCGAGATTCCCCGAGTAGATGATGGCTTGGATGGACGGGAAACCGATTCCCGGTAACTTAAAGAGTGGTGCGGCTCACCGCGTATTCTTCCGGGAGGAGACACCTTCGCCAAGCCGAAGTAGAGATCCAGGGAGCTCCCTCCCTCCTCCTCCTCTCTCCGCTACTTCTCTTCTCTGGATTTCGATTGGGAACGCGGCTCAAACCCTAATAGAAGGAAATCGAAGAAGAAGAAGAAGAGGAAGTTAGGAGGTTCTGGATTCCTCTTTTTGATTCGAAGCTTGGAAATCTCGTCTACGGATGCGGATCTTGCAGCTGGGATTGGTGATCGCTCTGACCTCGGGCCTCGCGGCGATCTTTATCTACATCACCGGAATCTCCAGTTCCTGTGAGGGAGACATCATCGATTCATCTTCCTCAATCTTCTTCCTTGCTCTAAGTTGGATCAGAGTTCTATCTGCAGATTTTTGCTCTTTTTTATTTTTATTTTTGGTTATTTTATGGTGTATTCATTCCCCAGATGGCCTCTCGAGGGTCTCCGAGGAGGATTTAATCGCCTTGTCGGCGCTGCAAACTGGCTTCAAAGAGTGTGTTGTGAGTATCCGCTGTTTACCCTCAGTCAACCTCTTCCTTCTCCCCCTAAAGCTAGTTCTATGATGCATTACATTCTTAGTATCTCATTAATTGCCGGGAACAGTTCAATTGTTGAGAGAGATTTTGATAAAAAATCGTGGATTTTATTTTTATTTTTTCGATCTGATGAATTGAACTTATGTTGTGGAAGTGCAGAAGGCAAATGGACTAGGCCTGCAAGCTGTTGGTGGCAAGGATTACTGTCAAGTTACTATACAATACCCAAGTGACACAGTTCCTAAGTGGGTGAGTTTATGTATCCTTAAAATAATGCATTTTACTGATTGATGATATAGATACCATCTCACAGAACTGATTGATGTGCGCTAATATGCTAAATATGATGATGGAGCTGTTCTTAGAATTTAATTTCCTTCCTGCACATTTACCTGGTGCCTATCCAATTCATCCAAAGAAAAAAGTTTGCCAATCTAACAATTCCTTTAGTGAAAACAATGCAAAATATAAAACCATTCAAATGCAAAATTTAATAATGCTGTATTATGCAAAATATTTATGTAATTGATCTAAATAAACAAGGATTTAGCCAGTGAATGGTTGTTCCACTATTTGTTCATTACTTCAAATGAAATTTTAGGAGTCCAATGGAATATCTTTGGTATTGTTTGAAGTTTCAACCAAAACTCTGAAACCAAAAGGTTTCTGTCTTGTCGGGTTTTAAATTGAGCAGTTTTTGGATTCTGGCAATAACTACTGTGCATATGGTCTGAGGTTTTATGCTTTGTTTTGGGTTATTTCTTCGCTTTTAGTTAAATTTTCAGAAGCAATTCCTCTTGATTTAACTTAAGTTTGCAAGTTTGAGAAATATGAAGCATTGTGAGACTAGTTATAAAATGAATTTTGGGAAAACACAAATCTTGCATTATGGAAGTCTAGCTATTATAGATCTATTATCTCATAGATGTTTACCATATGTTATGTTGCCACGTGTTATATTGCCATCAAATAGGAGAATGATATATTGCACTTAAATGACATTTTGATAAGTCGTAGCTACCAAATAACTTTCAGCTTTTGCAGTGCCAAACGACTAAAATGAAACATCCAGTTGTTATAAACATTATGCTTTCAAAATGGTTTCTAATTTATGCTCTCGAGTTATTTCATTGCTTTTCTATTTTATCTGGTTTGTCCTATTTGATTTTCTCATGGTTTCTTATAAAACATGATGTGGATATCTCTGACTGAGTCGAAATCAGCAAAACTGCTGAAAGTACAATAGCTAAAAGCCCAAAACTCGTTTGGTCAAAATAGAACAAAACTAATCTAAGTTTTCCAACCTGATTCTGTAATTGATTACTATTATAATTTTGTGAACTTGACAGAGAGATCCCAAAACTGGTGAACTTGAAGGTTTATCATTTGATCTCAATCTCTGTGAAGCAGTGGCTACATGGGAGCAGGTGAGCTTGTAAACTTGTGTCTTTATGGTTCATTCAATATATAGAACCGCTGGCTGAGCATGCACATTGAATTGCTTAATTCAAACTTCCGTAAGTAAGATACATGCTATAGGACAATATGTAGAAAGTGGACATTCTGGACACCTTTTAAGTGTTTGTAGGGATCATGTAATTTCATTTATGACGTTTTGTCTTATAAGTTCAGCTACAATTATTTGATAAAGTACTTGAGATCATTACATTTATGAGTTTGAAGACCTGTGGTTGGCCCACTCATTTATTTTAGCTTTGAATTTAGATAATTACTTAGAAATTGGTTTTCCAGGTTCGCAATAGTTCAACAATACTTACCAAGGAGTACATTGATTCTTTACCAAATGGATGGGAGGAATATGCATGGCGCAGAATCAATAAAGGAATACTTCTGTGAGTATAGATTAATTAGCATATGCAAAATAAATAATTTAGTTGGAAAGCCAATGGTTTAAGCATCCTACAGTTACCTTGGTGGAAAGCTATGGTGACTTTGATGCAGTCACAGTGTAGGAGATGCTTGGAGATAATGCCATATTTGTTTCTATGGTTTTTTTTTATAACTAATTATGCAAGCCTAACATTATTCCTATTGTTTCTTGGGTGCTCCAGCAATCGATGTGAAAATAAGATGTTGTGCATGAAAAAACTATCACTGGTACTTCCTGAAACACCACCTTTTGTGCCACGGCAGTATAGTCGATGTGCTGTTATTGGTAATTCTGGAGATCTTCTGAAAACAAATTTTGGAGAAGAGATTGATGGTTATGATGCTGTCTTCAGGGAAAATGGTGCACCTATACAGGTCTAATGAATACCATTTAGGCTTGGTTGCTTTTTGTGTTTTCTTAACACTTTTTTGTTTGCTGATATAACAGAATTACACTAAATATGTTGGGAAGAAAAGTACATTTCGCCTCCTTAATAGAGGCTCTGCAAAGGCACTGGACAAAGTTGCAGAATTAGATGGTATGAGAGCAGCTTTATTTTCTTTCAGGTCCTCCTTTCTGTGCCAAAATCATGCTAATTATTTACATCTTACAGAAACTAAGAAGGAGGTGTTGATCATCAAAACCACCATCCATGATATCATGAGCAAGATGATTCGGGTATTTGTCCTTCCCTTGCAGACTATTTTGATACTTATTTTGTGGCTCATCTTTTCATGCAAGATATGCTCAAAACACAAATTTTTCATGGTGCTTGATTGATAACACTAGATACTTGCTTTGATATTTTACATATTGCAAATATCTCTGCATGTACCATCTCACTTCTTGAAATTTGATATTTGCTTCTCTGTAGGAAGTTCCAATTCGAAACCCAGTCTATCTCATGTTAGGCACGTCGTTTGGTTCTTCTGCTAAAGGCACAGGACTGAAGGCACTTGAATTTGCTCTTTCCCTTTGTGATACTGTTGATATGTATGGATTCACGGTGGACCCAGGCTACAAAGAATGGTTCGCAGAAACATGATACCTTCAACTTCATCTAAAGTAGAAACGAAATGTAGGATGGTTTTGTGCATTTGAGATTTATTTTTCCCCTTCTCAGGACAAGGTATTTCTCAGAGTCTAGACAGGGCCATACTCCACTACAGGGCAGGGCATATTATCAGATGATGGAATGTTTAGGAGTATGTTTTTAATTTCATTTCTTTCTTTTGAAGCTATTACCTTGCAATAATTTTATGATCAAATAAATGTCTGATGCCACTGTTTCCTTATCTTTTACAGCTTATCAAGATTCATTCTCCTATGCGAGCAAATTTTAATAGGGTGGTGGACCGGTTACCAACTAAAAACATGCTTCATGCTGCTAGAGTTGCATCTGAGAAGCTGTTGAGGTAAATAATGATGTCTGATTCCTTTTTTGTCAAACTGCCTTCAAGCATTAGCAAATCAGAGCAAGCAGATACTTGGGCTAGCATAATTTTTCTCCATTGAAGGTGCTTTACTCACTGAACCATAGAGTGCTTTCTCTGAGTTTCATGTTTATCATTAATATTTGATTTGGCAAAATTAGTATGAGGATTTTTAAATTATATCCTAAGTGATACACAAGTTATACCCATTTGACATCAGTGAACATATGGATTTCTAGATCCTATAGTAGGTAAGCTGCTTTCTGATGCTAATTTAACTTTGTTGCTGTGAGATACTTTTTATCATTTCCGAGCCTTGAACTACTTCTCTTTAATATTTTCGCTTACTGATATATGGTGATCTAGAAGTGGCTTTCATCAATTTCAATAAAGTATATCATGCTGCTTTTTTAAGTACTGCACATATGGCCAGCCATATCTGATGCTTTTCACTTGTGTTTGACAATATATTTTCCAATTGGATGATGGAAAAGCTAGCAAACAGCAAGCTTAGGCTGAAAGCCATAATGCGCC
Source organism: Calamus simplicifolius (assembly GCA_900491605.1). Classification (NCBI taxonomy): domain Eukaryota; kingdom Viridiplantae; phylum Streptophyta; class Magnoliopsida; order Arecales; family Arecaceae; genus Calamus; species Calamus simplicifolius. The sequence goes on from UESW01004719.1 coordinate 184,213, forward strand.
CCATGGAATTGTACAAAAAAAAGCCCGTAGCCTCTAGAGTTTGCTGCTTTTCCCAGGCTGGAGAAGGCCAGCTACTGATTGATCACCTTTGTTTGATTTGTGGTCAATTTAGTATAATACGATCGAAATTAGGGTGTCTCCTGAGTATACCCCATGAGGGTGTTGTTCCAAACTTTTTCGTTTGCTATTGCTGATCAAGGTGGCTAATGTTGAGTATTATATCAGTAATATGCCAAGAATTAAGTTTTTCTTGTATGACACAATGGTTCCTTTAGTTTTACCCCTTTCTATCTAGTATTTTATTCAGTATTTCGGTATTGGTACTACTTAGATTCGAGTTAGTTGACATACATGATATATGCTTGCATAATGATTAGCAGCTCTTTTGGTGAAAGGATACACAAAAAAAGCAAGCCAAGAGTGAGAATATCTGGATCCTCAATGCCAAAATCAATTATGAAAGAAGAAAATTGAAAAAGCAGCTCTTAGGGACATGTGGCTAGCATGGGCGAGTTCTTTTACTTTCTTTCATTTTTTACAGGGGTTGTCTAGTGAACACCCTTCTAGAGTTTTTGAGTTCCCAATTACATGTATGTGCAGATGGCTTGGCCAAGGACATTCAGAATCATATTTGTAGTATAGCTTATTTGGACGTATTATGCTGTTAGTTGATGGGACTAGATCAGACGTGAGTGACAAAATTATTTACAGGAGGTAGTTCTTTAGACGTAAGGTTTCATATAATAGTCAAAGCAAAAGAAAATCCATGTCATATGGTTCTCTTAAGATGGCTTTAATGGTGCTGGGTGCTTGGAAATCATTAAAAATAACGTCTCACTTTTATCATACAAAGGCTTGAAGGTAATTGAGTATGACAATAATATATAGAAGTGGCATTAATTTTCATAATTTTGAGACTTAAGTTTTGGTTGCTAGAAGAGCTTATATTTATAAGAGGATGGTGCAGAATGAAGATTAAAAGATGGATAAAAATTATGCTATAAAGAAATGAATTGTGTGTGTGCATGTATGCAATGAAGTGGAGGGCATCCAAATTGAATCCAAGGAAGCTTGGCATGTGCACGGAATGCTTATAATGATAGGAAAGGATTTGATATGTAATATGGCTCCAAGGAAATGGGAAAAGGCCCAACAATATTTTCTAGTTAATATTTACGAAGTTGAAATTGGCTTGAATGGTGACAAATGATCCTAGAATGTTAGCTAAGGCCTATGTAGTGGCATTGGATTTGGAATATGACCATTAGATTAATGTTATAATATTAGAGATAATTTATTAGTCATGATAATATTCAAGATCTGCCTTACCGGTGTATGTTGACCATACCATTTTTGTGAGACAACGGTACGATATTGAGGTTTGATTCACTATGAACCGAATTGAGCAAAACTGTTCTATACCATCTTGTATTGAGTGGTATTATAGGTAAGAGTAAAAAAGATATTGATACCTTGGTAGGGGATGCATATCGTATAATACCAGTTTATTGAATCAGTAATATATGGGTATGGTTCTGGGGACCGGTTTTGTGAACCTTGGTTATATTATTAATTGGTGACATCTTCAAAGGATGATATGCTTTGTTTCTTACCCAATTTAGGTTCAGCAATGTTGAGATAAGTGCATTGTAGGGGAGCAAATAGGTTTGCCTTGGTGCTTTAGGGACAAAATGGATGGGTGCTAAATCTTCCTTTAAGAAATTAAGATGTTGGAAATTTTTGAAGAACATATGGATCCATATTTATTAAAGGATTTGTCTTGTGGACCTAATTTTGAAAATGAGAAGTATAAAGACCTTAACTTTCAAAAATATTGCCAACTGTCTAAATAGAGGATGGTTGGCACCTCTATCCTGAGTTCTTGCACAAGGGACAAGTCTCAAGAACAACTTGGGATGGTGGCATTCTCATTACAGTTTAAAAAAGATGCTTCAGTTGTCCGATCCAGTTCTTGTGGGAAAATGGGACCAAGACAAAGGTAGAATACCGAGATCCAACCATGTAGGGAAAGAAGAAGAAAGAGAGAAGAAAGAAAAGAGGGAAGAAGGGAAAGAAGAAAGGAAGAAAAGAAAGGAAAAAGGAAAGAAGAAGAAAAAGAAGGAAAGAAGGGAAATAAAGAAGAAGAAAAAGGAAAAGAAAAGAAGAAAGGAAAGAAAGATAAAGAAAAATTGAAGGGGAAAGAGATAAGGGCTTCGGAATGCTCATCGGGATGACTATTGAGATAGGGCAGGAAAGTGGAGTATCCATGGAAATCAAAACCCCCATTGAACCCCCCCAAAACCATATCCAAAATAGATAAATAAATAAAAGAAGAAGAGAACAATATCCATCTTTGCAAATGTAATGTCTCTTGATTTGTCTGATAGGAAAATTCATTTTCAAAGTGCTGTGATGAATATCCAAGATTACCTTTTATCACGACAAGAGTAGTGAAGGGACATGACAATCTTGATGGAAAATATGTGATTAAAAGCTAGTCATCAAGTTGTTCCTGGGCATTAGAGGTCCAGAACTCCAAGAGGTGCAAGATACAAATCTAACGGAACTTGAGGCTATGTTAACTAAAATGAAATATGAAATCTTTTTGGCAATAGTATTTGATCCAGAGTGCTGCTTAAGAGTGATTGCAGCAACCAGATACAGTGCGTTGGATCTAATGCCAGGAGATAATAGTTAATGAAAGGCTAAATGAAAATGCAGCATATGCATATAAGTAGGCATTTTGTGTGAATATGCAATGTCATAAGTAGTAGGAGTCAGGTCTCGTGTTTTGTTTTAAAGCATAGGTGATGCAAAGCAAGGACATATGCACCATAACAAATCAAGGACTTGGGTTGGATTGTTCAAGTTGATGGGATACATTTGGAATTGGATGTAGATTCAAAAACATGATTCTGGAACAGGTCCAGATACCCAGGTGGAAAATCTTGGGTATTAATGTCCCTCAAGCATCACTTCCATGTCCTTTTCATGTTCAATGCTTTTGGCCCTTCGACTGGAAATGATGGTTTGCAGTTTCTATCTTCCTGTTCACAGTAAAATACAATGAAGATCCGTTCTGGGTTTCCTCTCATGTCTTGCATCGGAATCATTCCAAGGTTGGACAATTTAATCTCTCTTTTTTTTTTGACAATTTAATCCATGTCTCTCCACAGCTACTTCTCAGCCTTTTATTTTCCTCGAGTTAGCTCTTATATTTTTCATTTTTGGAATTCACTGTCATTTCATACTAACAAAATTGCAAGGAATTTCTTGTTCTCATCTTGCACTGCTATTATGTTATTAGATTAAGTAAATCATGGTCCACTAATAATTTATTGTTAGATCTGGTATCTTTTTTTTTTTTTTTTTGGTTATTCTTGATATTTGGTTAGCTAATCAGCTTCAAATAAGTAAAATTTTGCTTATTAGAGATGTAGTTTAAGTTCTACCATGTGTTTTATTTCCCCATTTTTCCCTTTAGGAGGACGGGGGCTGGAACAGGAGACCCATTGAGTGCATGTTCTATGATAAAGAAGCGCGACAAAGGAAAGACTTCATACAACTCTGGCCTCAGAGAGGCAGCCATTAATCATCAAAAATATGTAAAAAGTGCAACCATGTATCCTCTGGAGCGAAGCTTTGGAAATGGAATGCTATGTATGGTCCCTGACCAATGACCCGTCAGAGCGGTGCATGAGCCAATTTGCCAAGAGAAATCACGCTTATCAGGTGGATGATCGATTAGTGTCACCACCAAGCTGCCATGATCAGCCACGACGATCCCAGTTACATTCTAAACGCAAATTCTCAGTCATCCATTTTGCAGTGGCGACAATCATCAGAAAATGGTTGCATGGGAGAGTTACGATAGTTTTGTAATTCAAATGTTTTGAGGCTTTGAATTCTTCAAGGGTTTCTGCCGTCTGGGAAGCTCTGAGATTGATGGAGAGGGAGGTCGCAGTGCATGCCATTCAAATCTACGTTCAAGTTTTTTTTTTCGTGTGCGTCTCTAGATTCAATATTCAATTTTAGTCTCAAGTTTATTTCAATTTTTGTAATTAAAACTAGATGACTTCAAGACTGGAATTGAAGATGGTCTGATGATTAGGATATTATATAAAATCATCTGGAGCCTGACAAGACAATTCAAATTCAATTATTTGGTTTGGGGATTATTCTTTGTAATGTCTTCCCTTTTTCTAAATCTCTGCACGCACCTTGATTGAATTTTCAAGTGTTTTGTCGTAATTCCAAATAATGTGAGCTCGTGTTTTTTTTTTGGGTTACAAACGGGTGATCATACAACACGTGTACGAGTCAACCCATAAATATCAGAGTACAAAATCTGCTGAAGAAATAAAGGATAGGGATCATCCTGCCTCCAACATCAAAACCCTGAATGATGAGCCACAGAAGCAGCCACCCAGTCGGCCGCCGAGTTAGCTTCTCGATTGATATGGCGAATCTGGGCTCCCTGGGCCTCTTTCAAAATCTTCCATATATCATGTAAAAGCGGATTGGTAGGGGCTTGGACACCTCTATCCTTCCGCATCCACCCAATAATAGTCATAGAATCACCTTCTATAATCAGGTTATAAGCATGGAGGGTCCAAACCGTATAGGAGAGACCCATCCAAGCAGCATAGAGCTCAGACATAGGGACAGAGGAATCCAGGCTACCAAAACCACCAGCCGCCAGCAGATCACCCTTAGGCCCACGTATGACGAAGCCGGAACCAGCAAGTTTACCTCGTACGCTTTCGTCAAAGTTGATTTTGACATACCTTGGAGGGGGGCTCCCAAGAAATGAAAACCGTGTGCCGGTTCGCTGCTAAAGTAGCAGGGGAACCCCAGAAGCCAGAGAAGTCAAAACTACCTTTATAGAAGCCCCAAGCACAATCCATCGTCAGGGATCTGATTTTCCCCATGATCCTCTGGAAAGATAAACTGTCATCAGAAAAGATAGCCTGGTTCCTAGATAACCAGATCTGGTAAGTCGTAGAAGCCCAAAGAGCACTTCTGAACTGAGAGGCCGACCGGAGGTCATCTAAGAAAGAAGAACACCGAGAGTGCATATGATCCTCACTACAATGATAACCAACTGACAACCAGATCCGTCTCACACGAGGACAGGAGAATATGACATGATCAGTAGACTCTGCCTCCATACCACACAACGGGCAACAGGGTTGGATAGGCCAGCCCCTCCGAGCAAGCGCTACACAAGTGGGGAGGCAGTCCCATAGAAGCTTCCAGATGAATAGCTGGACCCTGAGGAGAATAGGAAGCTTCCAAATCCATAAAGCATCCTGCGACCCCTAGGCCTCAGGCCTGAAGATCCTCACAAGATCCTTAGTGGGGGCCCTAGAAAGAGTAGATCTCCGCCAGAGCCTGACATCAGAAGAAATACTAGAGATGATCGGAATAGATAGAATCCGACGAGAAAGCTCCTTTCCAAAAAGACTAGACACCAGCAAGGTTCTCCAGGAGGGAGGGTCAGAATAAATCAAGTCCCTGACTCTCATGCCACAAGGGATGTCAAGACTAAAGAAAGAGGACCATCGAGAGAGGGGGATGTCAGAAAGCCAGTCCTGAATAACGTCAATAGAAGAGCAATCTCCAATCATCCACGAAGTGTTAGCCAGAATAGAGCTACCATACCGAGTCACCTCCTTCCAAAAGGAAGAATACTGACGATGAGGCTGGATCTGCAGCGAGGAAGGCCAGTCACCATATCTGGCCCGCATAAAGGAGCTCCATAACACTGTGGCTCAAGAATGAATCGTGAAGCATGCCTAGCTAAAAGGGCCTCCCTTCTGACAGTCAGGGACTGAATACCAAGACCTCCTTCCTGTATCGGCAAACAGACCCTCTCCCACGATATAAGGTGAATACCGTGCCCATCCTGCATAGAGGCCCAGAGAAAGTCCCTAAAGCATTTCTCAATCCTCCTGAGACAAGAAATCGGGATGGCAGCATTGGAAAGAAGATACATAGGAAGAGAGGAGAGCACCGAACAGATGATAGTGACCCTGGCCATCATAGATAATCCCGTAACCTGCTACCTCTCAATGCGCTGACGGACCCTCTTCTCTAGGTCAAGGAAGTTAGCACAACAGGGATGTTTACCAGTCATGGGGATCCCCAAATACAATAAACGATTAGTCTGAGAAGGGATACCCAGAGACTGAAAATAGCTTCCTTGATAGCTCTGGTCGTCTTCGGGCTGAAGCAGATAGAGGACTTAAGCAAATTAACCTTCTGTCCCGAAGTCTGGCAGTAGCTCTGAATAATCGCCTCAAAGGAAGAGGCATTGGCAACGATAGCTAAACCCAACAGGATACAATCATCAGCGAAGAGAAGGTGAGAAATCGCCGGACCCCTGGGACTGGCCATAAAAGGGGCTATACTACAATCCACCTAAGCCTGATGTAAGGCACGAGAAAGATCATCGGCCGCCAGAATAAACAACAGCGGAGATAACGGGCAACCCTGACGCAAGCCCACCGAAGAGTGGAAAAAATCAGTCATGCTCCCGTTAATAATAAGCGAGAAAGAAGGCCTTTGGATACAAGCCATTATCCAGTCAATAAACTGAACATGAAACCCAAACTCCTAAAGAGAATGGTAAAGGAAAACCCAACTGATTCTATCATAGGCTCTCTCCATGTTTAACTTGACAGCCATAAGGCTCTGCCTGGCCGGGGATCTCTGAAGATCATACATAAATTCCTGAGCAATAAGAACATTATCCGAGATACATCGGCCTCTGATAAACGCCCCCTGTTCCGCAGCTATAAGACGAGGAATCATCAAGCGAAGGCGGCCAACTATCAGACGGGCACATATCTTATACAATGAAGTGCAAAGGCTGATGGGCCGAAAATGCTGGGGGAGGGAAGCATCATCGCGCTTAGGCACAAGGGTGACCAAAGTCTGGTTCCACTCAGCAGGAATGGCCTTCGCTTGAAAGGCTAGATGAATAGCCTGCATCACCTCTTGACCAACAATGTCCCAATAATGGCAAAAGAAGAAAGCGGAAATCCATCCGACCCCGGGGCCTTATCCAACCCAAGCTCCCAAAGAGCCGTACGAATCTCGTCATTAGAGATAGGTCTGGTGAGCATTTCATTTTCCAAAGAGAAGACCTTCCTGGAAGCAGGGACAGGGAAGACCGGAGAGCCACAACCTGAGGACTCCGTCCATCTGGACTGGAAGAAGTGAAGGAGCTGGTCCCGAATAGAGGGAAAATCATCATGGAAGTGCCCAGTCTCATCAGCTAATCTTCGGATCCTATTAGCAGCATGCCTCCTCAAAGTAACCTGATGGAAAAACCTGGTATTACGATCTCCTTCTCGAATCCACTGGATCCTGAACCGTTGCCTCCAATAGGTTTCCTACTGGGAAAGAAGAGAGTGGTGCAGAGCTAACTTGGCCCGGAGAACAGTCAAATCAGAGTCCAATAAGAGGCCCTCGAGATCCTCCTTAGCCTGCAGGGAACTAATATCAGCTTCAAGTTGTTCCACCTGCCTAACCAGGTTGCCAACCTCCAGTTTGTTCCATCTGACCAACCTTCGTCTAACCAACAACAGCCGACGGGATAGACGATAAATGGCATTTCCCTGGATATGAAGGTGCCAGATCTGGGCTATTATTGTCCGGGCAGCCGAGTATGAAGTCCAGAACTTCTCAAATTTGAACTGCCTCCGCTGAACATAATCCACCTCTGTAGAGATTAGAATGGGGCAGTGATCCGAAGCAATTCTAGGAAGATGAGAAATAGCCACTGAAGGGAACTTCTGAAGCCATCGATCCGTAGCCAAAGCTCTATCAAGTCTTTCCCAAACTCGAGCCGAACCCTGCCGATTATTACACCAGGTGAACCGAGGCCCAGAAAACCCCAAATCCATAAGACCAGCTGAACTGATGAAATCCCTAAATTCAGAGATATCAACTGAGCTAGTGACCCTTCTACCCCCGTGCTTCTCACTGGCCTCCGTAATACAGTTGAAATCACCAGCAACTATAGACGGGATGCCCTGAGCAAGGAGGGAATGAAGATCAGACCATAAAAGGTGTCTATTCCGGAAGTCAGTGCTGGCATAGACAGTCGACAGAAGCCAAGGATCAGACGACCCTTCAGAGACTACAAGGCCAATATACTCGTTGCTCTGATGAAAAGCATGAATCTTAATAGTGGAAGAGCGCCAAATAGCAATAAGACCTCCAGATAAACCCACAACCTCCACCGCATACGAGGACCAAGTCCGAGCAACCTGTCTCCGAAACCAGACCAAACCATCCCCCGACAGTCTGGTTTCTAAAAGAACACAAATATCAAAGTTGTGGATTTGCATCAATCTACCAAAGAGGATCGAAAGGACGGCTTTTGCGCTCCTCTAACATTCCAAATTAAGATCTTCATTAACAGGATGAGGAAGGTGGGATCCCCCCTGGACTTCAACCATAGCACTATCCGAATGATCCCCCGAAGAGAAGGTACCAACTTCAGGGAACTGAGAAGAACATATCATCGCATCGAGGATCACATCACGTCGAGGAGAAGAACCAGAGGATCTCAAACCAGACTCCTGGCCCCCAGGCTCCATTGACGCCTCGTCAAAAGAAGAGCCTGAGGTCATAAGAGACTGGGCCATCTCACCCGCCAAACCCTTGACTGGGCCCTCATCCTGGGGCCCCTTATCAGCCATCAGTAGCTTAGGAGCAGCAACCTTCACATGTTTGTCTTTGGAAGAGGTGGCACCAGCTTTTCCTTTCTTTTTCTCCATTTTGAGAGAAGACCGGGGAGCCAGATTCTCCATCGGGCGGGCCCGCTTAAGGGGACCCGGAAAAGAATCCCTACCACTTGATTCCAAATCAAGAGCAGTAAAGGGGTTCTTAGAAATCAAACATTGAGAATGATTAGATGCAGCCAACTGAACTTCTGCATCAGCCACAGTCCCATTCCCTCTAAAGAGTTTCAGCCCGGCACACCCTCAGCCACAGGAGAACCCTTCAAAGGAAATTAATCCAGAGGAAGCTGACCCGGGCCAGGAGGCTCATGATCCGCCACCATGTGACCACCAGAACTTCTCCGGCGAGCCACCTTAGGCGGAACAGACCAACCGTCAGGCGAGGCCCCCGGAGCAGTGGACGGGGAAGAAGAGCTCGGCTGGGAAGCAGGACCCGTTGTCGAAGAAGCCGTCTTCCTCTTGGACTCAGCCTTGAATCCCTCATTCATCTGCCGCTGCCGGACTGCAGACATCCATGACCCAAAGAAGAGCTTGTTCGGCGAAGCCTCAGCTTCAGAAACCACTGCAGAGGAGTAGCACCCCGAGAGATGCAGCGAAGTACAAGCGGATATATGCCCTCCAAATGCTCTAGCCATTAAAAACTGATTTTTGCAGTTTTAGACCGCATGATAGAAAAGTATAATGGTCTTCCATCATTAAAAATCGGGGCAGCTAGTCATTCTTCTCTCTCAAGAATGCGAGCTCTTTTTTTTTTTAAACTTATTTCTTGATAGAAAGGCCCCAATTAGGGGTAATTCAGGCAGCATGGGAATTTGATTGCAAGTTATTTATTTTAAGAATCAAGAATTTTATTTGTTGAAGGTAATGTTTTTAATTTAATTAATTTAATTAATTTATATATTTTATATTTGGTAAATATCTGAATAATAACTTATTTATTTCTCGATGTTTTTTAGACGGTAGAAATCATCGTATTTGATTATATTTTTAAAAATTTTATATGATGACAATATTAAATTTATTTTTAAAATTATTATTCAATTCAATGATTTTATACTTATTCAAAAAGTTAAAATCATCACAACCTTAATTTTTAAATACTAAAATATTCTTTATAATAAAAAATACTTAATATTATTTTATATTAATATAATGTATTTAATATTATAAAATTATATTATAATAATATAATGCTGTATAATATAATATTATAATATTACAAAAACATAATATACATTATATTAAGTTATATTATTATTTAAAATATATATATATATATTAAATAATAATAATAATAAAGTAAAATAATAATAAATTATTATGATGTGCGTAAAGCATATTAGGAATAGTTTTTTTTTTAATACAAAGGACTTAAATCAGTCAAGGATTCAGAATCCTTGATCGTCAATCACTGACGATCAAATCATTTCAGTCCAACAATCATTCACGAGGGAAGCATATCATATATATATATATATATATATATATATATATGCAGCAAATCCGTTATATAATGCCGTTCTCAGCTCTGGCCCAGCCGCCGGTCTCCCTTTGACCTACCTGACTAGCTCGAGCTCATCCCAGACAGCAAATAACTCAGCGCTGCGTCGCGACTGCTCCAGGCTTTTCTCGGTGGTTGCGAACCCTATCCTTCGTCCATTCTCAATCATACGGGCGATAGCGACCAATTGGATCTTTCTTCCCATCGCATCTCATCATCAGCCGCCCTTTCCCGGTGCATCGCCCGTCGCCGCACCACAAAAGCCGCCTTCCGCGTTCTAAGCTTCCTGGTCGCCGATTGGGGCGGAAGAAAGCCGACTCGTCTCTCCTCCGCGAATCCTACTCCACGTCCCTTCTCGATTCGATTTCTAATCTCTCTGCTTCTCCTCTCGCTTTCAAGTTCGTGAGGTTCTCGGATCGAGTGGGAGCGGACCACCCCAAGCGATTCTTGCTGTCGTGTCGTAGTTGACGGCTTGTCCGATTGGCTGGTTTGGTCTTTGACGGGACGATGGGTCTTGGAATTCTAGCATCTACGGTTCTCTTAGGGCGCGCAGAACTAAAGTTGTAGTAGGAACTCGGAACTCGTTCTTGTTTTCTTTTTTCTGAATTCTAACTTCCATTATTGGCAAGTGCTTTATTTCTATAAATCTTGTGATTTTCATGTTATTATGAGGAATTGTGAGCAAGAAGATTTATTTCTACAAATCTTGTGATTTTGGGAATTCCCTAGTTACGAATTGCAATGTCCAAATGTTCTACTGGCGATTTGAAGCTATGAGAGTTTGGGGCAAAAAATTGGCAACTTATTCAATGAAGATTACAGAGCTGTTCTACTCTAGTCTCTTGTCTTACTCGCCACCTATATGGGCCACACTGATAGCCGGTCTACTTCTTGTCATCACGCTGATGCTGTCCGTGTTTCTACTATTGAATCATCTTTCAGCATATAAGAATCCTGAGGTTCCTCTTTGTCTCCTTGCTTTCGGGCACGTTCTCTTATGCGGCGCTTGGTCAAAAATTAGCTTTTGTGTGTGATGTTTGCTTTTGCCAATGGCTTACAGGAGCAGAAGTTTCTGATTGGTGTCATCCTAATGGTCCCTTGCTATGCTGTTGAGTCGGTAAGATTTCTACTACTTAGATGTATATGGTTTTTCACATGAAGGCATAAACAGGCTTGACTTTTCCTTGCAAGAGATGTGATAATGTAAGAACATTCAGGTTTTGCTTAACTTGTCAGACTGCAATCTTTTTACCTTCCAAACCGTGAATGTAAAGTATTAAATCATCTTGGACAAACTATAATGAGTGGCTGTTATGCAATGGTGATAAACCGCTCTTTGTAGTACTCTGAAGAATCAGTGCGTATATAGAATCATAAACTGGTATGACCTGGACATGGATTCATTGAACTTAAATCAGACTGCAAGAAGTTTTAGAATCGAGGAAAAATGGTATCTTAGGTAGAAAATTTTGGCTAGTAAATGTGGTCATTTATTAAGTAATGTGATTGCCGTTCTTTCCTTCCTTCTTTCATTCATGTGAATTGATTTGTTATTAAAATTTAAAAATTAACAAGTAAATTGTGATAATTGATAATTGCTTCAACATAGCCCAAAACCAAAAAAATTTGATGAATGTTTAACCCAATTATGCAGATGCAACCATTTCCAATCAAAACATTAATTAAGTTCTTTTAGTTGAAAGAAGTTATCCATACAGACTGAAAACCATGGCAAGTTCTCGTGGATGTTGTTTAATCTTTATTGCAACAGAGGGTGCTATATCATGTAATCTGTATACCAAAGCGTTATGATGGACACTAAAGAGTAAAGACTAGTAACTTGTCCAGGCATGTTTGGCTGGTATGGTGGAAAATTGTGGGCACTCAACCAGTATCTCTTGCTACTGGGTGCTAGTTGGTGGTGAAGGTGTTTTGCTGTAATTAATTAATTATCTGCTTGGATGATGTACATGCAAACCTGGCGTTTTTTGCCCCTAAAATGCCAAATGATGGGAAAGGAGAAGTGAAACTCGGCCTTGTCTAGATGTAAATACAGTTAGGTGAATCCATTGTTTGTATAAACAGTCTGCACCTATGCTGAACATTATCACCATACTGGTATATTGTTTTTGTACTCCTGTTGTAAGAGTGTAAGATTATATCATTTGCTATGATTTTATGTTGGTTCTTTGCATGCAGCCAAGTGTCGAAGGATATTTAGTGAATTGAGGAAGTTAAATCATGCAAATGAAACCTTAGTCAATTCCGCTTGGAAGGTGGCCTGCCGATTGTGTGGCATGGTGCAGAAAGTGAAAAACAGCAAACAGACAGAAGAACAGAGTTAAAATTCAATAAGATTGAAGCTGGAACAAGAATGATGGTGTTTTAGGGTTTGGAAACCACTAGCTTCTGAAATAACAATAACATGGCTGCTTAAATTGAGTCTAAAAGTCTACTTATACTAAGGTTTTAGCACCTCTCTAATCCTAGCCCTTGATTACAAATAAATCCCACCTAATTTTGGCCACCCAAGCCCATCAAGTTACATGCTACTCACGTGACTGTTTAATAAAAACTAGAAACATAACTATTGACCACAAGCTAAAACAAAATAAGAGAAGTAAAAGAACATATTAAAAGCAACCAGTTAAGCAAACTTCTAGGGCGCTCCTGCATCAATGTGCCATCTTGTCATGAATTTATTGTGACTAGCAAATTTGAATATGTTATATTTTTTATAATAGCCACAATTCCTCACTTTGTCAGGGGGATGTGGACACACTTATGTGAATTTGGGTAAAGGCTACAAGGGAGAAGAAAAAGGAAAGCTGTACCCAACCTGGGATGGACGTACACTCATAAGCTACCGAAGATAGGGACTAAGATATTGCTGAGACCACCCAATGAAATACTTTCACTGTTTTTGGAGGCCACCCATTATATGGTTCAGATTAAAAGATGCCTTCACCTACATCCATTTTGTAGGACTTGCAACAGAAAAGGCCAGAGAGGACTTGCACCTGCTTAAGATGCTTATAAAAGTACAACTCACCATCCTCCACTTTAGACCCTAGCAAGGCTTCATTCAGGTTTCCTTTAAAAGACAAAAGGCATGTTGCCAATAGAATACTGCCTTTTATAGGCTTGTAAAAGGTAGGTGACAGAATGATTTCTTAGCCGAGGTCACACCAACATTATAAATTATCTCTTCATGTAAGTGCACTCTTGTTGCCGCTTAGTAGAAATTTTCTTAAATTGTTCGAAGTCATGTACAATAATGCAACTATAACTAAGTTTAGTGTCCAATATTTTTAGGCTGAAATAATTTATGAGCTTAAATCAGCCATATGACGTTAGCAGGATAAATTTTAGAAATGAAATTGTATTTTCTTGCAAAATTAGCAGTGAATTTTCATTATTGGAGAAAAGAGATTTTAGCATGAATCAATCAAAGGATTCAAAGGTGATCGTTCTAGAAGATTGTAATTATTTGAGACCCTTAAGCAGGTAAATTGGTTGGTGCACAAATGGCCAAAACAACGGTGGCAACTCTCTGTTTTTATGTACCAATTTATAGGATCTGACTTTCTACCAGCCAATTATAAAGTTGTATAGCTAGTATATTGCCAATATAAGTAAATGCATAGACAATGTACCATTAGTCAAATGTGAGCATACTTCAGCTTATGCTCCCCAACCTCTTCTATGTGATCTTAAATCATAATCTTGTCAATTTGCAAGATCTATTAAATTGATTGTCTTTATTTATCTTTCTAATTCCTTACTTGATAATGACATACAACTGACAAAATATGTGGTTAAGCATTTTGAGTTTTGAGTTTCTTTTGATAATATGTGTTTAAGCACCACACATGTATTCATAGTCTTTTCATCAATTGCGCAATAAATGTTTTTCACATATAGGTTGACATAGGCATGTGTTATCCCCAATTTGTCTTTTTTTTTTATATCAGAAGTGTAGTTTCTTCTCATTGTGAGTGTTACTTTATGACTTCTAATGGACTTACTAATAGATTTGACATCTGGAGCTAAAATCAGTAGGTTTTTTTCATTTTTCTTTTTTTGCATTTTAGTGACAATTGGGAGTTTATCTCCTTGCTTTGCTATCATTCAGTTCAGCTTTTGAGAAAAGTTTTTTTCCCTTAAAAAAAACTTTTGATAAAAATTTTTCCATTCTTTTTACAAGTCTATCAACTCCATTGGTGGTTCTAATAACCCTTGAAGCTCTTCTACATAAGAAATATTTGAGTTAGTTTAGTAATGTCAAGTGTTGCATATAAAAAAGAAAAAATTGCTGAACCTATTTTTGCTTTTAATGCAGTATGTATCTTTGGTGAATCCATCGATTAGCGTTGATTGTGAGATCCTGCGTGATTGTTATGAGGCCTTTGCCATGTATTGCTTCGGAAGATATCTAGTTGCTTGCTTGGGTATGTCTCTCTGAAAGGAACTCTGATGATATAATCTTACTCCACATTTCTTTTACTTTGTGTGCATAAGATGTATTCATGTTAAACATGCATTATTTGTTTACATCTTGCTGACGGGCACACCTATTAATTTAGTGGCAGCCCAAATGCTCTATATGATGAACGTAAATCTAAGTTGGATGAAGGTGCTTCTATGTTTGGTGATATTGTTCAGATTTGCATGGTTCTTGCAGTGTTTCTGCAGAGATTCACTAGAAATTGATTCTTTGGGGGAGAGCATAAACTAGTGAATAGACAAGAAAAGAAGTTGATAGTTCAACGAATGCCTTAAATATAAAATTAATAATCCTGTTATGGCTATAATCATGCAGCTTACTTGCTACTTTCTTGGGTCAACAAATTCTTCATGCTGGCAGTTCTGCTGCTGTCTGTATTATAGAAAGGCCTACTTGATTTGTTTGCATTAGTTATTTGTCACACAAGTGACATGTATTTTCATGTGATGAAATTACAATTCCTGGTATATTTGTAATTTGTTGCTATACTATACATGCCTTTTCATCATGCTGACAGGTTCTTGTTTGTGACTTGTGGTCACAATCCCGTGCTTATTCAGGTGGGGAAGAGAGAACAATTGAGTTTTTGGAGAGGCAGCATGCTTCGTGTTCTTCTGCACCCCTATTGCAACATGCTTCTGAAAGGGGCATTATAAAGCATCCTTTTCCACTGAATTATATTCTAAAACCATGGAAACTTGGCGAATGGTTTTATCAACTTATTAAGATTGGAATTGTTCAATATGTATGTTATCCATATGTTTATGAAGAATTCTCAGCCTTTTATATGAAGGCAAAATAAGTTAATGCAGTGCTCTCCTTTCTGCACAGATGATAATAAAGACAGTCACTGCCATTTTAGCAGTCGTTCTTGAAGCTTTCAATGTATATTGTGAAGGTGAATTCAAATGGAATTGCGGGTAAGATGACATGAAATTAAAACATTGGTAGATAGGTGGCATGTTTGATTTATTGTTTATTTTTGCCAGCTGAATGGAACGAAGACTTATTAAGTTGGCTTTGTCTTATGGTTAATTTTATGATCTATCTGTATTTTATGGCCCCATGTAGTTGGGAAAAGGCTTAGATGAACTGAGTTGAGTTGAGTATCTGTATTTTATGGCTGAAACATCCATGACGCATTATGGTCTTGTGTTTTTGTTCAAGCTTCCATTGTTTGATGCAGTTTAGTCTTATTTATGTCTTTAACTATATCAGATAGGAATATATTATATTGTTTTGGTATTGACTTGCACAAGATTGGAACATGTTTCGGCAAATCGCTGTCAAGTTGGTAAGCATGAGTATGGACATGACATGTATCAGTTATTAATTTGGAAAGAGTAAAAAAATTCCTGATATGGATTGAATATTTTATATCTGAGCGGCCTTCTTCCACTTCTGTTAATATTGCTGCTTCATGCTGGTGAAAACAGTAATAGGGCCTTGAAGCCTTAGTGTGATGTCATCTTTTTGGTATGGTTGGTAGAATAAAGCATATAGATTTATTGGTGTAAAAGCGCTTGCAGTGTATATCTGTCATTACCATTACAAGCTGGGCATCTTGTCTTTAAGAATATGACATGAAATTCAGAATTTGTCATTGTAGACATTGCACACAACATGAAATATTATACCATAAATCCATAATATTATAAAACCCTGATCCCCTATTAAGTCCATCATTTAAATTTAAGTTCTACAGCCTGCTTGAAGCCGTGGAGGAAGCAGATTCATGTAGCTGATCCCATGTAGTTGGGAAAAGGCTTAGATGAGTTGAGTTGAGTTGAGCCTGCTTGAAGCCCATCAATGATTTGGTTTAACATTTCATGCCATGTTACATATTATCTTGAAAATTCATGCAAGAGAGAGAGAGAGAGAGAGAGAGATTTTAATTTCTACAATTGAGAGTTAGATGGCCGAAGCTAATGGATGACAACAAAAGGTGATCTGCATACTTGACTAGTCATATTAACTCAAGTAGTGCAATGCATATACCCAATCTTCAACCAAAAATTATCCCCAGTTCTTAACCAAACCTTTAACAGAAATCCTTTGCCCTACCCTGGGCCTACCTCAAACCTACTGTTAACTAGTCCGTGAAACCTAAACTGTTACAGCCATCCACAGGGATCAATCCAGCCAGCTCATCTGTCACACATGCAATCTGTCCCACCAATCACGCACTCTGAAAATGAATCCCACAGACTATCCAATAACAAAAGCAATGTAAATGTATGTAACAATGTTCCTGAGTACTTCTATTGATGTGAAAAAAGCAACTCATTGTATTCAAAGAACTTATTTGGTTAGGAAGAGAGACATTACTAACAGGCAGCAATCTGAAGTTAGGGTCTAAAGAATTGAAAGGAGCTCCACTATGAGTTTCTTGTAATATGAGGGATATCCAAAGGTTTGGAAGGAATTGATCCTGCTACACTTAAGTATTTTCTAGTGCGTATAATTCACTCTTAAGTTGAGGGCATGTTAATGCAACTGTCTGAGACTTGATCAATGTGCTTTGGGTTTTTAATCTACATGACGGAATTTTTGTTTTTGTTAGCATATAATACTTGAACTGTTTAATGATTAAATTATTATGTAATTAATTTTAGTGGTGCATTACTACATTTCTGAGTTGTCAAAGTTTATTTTGAGTGGATCATATAACTTTAACTCCAGATCATTCAAAAGATGCTGGCTGGTTTCATGTATTGCACTATCTATGGAGGGAAAAATGGACTGCTAGTTTGTGATCAAGAATCACTTTATGTGCTGAAAAAGGATGGTGTTATTTTGTGATGAGCCTTCTCTTTTCAAAACTATTGTACCCTTGTGTTGATCTTTATTGCAGAAAACAAGAGAATACAAAAAGATGATTTTCCAAACTTAGTACTTGATGCGATGATAAAAGGAAAGGTATTTCTCCTTTAAAAAAATATGTATTCTGTGATCTGATACTACAAAAAGGATGAATCTCTACTACATAAAGGGTGTTAGAAACTTATCGTGTAGAGGTTGTAAGGAAAATGACGTAAGTCGTTTATTCTTCTTTTCATTATTGATTAATTATAATGTTTCTCATTTTTGATAATAAAATCCTAATCAACTCAACTCAACTCATCTAAGCCTTTTTCCAACTACATGGGGTCGGCTACATAAATCTGCTTCCTCCACTCTGCGCTATTCAGGAATAAGTCGATATTCAAATTATAAGTAGTTATATCTTTTTTTAATTATTTTTGTCCATGTTAGTTTAGGTCTACCTCTACCTCTATCCTTACTATGGATTGTTAAAAGATCACTCTTTCTAACTGAAGCATCTAAAGGTCTTCGTTGTATATGTTCAAACCACCATAATCGATTTCTCTCATTTTATTTTCAATTGGGACTACTCCTATCATTTCTTTTATATGTTTATTTCTAATTCTATCTTTTAAGGTTTTACTACATATCCATCTTAACATGTGCATTTATGTTACGCTTAATTTAGTCACATGTTTTAGTATTGTCTAACACTCTGTTCCATATAGCATAGCTGGCCTAATAGCGGTTTTATAGAATTTTCTTTCAATTTTAATGGGATGCATCGATCATACAATACTTTCGAAGCACTCCTTCACTTAATCCATCATGCTTTAACTCTATGATTAACATCTTCAACTATGTTACCTTTTTGCTGGATAATTGATCCCAAATACCTAAATTTTTTACTCCTTGGTATCAGCAAAGTAAAATTAATGCGGTTCATCCTATCCATTTATTCTTACATAAGACACTACCTTCTTATTCTAATGGTTCTTCCTCTTCTAGAGAATTAATTAGTAAACTCATGATTATTGTATGCAAACACTTTCTTAATGCTCATGCTCTAGCATCAATCCACTACAATTGTCCAATTTATCATTTAATTTGTGTTATAATTCAATAATATTTCTAGAGAATGCGCACCAAAATGATGTGAAACTATCTGGGAGTTGGAATCCATGTTTGTTTTTCATGGGCAAACATGTTTCATAGTGACTTTAAAATCAGATATGTCAAATCAATGAACTAATATTCCCGTTCAGACCCTCAGTTGTGGTGATCCTTTATATGATGGTTGTAGTCCAATATCATTCTAGCTTACTTTCAGCAGTTATAAGACCTCAAACACCAAATTTCACCATGTTGTGATGAGTCTAAAATCCATCTACCCTACTTTCTGCAGTTTATAACTCAAGCACCAAAATGCAAAGCATGGGCAACTGTACGACGTTTGGAAATATATTATGTACTAATTTTCCAAATTTTTTTTATTCTTCAAGGTAGATGATCTATAATCATTTATCATTCTAAACACTCATTTGTTATTATCCATGCTATATTCAATTGATCTACTTATGATTTCATTATGCTAATATTTTTCAACTGTTGAAATGTAAAATTGGTTTGTCCTATATATATTTGAAGTCTTTAGGTATGCATCATTCTAAAGCTTGATCGTGCAGCCATTGCAATGCATAACAACTTCCCTTTTTTATTTTGTTTGTTTGCGTGTAAAGTTATTTGTTTCATGTGAGAACTCTTTATTCTTGATGAGACGACTAAATGTTCTTTTTTTATAAATTTTGCAGGTACCCTTACATGGCTGTGGTTCTTAATTTCAGCCAATCATGGGCATTGTATTGTTTAGTTCAATTCTATGCTGCAACAAAGGATGAACTGGCTCACATAAAACCATTAGCCAAATTTTTGGTATTCAAGTCAATTGTTTTTTTGACTTGGTGGCAAGGTGTGGCAATTGCAATACTGTATAGCTGGGGTTTGCTCAAAAGCCCTATAGCTCAAGAGTTACAACTTAAGTCAAGTATCCAGGACTTCATTATTTGTATAGAGGTAAATTTGAAATTCAGATATGATATGTTGAACAGAATTTGATGCCTCAAAGATATCTTAAAAGCATTTCCATTTGCAAATTTCTGTTACCCAGCTGCCGTGTTAAGAGTAATGCAAACATGGCTATGCTCCTGCTATGTTGGTAGGAGACGGATTTTGTCCAAGCATCTCTTCCTTTCTTACATGTTCTATGTGATCCATTCTTTAGCAGATACCCAGCATGCTCTGGAATATATGCAATGGAGAAATAATGGTTGTGTATCAGGACCACATATTATCAAGCCATATATATGACATTGATTATCTTATTTGATTTGTCCTACGTTGAGGAGTCGGATGTCTTCTCTAAAAGTGGAGTCATGTTTTCATGTTTCCATTAGCAATTTTCTTGAAATTTTATCTATGATTAGTTCATGAAAAATTCCTAATATGCTGATGCTGGCCGAAGCTCTTATGGACTCACGTATTTCTTCCAGCACAGATGGCTGTTGCTTCTGTTGTTCACCTCTACGTTTTCCCTGCTAAGCCATATGAACTAATGGGTGAACATTTTCTGGGAAGAGTCTCAGTTCTTGGAGACTATGCATCCGTGGACGGCCCTTTGGACCCTGAAGAGGTTAGGGACAGTGAACGGCCTACAACGCTTAGACTTCCTCAGCCTGATGATGATATCAGAAATGCAACAGCTATCAGAGAAAGTATGCGAGATGTCGTCATTGGAGGAGGAGAATATGTAAGATCTTCCACCCCCATCCCTGTTGCATATTTTTCTCAATGGTTTCTTGGAGTTCATTTCAATTATAGCATAGGCCTGTTTGGACAAAACCACAGACATAAAATCCCTGATTGTCCTGAGATTTGTCTTACTTCATTCTTGAGCTTTCTCAGCCCAAATCTTTATGGTACGCACGGGAAAACTCACTGAATCTGAGTGCTAGCTCCAGATCTCCAGAAGAAACTTATGAATAATATAGTCTTTCAGAAGAACCTTGATAGAATTCACAGAATAAAGAATCGTTGATTTAGGTTACTAATATTTTTGGTTTCAGTAATAATTCTATATCTCAGATCAGTCAGGATGTTGTCGAGGAAAAGGGCTAGTACTCTTGGCCTCTTGATTATTACATCATCATCTAATTTTTATGCTAGTACTCTTGGCCTCTTGATTACATCATTATCTAACTTTTATGGGAGTTCTTCTTCATGAAGCTGATTTTTTAGTTTCATATCGTAACACCAGAAAATTACTTAACGTTTTTCATGGAATTTTAAACACAATCTTGAATTCAAGAATGTGAACAATCCCCCTTTTTCTGCTTTTATATTTTATCATTTTCATTGACAAATAAAAATTTGATTAATGGACTGCATTGTAGAATGCCTAAGCTCTTCCCTCCTGTAGATTGTAACGATTTGAAGTTCACAGTCACCCAAGCGGTGGAGCCAATGGAGAAGGGCTTAACAAAATTCAATGAGAAGCTTCAAAAGATATCTCAAAACATAAAAAAGCATGAAAAGGAGAGAAAGAGAGTCAAAGATGATAGCTGCATCAGTTCTTTGTTACCAACAAGGAAACTAATTCGTGGAATAGATGACCCGCTGTTGAATGGAAGCGTCAGTGATAGTGGGCCTTCCAGAGGAAGAAGACACCGCAGGAAATCAAGTTATATCAGTGCAGAAAGTGGGGGAGAAAGTAGCGATCATAGTCGTGGTGGGTATGAAATTCGGGGCACAGATGGGTTACAAAAGATTAAAGGTGGCCATGGGAGCGAATGCAGTCCTCCGCAGAGACAAGGTGCTTGCTGATCTAAGCATTGTCCATCACAAGATCTATTCTTTGCACCAGTCTCGGGCAAATTTGGTTATGCCTAACAGGGAGTTTCGCTTACATAGCTAAATTCTTAATAGCTCCATTGGGTGGAGGAGCAAAGAGAAATGGTCACGGCGCCATCGATGCTCTAGTCCTGAATTCATTCTGAGAGAGAAATTTCTTTGGGGGATTAATATTGGATTATTTTGATTGAAAATTACTCATGTAACGATGAGACCCAGCAAGCTTGAATATCTCAATGGCACTTTTTGCGGGGGCAATGGCCAATGGATGTTGTACAAATTCAAGTTTCCAACAGCAGATACAGGTATTGGGCACCTCTAATTTTGAGTAGCACTAAATGAAGAACAAGGAATTTATTGAATTTAAGTACCACTAAGTTATTGTCTACCATCAAGCATCCTTCCCATTGAGTACAGAATCCTTGGATTGACCGCCCTAGCATGATCCAACAACCTGTTGGATATGAGCCATGAATGCCGGCCTAACATCATTGCCTAGTAGAACAGCACACCCCACTGAAAAAATGCATTGGAATTCCAATCATCCCAAAACTGCGCAAATGTTGCACGTTCCTTCAGCACAAGCTTTATTGGGAGAGCATGAAGCCAACCAATGAATTGTTCCACTTGAATGGGAATATTTACAATTTGACTAATAAAATCCAATATGTTTCTCAATTTTATTATTCACTCGAACACACCCAATTGGCGTAGTCGATGCAAATTTAACGTGAAATGATTTGCCTGCCCCACATCAAAAGTCTCATTAAAATAAATTTGAAAAAAAAAAAAAAAAAACTAGTTGCACGTAACTGCTACAAAACACAACAATTTTAGGAACAACACTGGGTCAATAAATGGTTTAGAGGTACTAGTTGCAGTGAAAATATATAAATATATAAGGCCATAACAGCAATAGGTTTCCCGGAATGTAGGTCATCAGATGCCAAGGATTTAAAGACCTGACAACAGAAAAATATCTTCCTTGAATCTATTAAACCGCCTATTGCTTACATCCTTTCCAGCATGGAGTGATTTAGAGAAATAAGCTCCCGTGATCTCTGCGACAGCAAGATCAGAGCAACAACAAAGTGCTCAAAGGCGACTACCTCCTTACTGCAGGTACACCACCCCTGCCACCAGTAGCACCAGCACGACCGGCAGCTTGAGCCTGCACCAAGAAAGGAACATATAATTTTCTTTAAATAAAAAAGAAAAAGAAAAAGGAAGGCAGAAAAAGAAGAAGAGCAGAAGATGATGATGTTTTTTCCATTTAGACAGCAACACGATGATAACAGTCTTAAAAATAACAGGTTACTTTGAAAATAAAATACATATTATTTAAGTGATCCCAAGAATTCTTCCATTCAAAATCCAAGAGCTCTAGCCTTCAACCAAATTGATGAGCAAGGGAGCTTGGATATATCCACAACTGGAGACAAGACAATGATAATACATATTGCCATTTTATTATGTTTTATTTAAGTCTAATAAAAATTTATAACCTGCTTTATATCTTTCAAGTGCCCATGATCTTTTATGTCTACTCTGAATAAATTAGCATGTGCTCTAATTTTAATTTAGGGGCAAGCAGGCTGCAAATCTAAAAGCAGCAAAATGAGTTGCAAGCAGCTAGGTGGACCCGTTTGGTTGGTTGCAACTCATTTGCAATCCACAATTTTTTTGCAAATAAGGCTAAAAATTTGCAAATCTCAATACAGTCAAAACTGAAGAGGAAAACCTAGTTCTCGTTCTTCCAACTACTCGAGAACCATCCACTCTCCAATATCACCCTCATGGGATAGCTTAACCCTTTATTTCTTTTCCCAAATCAGGGATTCGAGAGCTTTTGCTCTGTCAGTTTACACAGATTAGGAGGAGGTGCGCTATGATATCCAAGAAACTTTGGTTTCAATACTTTTTAGCAAGCCAATCCTATTAAGAGTTGAGGGGATTTGAAAAGGGAAGCACAATGCATGTGATTCAAAGAAAAAACATTCCCTTTTCCCTAGAAACACAAATAGTTCCATTCTCATCAAATTCTCTGGAACCATACACCTGAGGGGCTTTGCCGTTTTTGCATCGAGTATTCAGGTCATCTTGGTGAGGTCATAATTCCATTTCTGAAGACATTATGAATAGGAATACAAGGTTGTTTGGGTATCAACCTCAACAAACTAAAAATTGCTCGAGAGTTGACATCAATCAATGCTATTACAACAATTAAACTGATTCAGTTTTGTGATGATGGTTGAAGAACATAATGTAGTTTTCTTACTAGTGATTTCCAAAATATCTGGTGTATTGGTAAAAGCACTTATGGAATTGTGGACAAATGCCCTAGCCCTGCCCTAAGCTACAGATTGGAATTCCATTTCTTAGGCAAATGGAAAGCTACCTCAGAAGCTCATTTGAAGATGACATCATGTCTAGATATTACCAATTAATTTGATATTTCCAAAGCAATTTAGTACCCCTAATAGAAAATGTGCCATATTACAATCAATGAAAAGTACTGAATTCCTTATCATTTGTGGCTTCCTCCACAAATCTCACCTGACTTCCCCTTCTTATGGAATGCCCTGACATTTCTCTTTTTACAGAGCCCCTGCAATGTTTAGGGTATTATCATGCTATTCATCTTCCCATTGCTCCTCTACTTTTAAGGAGAAAATTTGAATGAATAATGGTATCACATCAAGCATTGGCTGATGAGAATGTCCAGCCAATGAGAATGTCAGTATTTAGTTAGACATTAAATGGTTTGCATTTTGATTGTTCAAGTAATTAATTTCACTATTTATTGGAAAAAAAAAGATAGGTATATGAAAACTTAGCTAATATAAGGGGCAAATCATCACAATGACTAGAGTAATTATCATGGATCTCAACTCTAAAGACAGCCATCATCAAGCACAGTGGAAACATAAGACCCTTTCAAACTCTTATTACCATAACAAATCATTTGGGCACAAGCAAAATGAATCCTAACCAAATAAAATTATCAAATATGGATTTCAAAGGCCATGTAAATTATATAAGCAATTGAATAAGAAGCTAAAATTTAGGCATGGTATTAGTCAAAGCATGACAGCATTATCACTAATAAATGTTGTATCAGTGTGCTTCTTATCTTGTTTAATTTTTCACTGATCAGTTTCTCGTTCAATTACGATGACTCTAGGTTAATCTGATTTGTTCTTCATGCCGACGATGAAGTATTATGGAGCCAATATCATGTAAGAGAAAAATAATATGCAAGAAAGCACGGATAACCAGCATGATGACAGCGGAAGACCTTTCAAATATAAGGTGGACAAAGAACATGAAAGAATGACAGAAGCACACAACAAAACTCAGTGGCTATTGTAAAATAAATAATCCTCACGGACAACATGATAAAGGTAAACCACAATCAAACTTATAAGAATCTATAAGACAAGAAATTGTTTTATAAATATACAAAACTGTGGCAAACGATATCTTATTCCATGTTAACTTGACAAACAGCTCAAATTGTTAAAAAAAAGGTAATAACTCACCCTAGCACGCATAGCAACCGCACGACCACGTCCAACTCCAAGAGCTGAGCCTTTGCCCTTCATGGAATCAACAAATAGATTAAAATCTGAGGAAAAGCCTTACGAAATCAAAATATGATAAAGAAAACAATGAACTTCATACTCTGATTCTGGCATCCAAGCGTTTGAACATTGGAGCATTTTTCAGCATATCAGGAATGACCATAAACCTGTAATTAAAATCATTTAGATGTTGATCTAATGAAACCAATATATTTAAAATGCAGTGCATCATTAACTTACCTTACTTTGCTGCCTCTGATGAAAACATGCTCAAGTTGCGATACTTTTCCATCCTATTAGAAATATAAAGCAATAATGCATATCATAACCCTCAATCATGATATATCAAAAAGTATCATACCGAGGATTAACCCTAATGCATACAAGTAAATGATCTTTAAAAGTGCAGCCATCAGCTTCAACACAAGATGGTTCAAGAAGTTGTGGCTCCACAATAGTTCAAGAAGCTCCTGCTCCACGAGTGGCCAGAGAATGGCCTAGCTATCGATGCTATATTTGTTTAAAAAAGTCGATATAATTAACTAAAACTTTAATAGTTCTGCTTGAGAACATAAAACAAATGAAAGTTGCCCATCATTCTATCTTTTGGAAACATCATGCAACTTTCCATGTTTGCACTATTTCACATGTTACACAACAATTCAAAACCAGGACCAACCCCTTATTGATACAGGAATTATGCACATTACTATGTTTGGATTTTATTGTTAAGCCATGCATTATTACCAGACGGGCAAAATTTTAATAGCTAGCTAACAAATATTTTGATCCAATAATTAAGGACAGGTCTGTGATGGAATCTTTGTTGTCCCCCGAGCATGAGATGATGTGATACATAGTAAGCACAAGATCTAGGCTTATTGGAGAATAAATTATTTGAACCTTGGGGATTATTTTAAACTCTCTTGAGTCATTTGAGTATCACCCTGTGGTCTTAGAAGCTATTTGCAGCACTTAGAATGTGTTTGACAGAAGGCATGATAAGTCTTGGTCACTCTTAGATTGAATTTGAAAATTAGGTTCAACAGCATAGCCTTCTTCTAAAGAACATACGCTTGACCAGTGAGAATGAGGATTGGTGGAAAGTCAATAAGTTTTGTGTTTGCTGCAGAACAAGCAATTGAAGATCAGGTCCTGAACCACTATTGATGCTGCTGCTTCTAAATATAATCCTCAATATACAGATTTATCCAGGAAGATATTTTTCATTTTTTTTAAAAGAACTTGATTTATAGCTCCATGTAAACACCAGAAGTTTTAGATTAAGAAACCAAATGTTCAAGAAAATGTAAAAAAAAAAGAACCTAATTCAAACAATGTTGAAAAAAATTAAGAACTGGCACGGGAGCACAATAGGGAAATAAAGTCACTAGAACCCAATAATATTGGGCAATTTATGAATAAACCATTGATGCTGATTTGGTACCAAACAATTGCACATCAATAGTGCATACGTCAAATTATTAACAATCATCATCATTTAAAGCACCGTATGTACGCGACTCACCCATGTACAATGTGTTTTGCTTTTATATTACAAATTTGAATCTATAAGCAGAAATCAGAGTTCACGGCATGTGTAATCTAAATACAAGATGAGGGTGCCTGGCAACGTGGGAACAAGAATCAGAAGAAAAATCAAGCTTTCTTTATTTATATTTATGGATAACCAATCCATTTTTGAAATATAATTGGGAGACTGTCCCCAAGAAATGGGTACTTCAAGATTATCAGTGAATCAACATTGGCATCACTGCCTCAGTCTTTCATTTAATTTCTCTAAAATCTAAACCAGCACTTGAGAAATAGCGGCCATCCATCCATATTTACTTAGGTGATATGCCTAGCACGTTCTTTTTTTTTTTAATCAAACATCTGGGGTTTCCAAAGCAAATAAAAAACAAAAAAAAGGGGCAGAATTGGTTACAATCTAAAACAAACGAACGGAAAAACAGCGACACGACTTACAATCCAATATAAATTTTTTTTTTTTAAAAAAAAGGAAAAGCAAAGAAAGGGGAGCAACAACCCTAAAGAAACCGTAAATCGGAAGAAGAGGCCAACTGAGAGAGAAAGAGACCTTGGCGGTGTAAGTGATGTTTTCTAGCTGGCAGTTCCAGTTGTCCTCGCACTCGATCATGCTGCCCCGGTAGAGCTCGCCGCTCTTCAGCTCCACCGTCACCACGTGCCCCGCCGCCTCGTGCAGCAGCTTCACCGGTATCCCCAGGCTCCGGCTCATCTTATCCGCTACTTTCTTCTTTCTTACTCTCTGCCTCTCACTCTCTAAACCCTAGCAGGTAAAGGATTTCGGGGGGGTTTCGCCCTCTCTCGAAGGAAGGCAGGAGCAGGCCTATAAATATTAAAACCCAAGCCTCGCAAGTGGTTTTTGGATCTGGTGGTCATCCAGCTTCAGTGTCGATTTGGGTTAAGTCCGGCTCCGCGATCAACGGCCGGGTTACCACGATTTTTTTTTTTTTTTTTTTTTTTTGTGCAAACGGATGACTCAAGCCGGCACTATCAGAATACAAAAGTTGAAAGAGAACATGAGAACAAACATCGCCCTGCTTCCAACTCCAAAATTCAAAATAGTCTGCAACTTTAGCTGCAACCTAGTCGGCCGCAGAGTTAACTTCCCTATAAATATGCTAGATCAAGACGCTCTGAATGCCCTGGAGGATAGACCGGATGTCAATAATCAAAGAGTTAGCCGGCACACAGATACCAGGATCCTGCCAGAGCCAACGGATAACAGTGATAGAGTCTCCCTCAATAATGAGACAGCGAGCACCCAGGACACGGGTAGCCTAAGAAATCCCCGCCCAAGCCACCGATAACTCAGCTAGAGGCACAGATGAGCCAATATGGCCAAACCCCCCAGCAGCCAACATCTCACCGTTCGGACCACGTATCATAAAAGCTGATCCAGCAGATCTACCCCGAACACTCCCATCAAAATTAATTTTGACAAATCCTAGAGATGGGGCTCCCAAGAAATATAGGTCGTACGACGGCGCGCTGCGATAGCAGCAGGGGAGCTCCAGAGGCCAGGGCTGTCAGGCTCAATAACATACGGGTGGAGAATGTACTCCGCAGCTAAGGAGGAAGCTGTCCTGGCAGACCTGAGGGGAGGAACTGCCTTATCAGTGAACACCAGCAGGTTGCGAGATAACCAAATCTGATTAGCAATATAAGCCCTCAAAGTAACCAACTGATGGAATCCCCACTCCATGTCCCTCCTGATCAGCCCCAAAAAAGAAGCATGAGGAGAAAAAGTGGTGTTAGCCTATGGCCAGACACCAAAGATCTGCCATATCTGCTTGGCTCTGAAACAAGTGAAAATAGCATGATCAACTGATTCCTCCTCCATGCCACATAATGGACAAGTGGGGATGATGCCCAATCCATGACTCGAAAGTAGAGAACAAGTAGGCAAGCAGTTCCAGGCTAGCTTCCAAAAGAACAGCCAACCCTAGGATGAGCCGGAAGATGCCATATCCAAGCAACATCAGGAGACTGCTGAGACTGTGGCCTGTAGATCCTCAAGAGGTTCCTAGAAGGAGCTCTGGACAGACAAGATCTCCTCCAGATCCTGACATCAGATATCTGACCCGGGATGAGAGGAGTGGATAGAATGCGATAGTAGAGATCGTGCCCAAAAAAAGTGGAGAGCAAAGGGGTAAGCCAAGTCGAACGGTCCTGGGCGATTAAGTCGAGAACTCTCATTCCACTAGGGATAGTAGAGCTGACAAAGGTTGGCCACCGAGACAGAGAAGATCTGCAAACCAAGCATCCCGAACCACATCCACCGAGGTGCTATCACCAATCATCCAGGAAATGCTGTTCAAAATATCAGGGGCATGCCGGCACACCTCTTTCCAAAAGAAGGACAGCCCCCGAATAGGCTGAAGGCCATCAGAAGAACTCCAATCACCATACTTAGCTTTCATGAAGGAGCTCCACAAACATTGCGGTTCAAGCAGAAACCGCATAGCATGCCTGGCAAGCAAAGCCTCCCTGCGAACGGTCAGGGATTGGATCCCCAGACCCCCCTCTAAGATTAGACGACAGACAGCGTCCCAGGCCACAAGATGAATGCCATGTCTATCCTGCATGGAACCCCAGAGAAAATCCCTAAAGAATCTCTCAATCTGTCTCAGACAAGTCACAGGAACAACCACATTAGATAACAGATAGAGAGGAAGGGACGACAACACAGATTGAATAAGGGTGATCCTTGCCATCATCGAAAGATCAATGATCTGCCACCCATCCAACCGATCACGGACACACCTCACAAGATCACTGAAATCGGAGCATCGGGGCCATCTACCCGTAATAGGAATACCCAGATAGGATAGCCGATCAGCCATAGTCGAGATACCCATAATTTGCGTAATAGCCCCCTTTAAAGTAGGCGGCGTCGAAGGGCTAAAGCAAATCAAGGATTTACTCAGATTTACTTTCTGACCAGAAGCCGCACAATAAGACTGCAGAATAGAAGTGAAAGTGGTAGCATTGCTTATAGAAGCCATACCCAAAAAGATACAATCATCTGCAAACAATAAGTGAGAAAGTGAAGGCCCAAGAGAACCAGCACTGTAGGGGGTCAAACAAGAACTCTGTTGAGCCTGAAATAGAGCCCGAGATAACGCATCTACAGAGAGGATAAACAAAAACGGCAATAGAGGGCAACCCTGTCTTAGACCAACCTCAGAGTGAAAGTAGTCAGTCTGTCCTCCATTAATAAGGATCGAAAAGGATGGGCAGCAGACACAGGCCAAGATCCAGTCAATAAAGAGCTGCGCAAATCCAAACTCATAGAGAGTGCGGCGAAGAAAATCCTAGCTCAATCTATCATAGGCTCTCTCCATATCCAGTTTGACGGCCATAAGATAGTGATGCCGAGAGGCACGCTGAAGATCATGCATGAACTCCTGAGCCAGAAGGGTATTATCAGTGACATTTCGGCCTCTGAGGAACGCCCCTTGCTCCGGAGAGATAATATGGGGGATCACCAACTGCATCCGGGAGATTAAGAGGCGTGCACAGACCTTATATAAGGTTGTGCAAAGACTGATAGGCCGGTAGTGTAGAGGGGTGGAGACATCCGGACGTTTAGGAACTAGAGTAACAAAAGTTCGATTCCATTCATAAGGAATGGCTTTCATCTGAAACACCATCTAGATGGCCTGCAAAACATCCTGCCCCAGAATACCCCAGTAATTGCAGAAAAAGAAGGGAGGGAACCCGTCAGGCCCCGGAGCCTTGTCCGCACCAAGGTCCCATAAAGTAATCCGAATGTCATCCACAGAAATGGGCCTAACAAGAAGATCATTTTCCGCATTGAAGACCCTATTAAGGGACAGGACAGGGAACACAGGGAGGCCATCACCTGTCAACTCCGTCCATCTAGACTGAAAGAAGTGAAAAAATCGGTCCCTAATCAACTCATCGCCCTCCTGGATTTGCCCCTCATCATCAACAATACACCTGATTCGGTTCGCTGCCCGGCGTTTAAGGGTAGCCTGATGGAAAAATCGGTATTAGAGTCCCCTTCTTTAATCCACTGGATACGGGACCGTTGCTTCCAAAAAGTCTCCTGTTGCAAGAGAAGGGAGTGGTGAATCGACAGAGTAGATCGAAGGGACTCAAGATCAGAGTCCTGAAGACCACCCTCCAGATCTTCTTTAGCCTGGAGTGAAGCAATAGTAGCTTCAGCTTGCTCAACTTGCCTCAGGATATCCTCAACCTTCCTCCGATTCCACCAAGATAGCCTCCGTCTAGCAAGAGCAAGGCGCCTCGAAAGTCTGTAGATAGCACTCCCTTTGACCGGCAACCGCCAAACCTCAGAAATAATAGCTCGAGCAGAAAAATAGGAAGTCCAAAACTTCTCAAATCTAAATTGCCGCCTCCTCAGAGTATCCGCATCCGTAGAAATAATGAGAGGCAATGGTCCGAGGCAATACGAGGCAAGTGTGAAACAGAAGCAGAAGGAAACAACTGGAGCCAATTAGGAGTGGCCAAAGCCCTATCCAGCCTTTCCCAAACTCTAGCCGATCCTTTCCGATTGTTGCACCAGGTAAAATGAGAGCCCTGGAACCCCAAATCCAAGAGGTTAGCATTAGAAATGAAAGAACTAAACTCAGCACTGGCCACAGACCCAACAAATGGTCTACCACCTTTCTTCTCGTGGGCCCCCATAATGCAATTAAAATCCCTAGCAAAAAGGGAGGGAAATCCCTGATCAAGCATCGAGAGCGCCTCAGCCCATAACAACCGGCGATCCCTAAAATCAGTGCTAGCATAGACGCCCGAGAGGAACCAGGGGCCAGAGGTTCCGTCAGAAATAACATCAGCAACTTGCTGGACACTGCAATGAAGGGCATCAACACGAATTCTGTCATTTTGCCAGAGCAACAAAATACCACTAGAAAGACCGACTGACTCAACAGCATAAGACCGCCAAGCTCTGGAAGTTAGTCTCCGAAACAGGGCCAAACTAATCTCAGATAGGTGGGTCTCGAGAAGGACACATATGTCAAAATTATGCAGATGAACAAGTCTACCAAAAGAGGAGCGAAACGAAGGTTTCAAAGCTTCTCACACATTCCATATTAGGATCTTTATTCTGGCACTTGGGGGGAAGCATCCCCAGCCCTCTCTTCATCCATCACCTTGTCAGGGTGTAAACTCACTGGAAGGGAGCCCTCCACTGACATCATGCCACATCAATCCTCTGTCTAGGATGATCCTGACACTAGTCCCGAACCATCTTTCCGTAAGACCTGCTTCAACAGCGAGACAGCAGCCTCGTGAGTCCATCTCGCCATCCACTCCTGATGCAGTGACCTAGGCATAGACTCCACGTTAGCACCCTCCAGACAGCGGAGTTTCTTGGTACCCCGGCAGGGTAGGGCATCAGAGCCATGTGCTACACCGAAGGAAGCTGAAAAGATGAAAGAAGTAGGCTCCTTCCCTTTAGCAACAAGGGGGGCCTTGCCTTTGACTTTGTTGAGCCTGGGAGCCAATCTCTTGGAATTAGACTCAATCAGTCGAGCCCTCTTAATTGGGGCCGAAGAGAATCCGATGCGGAGCTCTGGACTAGCAGACTCAACCCCAGAATCTAAGGCTGAAAATGGTTTGGGGTCCCTAAGATCACCAGACCCAGGTTCAGTGGATTGAAGCCCTTTCTGAGAAACAGCATCTGAAACCGGCACGGGGCTATTGGACCGGCACGCAGCATCAGAGTCATTCTTGCCTGGGACCATCGGCTTCAACGGAGAGGAGCGAACGCCCAGGGGTACTTTGCCCTCACGCCTACGCACAGGATTCTTAGGAACCTGCCAGCCCTCCTCCAAAGCAGGGGAAGAGCGCTCCTCCCTGAGAGAAACAGAGCGGGGACCAAGAGGCTGCAACTGTGCTGACCGGCGACGGCGAATAGCTGCCATCCACGGCCCGTAGCAAGGGCCATCCGAGGACGCAGCATGCTCAGCTATCGCAGCACAGCTTCCAGCAAAGTGTAGAGCTCCACAAGACTCGCAGATTCCTTCCACGCTTTCAAAACTGAACTGCTGCCAGAACGGAATACTGCTTCCCCTGACTCGTGCCCCCGGCCTTAAAGGCTTGCTAAGATTCACACGAACACAAGCCCGAGCATACCCCCCCTGAGTCTTCATTCGTGTAGCTTCATCAGCGAAGCAGAACTCCCCTGCTACAGAAAGTATCTTAGCCAAGATTTCCTCATTCCAGAACTCCATCGGGAGCAGGGGGAGCCGGATCCAAACCAAAGCAGATCGAAGGGAATCAGCCGTCGGGACAAACTCCGGTTGCCATTCCTTGACTGCAATCAACTGACCATTAACAACCAGAGGCCTCCCAAGAACCAGCTCTCTACCATTCGGATCAGAAAATCGAAAGATGTAGTGGCGGTTAGCCAGGGAGAAGGCAGCAATCTCACCAGCAACACCAGCACGATGGAACTCACGGACGATTGCCTCAGGCGGCACCCATCGACCGAGGCTCCGGGCAATGATTGAGGAATTCTCCCATCCACAGACTTCGTCCTCCAAAACATGAACAGGGACTTGGATTATTTCAGGGAAGAGGCTCTCAAGCTTCGCAATCTCTCCAGAAGTAGGAGAAGATGCAACCCATTCAAATCGGCTGCCGGATGGCCGATTCCATGCCCTGCCGGCCGACGGAGCCCCATCAGAAACACCCGGGCCAAGAACAGCAGCTGAAGCCATGAGGGATGCACTGCAGACCGGTGATGGTGATAGGATCGCCGGAACAGAGCCAGGAAGAAACCCACCACACGAATCTCAAAGCAGTTGGGAAGAAGACGCCTCCTCCTCACTTTTCTTTCGGCTTCTACGATTGTTTCCTTTGCCCTGCCCAGTGTTACTGGGTTTTGGCTCGGATTTTTAAATTTTATTTCCGATCCAATGCAAGATTTTTTTTTATATGATTAGAAATTTGATATTTAATAATTCAGGAAGATCAAGAAATCATCAGGCAACTGATGGTGAGATTGAACGGTCAAGAAAGCATTGGATTTCTTAAGGAAGATGTAGGTAGATAAATCGAGGGTGAAATAAAGACTGGGACCAACTGGGGAAACCCTTGGGAAACGATTATGGCAGCAGAGTTCATAGTAAAAGTCTGAAGAGCATTACATCTGCAATGGAGTTCGAGGCAATTTCTATTCTATTCTATTCTATTCTGGCTGATCGTCATCATAACTTCTTCATATTGGAGGACTTCATCAAAGACTTCACTGCGGAGACATGGATTGTAGCGCGATCTTGGCAGACAGTTCAGAGCTACCAAGGCCCATTTACTCATGCGACCATCTAGATCCGGCTGCTAGATTCCCCAAGGAAGGAATGCGGATGGATGGATGGATTGACTCGCATAAACTCCTAAGAAAGACGGTCTCGCTAGAATATGCGTCCTTGTTGACATGCCAAAGCCTCTTGGTCGTGGAGTGGATGTAAGATAGACTACATTTTAAGGCAATCTTTTACTTACGAAAAACATTCCTCTCTACTGACCCTCGCGGCAGAATGGCCACGGTGGCTTGGCCGCGGTGGTTTAGGCTGTCACTGTACGAAAGGAAAAGAAAAAAAAAAAAAAAAAAAAATTTGTGCATCATATTTAAAGCAGTACGTAGACTGCATCATTCTTTTTTATTAGTTTACATACATATAATATTATTAAAAAGTATTAAAATAGTTTTACGATATTCTAAGAAAAAATTTATGACACTTCAATTTTAAACTTACGGTACCGTAGTTATAAAATTAAGATATCCGTTCAGAAAGTTAAAAAAAAAAAATTACGATACCCTAATCTTAAACTTACGATATCGTAGTTATAAAATTAAAATATCCGTTCATAAAGAAAAAAAAGTTACTGACATTTCAGTTATAAATTTACGACATCATAGTTATAAAATTATGATATCCACTCAAAAATATGTATAAATTTCAAAAAAAAAAAAAAAAAGCTATCTGACGTGCATTAATATCCTTTCAACTTTTTTTTTAAATTTGTGTACAAACACGTTTTCTGAATGGGTATCTAATTTTATAACTATAGTATCGTAAATTTACAACTAGGATGTCGTAATTTTTTTTTTTACTTTCTTAATGAATATTTTAATTTATAATTACAATGTCGTAAGTTTAAAACTGAGATATTATCTTAAATTTTAATGTGCGTGCATTAATACTTATTCAGCTTTTTTATAAAAAAAATTATGTACAGATCCGTTTTCTGAATGGATGTCATAATTTTATAGTTACGGTGTCATAAGATTATAACTGGAGTGTCAAAATTTTATTTTTTCTTTCTGAGCATGTCTTAATTTTATAACTAAGATATTCTAAATTTAAAACTAAAATCTCGTAATTTTTTTAAAAAATATTATAAAATTATCTTAATATTTTTAATAAATATTATATATATATGAATCAATAATAAAAAAATGATGCAGCTCACGCACCGAATAGAATGCACAAAATCTTTTTGAAGGGAGAAAATAGCTCAGGGTTCAGCTTGACGATTCGCCTCAAGCAGACAATCTCGAGACTTATCTCAGAGAGGCGCTGACGACCGAGCCACTTCCAAGTCGGTCTCCTAGTGAGACAGAGCGATGGCGACTGGGCCACTCCTTTATCGGCCATGGAGACAGTTTGCAACTGTGTTGGTAGGAGAGAGAGAGAGAGAGAGTCACTAGTGGTTTCATCTGAGAGGACCTCTTCACATGTCACATCCTCTCTATCTTGCAACTTTTAAAGCACCATCTTTTCTTCACGAAATCTATCGAATGAACAAATATAAAAGAGTCACCGCTCAGGCGGTGGTCTGATGGTCAAGACCTTTTTTTTATGTCATCATAAAGTCTCAGATTCAAAAAATGACGTTGCGATCGATTCAAATAATTTTAAATTAATTCTTAAAGCTTGAAACTCTAATATTGGAAAGGTTAAGATTTGTCTAAAAATTTTTCTGTTCTAACTACTAACATCTGAATGAAATCAGATTGATCAACTCGTCTTCGGACAAGGAACGACTGCAAAAATTTAGCACTATACACGAAACATTTCCTGACGAAAAACGGAACCACATGGGACCTAGCTACGGATCGACTTAGCCCTCCTTTCCCTTATTATGTACCAAAAAAAAAAAAACAACAAATATAAAAGAATCGATTCCATCAGTTTCCTCCACTTGCCACTGCCATCTTGCGGCCACACTCTCGATTGTTGCTAATTGAATTTACCGATGCTAACAGGCAAACTTTTCCAAATCTAATGCTGGAAATTTATCGCTCGAAAGCGAATCTCATGCGGTAGCTGCATTGATCCACAATAAGTCCAATGAGGTAGTACATCCTTTTCCTCGGAAATATTAGATATCTGAGATCATAAATACAAAATTTTTGATGCTCCCATGTGCACTCTGTGAAGGAAATCAACCTGCAGGCTTCTTACCCAATCTGTTCTCTCCGCTGGTGCTCTCCGAAGCCCACAAACCTGGTTGCTAACCTCCCCAACAAGAGCTACATTTATTAAATTAGTCTGATGCAAGCGGTGTCTATTTTCTTAGAATGCAGTCCCTCCGCCATTACTTCATTTTATTTTTATTTCACTTTGTAAGTTGGGAATTGCTCCCCTCATTAACTCAACTCAACTCATCTAAGCCTTTTTCCCAATCATATAGGGTCAACCACATGAATCTATTTCCTCCACTCTTCTGGATAACCAAGTCGACATTTAAATTAAAATAATTATATTTTTTTAATTATTTATGTTCATGTTAGTTTAAATTTACCTCTACCTCTATCCTTATAATGAATTGTTAAAAAATCATCCTTTCTGACTGAAGCATCTAAAGATCCTCGTACGTTGTATAAGGAAATTGCTCCCCTCATTACTATGCCAATAAAGTAAAATTAGATAAAATAAAAAATAAAAAGCATATTGCAACTCAGTTCGGTTACTTCATCCAGTTCCAACTGTCAAGTCAGATTTTAAGATCATGAATTTTACAGCGAAACCAGCAAAGCCCCACTCACCCATAATTCAGTGAATTTCACAACCAATTTTACAATAAAATCACCTATGTAAACACTTATCTAGCCAAAATTTAACAACAAACAGTAAATTTTGCTGCTCTAAATTTATTGATTTGTTATAAGTTAACCTACCTTTTGCAAGCTTTGCACAGGTCCAATAAAGTTTGCCCTGCAAAGTTCATTTTTTAACAGTGCAGAGTTCATTTAATTCTATCCAGCATCTCAAATCTTCCAAACCAAAGTCTCGTTTCTTTCTTGTCAAGAGAATGTGAGAGGGTGGACTGTGTTTACAGAATTGCCAGTCTATGATAGCAAGGAATGAAGCAATAGAATGTAACAGATGAAATAGAATGCACTCATTGCACGCATAATTACAGAACACGGAAATACAGAAGCAGCTTCAAGGGCACTCCATGTCTCCTACATCTGGGCTCACATAGCTATGTATCATTAGTACAATGACAAAAGGAACCAAAAAAAGAAAAGCAAAAATCCTCAAAATAAGTTTTCTCCACTATAATGATTCAATTGGCCAAAACCAGACTCTGTACAAGGGGGAAAAAAGTAGAACTGCATTAAACACTATATATGCTTTCAATCATATGGTAGGAAAAAAAATCAACAAAAACAGTCAAACATCAATTCAATGCAGCTTTACATGGAAATAGAGGCTACCAAGACACAAATGAAACCTGTAAACAACTAATCTCCTTATTTTGGGTTCCACATACATTACATTTGGATGGCCACATCTTTTGCAGAATGTTGACCCTAGCGGATGGTGAGGTAAGAACTTGTCTAAAACAGGGCACATGCTGATTCTATTTCCCATGTGATATGGATAATGAGCAAAATAGTTAAACTAAATAAATAAAAGGCAGCTTGGACGGCCCCCAGTCTTGGGCGGCCTCCAGAGTCTAGGCGGCCTCCGGTCCTAGGCGGCCCCCAGAGTCTGGACGGCCCCCAGTCCTAGGCGGCCCCCAGTCTTGGGCAGGCGGCCCCCAGTCTTGGGCGGCCTCCAGAGTCTAGGCGGCCTCCGGTCCTAGGCGGCCCCTAGAGTCCGGACGGTCCCCAGTCCTGGGTGGCCCCCAGTCTTGGGCGGCCTCCAGAGTCTAGGCGGCCTCCGGTCCTAGGCGGCCCCTAGAGTCTGGACGGCCCCCAGTCTTGGGCAGGCGGCCCCCAGTCTTGGGTGGCCTCCAGAGTCTAGGCGGCCTCCGGTCCTAGGCGGCCCCTAGAGTCCGGACGGTCCCCAGTCCTGGGCGGCCCCCAGTCTTGGGCGGCCTTCAGAGTCTAGGCGGCCTCCGGTCCTAGGTGGCCCCTAGAGTCTGGACGGCCCCCAGTCCCGGGCGGCCCCCAGTCTTGGGCAGGCGGCCCCCAGTCTTGGGTGGCCTCCAGAGTCTAGGCGGCCTCCGGTTCTAAGGCGGCCCCCAGCCTCAGGCGATCCTCCGGTTTAAGAATAATCCCCACGTCAGAACCATTAAACGAGATAAGCCGTCGTATTCGGAACAGAAATCGAGAAATGCTAAACATCATCACGCCTTAAATGGTTCGCATAAGACAAACACCAAAAGGAGACATTGAACCTCTATTTTAGAGCCAGATCCCTTTTCCCTCACTCTGACGTCTCCACTATCCCTGACATTCCTTTGGGATAATCAAGATCATCATGAAAAAGGATGTCTTCATGAGCAAGTTTCTCAATATCCTTATTAAGTATTATCACTGAATGATCACGTAATGCAAGATGAACACTTATCCTACACGTGGACCTCCAAAATTAAAACAACAAAAGAAAATAATAATAATAACACGTACAAGAAAAAAAGGATAAAAGGGAGGAAGGAGAGGGGGAAGGGGCGGCTTCTTCCTTCGAAAAAAGAGATCCTGAAAACCCTAAACAAAAAATCTGGTGATCCGGCATCAACAGATTGGCGCGCCAGGTAGGGGACATCGTCGGAGCGGTGAGGCATACCTGTTCTACGATTCCACGAACATGAGTTCCAGATCTCTAGAAGAAGACCCCGTTGATTGGTCTGGGGGGCATCTTTCGCCTCCTAACCATGATTTCGCAGCCCTTAGCCCTTCTCAGCCGGCGAAACCAAGCTCTCCGGTTCTTTCCCCACCGTCACCGGTTCCGGCTATTCCTCAGGATCCATTATCGGTCCTCACCCAACAAGTTCAAACTCTCGTCGGGATAGTTCGACAGATGCAAGAGCATCACTCTCGAGGAGCCCACCTGCGGCCTGAGCCACCTCTGTTACCTAGGTCAGCTACTCCTGTAAGCCGACAATCGGCTCGAAGAAGATCTCCTCCGGCAAAGCCTCTTCACTCTTATTCTCTTGGAAGGCGATGCTCTGAAGGCTCTGAGGATGGTTCGCGTTCTGTCTCCTGTTCCCCTAGCAGCCCACCTGCTGGGCGACGACGGGGGAAGGAGCCATATGCGGATCATCGTCGGTGGCGCCGCCAGTCTCCTTCCAGTTCTCCTGAACCAACAGGAGGACGTATAGCTGACAGAATGCAAAAGCGTCTGGAAGAGCAAGATCGCAGGTTAGAGGAGCTCAGTCAAAGAATCAATAATCAGCCGGGGTCGGACTATGATACTCGCCCCCCTCTCACTCGACGGATTATGGAGGAACCCATTCCAAGGAGGTTCCGATTTCCTCAGCTGGACCCTTATGATGGCACCACCGATCCCCTAGATCATTTGGAGAGCTATAAGGCCATCATGCAAGTCCAGGGGGCGCCGGATGCTCTTTTATGTGTGGCCTTTCCGGCCACCCTTCGAAAGGCGGCCCGGGTCTGGTATTCTCGTCTGCCCTCACGCAGTATTGACTCTTTCCGGCAATTGGAGAGATCTTTTCTGGCTCATTTCGACGCTTGTCGAAAAATTCCGCGAGTAGCAGACAGTTTATTCTCCGTGCAGCAACAGGAGGGAGAATCTTTAAAAGATTTTATAACCCGCTTCAAAGTAGCGACCCTAGAAGTCTATCATCTTGAAGATGCTATAGCCACTTTGGCTCTAAAACGGGGGCTCCGACCCTCTCGTTTTACTTACTCTTTAGACAAAAGACCTCCTTCTTATGCTGATCTCCTAAGTCGAGCGCAGAAATACATCCGCGCCGACGAAGCTGACTTATCCAGGAGAGGTACACAAGGAAGAACTAGCAAGAGATCTACTCGACCGGAGTTGGACGAACCTCCTTCCAAGAAGCCAGAACCTTTGCGCCGACCAACTGATCGCCGCAAGAATCAAGCTCCCAGGGAGGACCATCTTACACCCCTCTTAGCACCTCGAACTCATATCCTTATGGAAATCGAAAACGAGCCCTATTTACGGCGTCCGCCTCCATTGAAGAAGGGCACTGCCCGCGATAGAAGCCGCTATTGCCGTTTCCATAGGGATTATGGCCATGACACTGAAGAATGTCGGAACTTGAAGCAGGCCATTGAAGAGCTAATTCAGAAAGGATACCTTGGGCAATACATCCAGAAGAAAAAAACTCCTCCTGTACCAGCTTTGATGGGGCCTCCTCCCGTTCAGGCCAGCATCGATAATCCCCCAACGGAGAGGATGGTAGGTATGATTTCTCGCGGAGAAGTTTCATCTTCTAAGAGATTGAGAGGGGGTGAGGGGTTAGATGATGTAATCCCTTCTGGGGGAGATATAGCGGGCAATAATATTGTAAAAGATGATAGCGTCGTCGTCTCAATGACGATTGCTAGGCATCCTGTAAAAAGAATCTTAATCGATAGTGGGAGCTCCGCTAATGTACTTACTTATGATGCATTTCTTCGGATGAATCTTTCTCTGGATTCTCTTCGGCCCGTAGCCGCTCCTCTAGTTGGCTTCACCGGAGATTCCATCCGAGTGGAGGGCGAGGTTACGTTGCCAGCTACAGCGGGATCGCCGCCGTGTCAAAGCACGGTCATGCTGGATTTTCTGGTGGTTCGGGTCCCTCTGGCTTACAACGCCATTCTCGGCCGCCCGGGCTTGAACATGTTAGATGCAGTCATATCTACTAAACGCTTATTGGTGCAGTTCCCCGCCAAGCAAGGAATCGGTGTAATGCACGGAGAGGTGAATTCGGTCAGACCCTGCTATCATCTAGCTCCTAGTCCTCAAATGGCCAACATTCCTCCAGTCGCCGAGTCGTTTGACCCCAGAGAAGTTGAGCGGAGAGGAGAACCGGCGGAACTTCTAATACCTTATCCCCTGGGGGATGATCACACTAAGATCGTGCATATTGGTGAACTCCTCCCCCCTGAGGTCCGGGACCAGCTCCTAGCTTTCTTATCAATGAATGCAGATGTCTTCGCTTGGAAGGTAACGGATATGATCGGGATCCCTCCAGAGGTGATTACTCATCAGCTCAATATTAACCCGAACTGCCGTCCTGTTCGCCAGAAGAAACGAAGCTTTGCTCCTGAGCGGCAGAGGGCTATTGACGAAGAGGTGGACAAATTGCTTATGGCCGGTCATATCCGAGAAGCCCGATATCCCGATTGGTTGGCCAATGTAGTTATGGTCCGGAAAGCCAGCGGAGGATGGAGAATATGCATTGATTACACTGATCTGAACAAAGCTTGTCCTAAAGACAGTTTTCCGCTCCCCCGGATCGACCAGTTAGTAGATTCAACTGCTGGCTATGAACTTCTTAGTTTCATGGATGCTTTCTCAGGGTACAATCAGATAAAATTAGACCTCTCAGATGAAGAGCATACTTCTTTCATCACCGAGAAAGGTATTTATTGTTACAAGGTAATGCCCTTCGGGTTGAAGAATGCAGGAGCTACATATCAAAGGCTGATGAACAAAGTCTTCAAGGATCAGCTCGGTCGCAACATGGAGGTATATGTAGATGATATGCTGACAAAAAGCACCCACATCACTGGCCATGTCGCTGATTTGCGGGAAACTTTCCACAACCTCCGACTCCATAGAATAAAACTCAACCCACGCAAATGTGCATTTGGAGTCACTGCAGGAAAATTCTTGGGTTTCTTAGTCACACGGCGAGGGATTGAGGCAAACCCAGAGAAAATTCAAGCCATCCTCAATATGAGACGGCCTATGTGTAAGAAAGAAGTACAACAACTCACTGGAAAGATAGCAGCGTTAAGCCG
The DNA here is from genome assembly GCA_900491605.1 of Calamus simplicifolius. Taxonomy (NCBI): domain Eukaryota; kingdom Viridiplantae; phylum Streptophyta; class Magnoliopsida; order Arecales; family Arecaceae; genus Calamus; species Calamus simplicifolius. The sequence continues at coordinate 225,998 of UESW01004719.1, forward strand.
ATTCTTATCCAGATCAGCCGAGAGATGTTTACCTTTCTTTAAAGTCTTACGTAAGGCGGATGACTTCGAGTGGACAGAAGACTGTCAACAAGCTTTTGAAGAGCTTAAGGAGTTCTTGTCCACACCTCCCCTGTTATCCAAACCGGAGCAAGGGGAAAAGCTCTTTCTATATCTTGCGGCTTCTTCGGAGGCCGTTAGTTCTGTCCTGGTGCGTATCGGCGATCACGCCGTTCAACGACCTATATATTATACCAGCAAGGTGCTTCACGGTGCAGAAGAAAGGTATTCCAAAACGGAGAAGGTCATCTTCGCTTTATTTGTTTCTGCTCGCCGACTCAGACCCTACTTCCAAGCCCATCCCATAGTCGTTCTCACTGATCAACCTCTCAGAGCTATTTTATCACGACCAGACACTTCTGGCCGGTTAGCCAAATGGGCGATCAAGTTAGCAGAATTCGACTTATCATTTCAACCTAGAGCATCTTTGAAATCTCAGGTTTTGGCTGATTTTCTAGTAGAATGCACCTGGTCTGAACAGCCTCAAGAAGAACTTCCCCGAATTCTGTCAGATAATGAGAAGACGGATCATGAAGCATGGGTCCTCCATGTTGATGGAGCCTCTAATTCACAAGGTAGCGGAGCTGGGCTCATTCTCGCTAGCCCGGAGGGCACGGTACTAGAATATGCTCTTCGTTTCCTCTTTGAAGCCACCAATAATCAAGCTGAATATGAGGCTTTGCTGACCGGAATCAAACTAGCACATGGAATGGGAATCAGAAGTCTTCGAGTCTTCACCGACTCACAGCTCATTTCCGCCCAAGTATCAGGAGAGTATGAGGCTCGTGACCCTATCATGTTTCAATATCTGAATAAAGTTAGATCATTAATTCCCTTATTGGATCACTTTGCTATTAGTTATATACCCAGAGGTGAAAATGCTAGGGCCGACATGTTAGCCCGACTAGCTACCTCGATGGATAGTGCTATGGGTAAGACCTACATCGAGTATCTGGAGACACCTAGCATCGAAGCTACTGAAGAAGCTCTGCCCATTATCCAAAAAGAAGCCTGGATGGAATCTTATATCCGGTATCTAAAAGACGGCGTTCTTCCAGTTGATCGTGAAGAAGCTAAGCTGCTTAAACGGAGGGCTTCCAAATTTGTGCTACTAGAAGGCCAACTTTATAAAAAATCCTTCTCTCAGCCCCTCCTCAAATGTGTTAGTTCGGTAGATGCAGATTATGTCCTTAGGGAAATTCATGAAGGCATCTGTGGGAATCATTCTGGAGGGCGATCTTTAGCACGCAAGGCTCTCCGACAAGGATACTACTGGCTCACCATGCAAGAGGATGCAACAGAATTAGTAAAAAGATGTGATTCATGCCAACGGTACGCCAACATTCAACGGCAACCGTCTTCTCAGCTAAATTCTCTTTCTTCTCCCTGGCCCTTCGCTCAGTGGGGTATGGATATCCTCGGCCCTTTCCCCTGCGACAGGACAGCGCAAATTTCTACTAGTGGCCATTGATTATTTTACTAAATGGGTCGAAGCTGAAGCACTTGCCAAAATCACTGAGGCCAAGGTCAAAACCTTTTTCTGGAAAGCCATTATTTGTCGATACGGCATTCCGCACACCCTTATCACTGACAATGGCCGACAGTTTGACAACAACGCCTTTCGGACTTTCTGTACTGATCTCGGTATCGTGCAACGATTCACCTCCGTCGGCCATCCACAATCTAACGGAGAAGCTGAAGTTACAAATCGCATGATATTGCGGGGGTTAAGGACCAGATTAGATACGTCCAAAGGAAGGTGGGTAGAAGAGCTCCCGAATGTACTTTGGGCGTATCACACAACTCCCAGAACACCGACGGGAGAAACACCCTTCAATTTGGTCTTTGGTTCCGAAGCCGTTATTCCCGTGAAAATTGGCCTACCAAGTAGCCGAGTGGAAACTTACAACGAAGCGGACAACCTTCCTAATCTGAGGGCCAATCTTGACCTCATCGACGAAGCAAGAGATCGGGCTCGAATTAAAATGGCGGCATACCAGCAACAAGTGGCGAGGTACTATAATTCCCGCGTCCGCTCGAAGAGTTTCCGTCAAGGAGATTTAGTTCTGAGAAAAGCTTCGGTATCCAAACCAGCGAAAGGGGGCAAATTGTCTCCAAACTAGGAAGGGCCCTATCGGGTAGGAGAAGTCCTTCACCGTGGAGCCTACCGGCTTGAAGACTTAAGCGGACAGCTAATCCCTCGAACATGGAATGCAGACAACCTTCGGCCGTATTACCAGTAATGTAATGTTTTTATTCAAATATTAGATGATCCTATGCATTTGAATGCGGATTTTCAGATAATTCTTTGCGACGGCCCTACGGTCCAAAGGACACCCCCAGGCCGGTGTAACTCACCCCTGAGGAGGTTCAAGTCCTTGACTCAAGCGGCCTCGAACTGAGATGGACGGCTCGACGGCCCTACGGTCCAAAGGACACCCCCAGGCCGGTGTAACTCACCCCTGAGGAGGTTCAAGTCCTTGACTCAAGCGGCCTCGAACTGAGATGGACGGCTCGACGGCCCTACGGTCCAAAGGACACCCCCAAGCCGGTGTAACTCACCCCTGAGGAGGTTCAAGTCCTTGACTCAAGCGGCCTCGAACTGAGATGGACAGCTCGACGGCCCTACGGTCCAAAGGACACCACCAGGCCGGTGTAACTCACCCCTGAGGAGGTTCAAGTCCTTGACTCAAGCGGCCTCGAACTGAGATGGACGGCTCGATGGCCCTACGGTCCAAAGGACACCCCCAGGCCGGTGTAACTCACCCCTGAGGAGGTTCAAGTCCTCGACTCAAGCGGCCTCGAACTCAGATGGACGGCTCGACGGCCCTACGGTCCAAAGGACACCCCCAGGCCGGTGTAACTCACCCCTGAGGAGGTTCAAGTCCTTGACTCAAGCGGCCTCGAACTCATATGGACGGCTCGACAGCCCTACGGTCCAAAGGACACCCCCAGGCCGGTGTAACTCACCCCTGAGGAGGTTCAAGTCCTTGACTCAAGCGGCCTCGAACTCAGATAGACGGCCCCCAGTCTTGGGCGGCCTCCAGAGTCTAGGTGTTGATGCCGGATCACCAGATTTTTTGTTTAGGGTTTTCAGGATCTCTTTTTTCGAAGGAAGAAGCCGCCCCTTCCCCCTCTCCTTCCTCCCTTTTATCCTTTTTTTCTTGTACGTGTTATTATTATTATTTTCTTTTGTTGTTTTAATTTTGGAGGTCCACGTGTAGGATAAGTGTTCATCTTGCATTACGTGGTCATTCAGTGATAATACTTAATAAGGATATTGAGAAACTTGCTCATGAAGACATCCTTTTTCATGATGATCTTGATTATCCCAAAGGAATGTCAGGGATAGTGGAGACGTCAGAGTGAGGGAAAAGGGATCTGGCTCTAAAATAGAGGTTCAATGTCTCCTTTTGGTGTTTGTCTTATGCGAACCATTTAAGGCGTGATGATGTTTAGCATTTCTCGATTTCTGTTCCGAATACGACGGCTTATCTCGTTTAATGGTTCTGACGTGGATTATTCTTAAACCGGGGGATCACCTGAGGCTGGGGGCCGCCTAGAACCGGAGGCCGCCTAGACTCTGGAGGCCACCCAAGACTAGGGGCCGCCTGCCCAAGACTGGGGGCCGCCCGGGACTGGGGGCCGTCCAGACTCTAGGGGCCGCCTAGGACCGGAGGCCGCCTAGACTCTGGAGGTCGCCCAAGACTGGGGGCCGCCCAGGACTGGGGACCGTCCGGACTCTAGGGGCCGCCTAGGACCGGAGGCCGCCTAGACTCTGAAGGCCACCCAAGACTGGGGGCGCCTGCCCAAGACTGGGGGCCGCCCGGGACTGGGGGCCGTCCAGACTCTAGGGGCCGCCTAGGACCGGAGGCCGCCTAGACTCTGGAGGCCGCCCAGGACTGGGGACCGTCCGGACTCTAGGGGCCGCCTAGGACCGGAGGCCGCCTAGACTCTGGAGGCCGCCCAAGACTGGGGGCCGCCTAGACTGGGGGCCGTCCAGACTCTGGGGGCCGCCTAGGACCGGAGGCCGCCTAGACTCTGGAGGCCGCCCAGACTGGGGGCCGCCCAGGACTGGGGGCCGTCCAAGCTGCCTTTTATTTATTTAGTTTAACTATTTTGCTCATTATCCATATCATATGCCCCCTCGCCCATCTTCCTTGTATACGTGTGTGGCACGCACATGCAAGGGAGAAGGGCGGAAAAATTTGAATTTCGAAAGTTCAGTACGTGATAAGTGACACTTTGGAAAAAAGGGAAAAAGGAGGGGAGGCGCGCATCTCTAAGAGGATGGCGTCTTTTCACTTGTCCGGCTATACTGACGGACCATCATGTATCCTTGGGTGCCCGAAGCGTCATGTCTGGCATCCATATATATATTAAAAAAGATCATCCCTTTCCTTTAGTTTTCGATTTTGTGTATCTTCCTCCGTTTTTTATCTTCTCAAGCCCAGGTTAGTTGGCTTTTTCTTCTTCCTCTTCCTTTTTCTTTATGGATCCTTCCGTAGATAGAAAAGGTAAGGGTCCTATGAAAGAGCCCTCCCGAGAGGAGATTCTCCGAGCACGTCGACAGGCCTTGGGAGGGGTAATCATCTGCGGGGACCAACCCGCTGCCCAATCCATTCAACCCGTGTCTAGGTCATTACCTCAGTCTCTTAGGGTTCCTTGCTCGTCCGCCGGTCATGAGGTAGAGCCTCCTGCGGTTGTCTCTAAACTGGCTGGACCGGCGGACATTGCTTCCGTCATGTCTTCACAGGACCTTAGAAATCTTAGGGCTCAATTTGGAGTTCCTGATGACATTCAGCTTTCTGTCCCTCTTCCAGAGGATAGGGTCAGTCGAGGGCAACCAGGTAAGATCGCTCTATACGAAGAGTTTTTTAAGAGTGGTCTACGATTGCCGTTTCACTCTTTTTTTATAAATTTGTTAAACCGATACCACCTTATCCCGGCACAGCTCACTCCCAATTCTATCCGTATTGTATTTTCATTTATAGTTCTCTGCTCTTTTCATGGAGCCTCTGCTAGACTTTCCTTGTTTAGGTCCCTGTATAGAATCCGAAACCCAGTTAGGGATGGGTGGTGGAGTTTTGCCTCAAGACCTAAAAGGGTTCTAAAACTCAACCTCCCATCTAAGATCAAAGGGTGGAAGTCTCGGTTTTTTTATGCGCATTTGGAGGGGTTAGATGTGGATTGGGGTATTCCAGATACTAGCCCAAACCAGAACGCGAGTATTGAAGAAAGAGACCGCGAGTTATTTAACACTTTAATTTCTACAATTATTCCCCCTAGTAGGGAGTTGCTATCGGAGGATAATCTCCGGGAGGCTGCGTTCGTGCCGGTGTCGCTGGCTGCAGCGCCCGGTGAGCTTCGAAGAATTTATCTTTTCCTTTTTCTTTTTCCTTTTTAGCTAACCCTATGTTCGTCATTTTGTAGCAATGAAGTTCTCTCGAGATTTCTTGGTATCAAAGCTTCGAAAGAGGGAGAGAAGTGAGCGTGATGCGCCAGCGGGGGGCGAACCTAAAAGATCCCGTCAATTAGGATCGGACAGTCAGGTCCAACCTCCAGCGGTTATCCCTGAGGCGACCTTAGTAGAAGATAGTGAAGGGGAAATGAGTCCTCCGACGGGGGTCCCTATAGGAGACCCCGTCGAGAGGGAGCCTCCAGAGGCCATTCCATCTCCCGCCCAGAGCGTTGGGGAGTCTACAAGGGATGTAGAAGCAGCTAAAGCTGACTTGCCAGGTCCTTCGTTATCGACGGAAGTGGATGTTCCTGTTCCCGCCTCATCAGGTACTTTAAGGACTCCGCCCTCAGCTCCCCAACCACCTAGCGAGAATGTTGGATACAAGAGTTGTCTATCAGAGACAATCTTAAACTCGCGATCTTGCCCAGATTTCAAGACAAACTGAGGAAGGCAACACAGGCAGAGGCATTCGACACTATGTTCACCGCTGCACTGCAGGTAAAGTCCGATTTTTGTTCCCTTTCTGATCATTAAACTTGGACACTGACTGAGTGCGTTTTGCAGACGGCTAATGGTCTCTTCGTGCTACGCGAAGACTTAGACAGGGCCAAGTCTCGGAATGCTAGCCTAGATAAAGAGTTGGTGGATACAAGGGCCCGAGAATCAAAAGCATTGCATGACCTTCGGGTCATGCGGGAAGATTATCGGACTTGGAGAGGGAGGGCAGAAAAGGAACTGCAGAGTTTAGATGCCCAGCTGTGTGAGGTCCGGGCAAGGTTGCTGCCAACGGAAGAAAAGTTAAAAGAAACTTCCCTCAGGCTGGAACACACGGAGAATCGAGCAGATAGCGCGGAGGCCACCGCTCGTGATGCCATGGAGAAACTGGTTTTAGCCGAGAAGGACACCAAAAATGCTCTCGATAAAGTTACAGCAGCAATGGTGGAGGCTCAGAAGAAGATGGCTACGATCGAGACCGAAGCTCGGGAAAAGATAGCTGTGGCTGAGGCCAAAGCTCAGGAAAAAGTGGCCATAGCTGAAGCTAAAGCCAGGGACGCTATCAAGGAATACAAGGGCTCCCCAGATTTTGAAGCGGAGTTCCAGGAAGCTGCCCTAGATGCTTTCGTTGAAGGCTTTGAGAAATGCAAGCGGATATTGGCCCGACAGTTCGACTTAAAGGACCTCGAACGTTTTCGACCCGTGGATGACGAAGGAGTTTCCGATATGGAGGTCGAAGACGTGGTGAGTGGAGCAGTGGCGACTAAGATTCTTGCTGTAGAAAAGCCTCTTGCCGAGGAGCCGGCTGTCAATCCTGATGCAGAGAAAGAGCATTCAAAGAACTGATCAAGGGTGTTGAGCTTTATTTTGATTTTAATTTTAGATTCGGTCCCATTTAAGGACCTTTTTGTTGTGAAAATCTGTCTGCTGACAAGATTTCGCAAGGTTTCGCAGCAGATTAACTTTAAATGAATGAATGTTACTCTTTATTGATTTAGTATTATTTAATATTTCCTCTGCTTAATTCTTGGCTCCTATTTGCGGATTAGGACAATGGTGCTACTTGGTTTAGATGGTTCGCCAGTACTCAATTATCCTCGAAGTACAACTCAAAGCTATCCTAACCAAGGATTTATACTTTCTTAGGAATGAGTTATACTTGGACCGTAGGGCCATCGGGCCGTCCAGACTCTAGGCGGCCTCCGATCCTAGGCAGCCCCTAGAGTCTGGACGGCCCGATGGCCCTACGGTCCAAGTATAACTCATTCCTAAGAAAGTATAAATCCTTGGTTAGGATAGCTTTGAGTTGTACTTCGAGGATAATTGAGTACTGGCGAACCATCTAAACCAAGTAGCACCATTGTCCTAATCCGCAAATAGGAGCCAAGAATTAAGCAGAGGAAATATTAAATAATACTAAATCAATAAAGAGTAACATTCATTCATTTAAAGTTAATCTGCTGCGAAACCTTGCGAAATCTTGTCAGCAGACAGATTTTCACAACAAAAAGGTCCTTAAATGGGACCGAATCTAAAATTAAAATCAAAATAAAGCTCAACACCCTTGATCAGTTCTTTGAATGCTCTTTCTCTGCATCAGGATTGACAGCCGGCTCCTCGGCAAGAGGCTTTTCTACAGCAAGAATCTTAGTCGCCACTGCTCTACTCACCACGTCTTCGACCTCCATATCGGAAACTCCTTCGTCATCCACGGGTCGAAAACGTTCGAGGTCCTTTAAGTCGAACTGTCGGGCCAATATCCGCTTGCATTTCTCAAAGCCTTCAACGAAAGCATCTAGGGCAGCTTCCTGGAACTCCGCTTCAAAATCTGGGGAGCCCTTGTATTCCTTGATAGCGTCCCTGGCTTTAGCTTCAGCTATGGCCACTTTTTCCTGAGCTTTGGCCTCAGCCACAGCTATCTTTTCCCGAGCTTCGGTCTCGATCGTAGCCATCTTCTTCTGAGCCTCCACCATTGCTGCTGTAACTTTATCGAGAGCATTTTTGGTGTCCTTCTCGGCTAAAACCAGTTTCTCCATGGCATCACGAGCGGTGGCCTCCGCGCTATCTGCTCGATTCTCCGTGTGTTCCAGCCTGAGGGAAGTTTCTTTTAACTTTTCTTCCGTTGGCAGCAACCTTGCCCGGACCTCACACAGCTGGGCATCTAAACTCTGCAGTTCCTTTTCTGCCCTCCCTCTCCAAGTCCGATAATCTTCCCGCATGACCCGAAGGTCATGCAATGCTTTTGATTCTCGGGCCCTTGTATCCACCAACTCTTTATCTAGGCTAGCATTCCGAGACTTGGCCCTGTCTAAGTCTTCGCGTAGCACGAAGAGACCATTAGCCGTCTGCAAAACGCACTCAGTCAGTGTCCAAGTTTAATGATCAGAAAGGGAACAAAAATCGGACTTTACCTGCAGTGCAGCGGTGAACATAGTGTCGAATGCCTCTGCCTGTGTTGCCTTCCTCAGTTTGTCTTGAAATCTGGGCAAGATCGCGAGTTTAAGGATTGTCTCTGATAGACAACTCTTGTATCCAACATTCTCGCTAGGTGGTTGGGGAGCTGAGGGCGGAGTCCTTAAAGTACCTGATGAGGCGGGAACAGGAACATCCACTTCCGTCGATAACGAAGGACCTGGCAAGTCAGCTTTAGCTGCTTCTACATCCCTTGTAGACTCCCCAACGCTCTGGGCGGGAGATGGAATGGCCTCTGGAGGCTCCCTCTCGACGGGGTCTCCTATAGGGACCCCCGTCGGAGGACTCATTTCCCCTTCACTATCTTCTACTAAGGTCGCCTCAGGGATAACCGCTGGAGGTTGGACCTGACTGTCCGATCCTAATTGACGGGATCTTTTAGGTTCGCCCCCCGCTGGCGCATCACGCTCACTTCTCTCCCTCTTTCGAAGCTTTGATACCAAGAAATCTCGAGAGAACTTCATTGCTACAAAATGACGAACATAGGGTTAGCTAAAAAAGGAAAAAGAAAAAGGAAAAGATAAATTCTTCGAAGCTCACCGGGCGCTGCAGCCAGCGACACCGGCACGAACGCAGCCTCCCGGAGATTATCCTCCGATAGCAACTCCCTACTAGGGGGAATAATTGTAGAAATTAAAGTGTTAAATAACTCGCGGTCTCTTTCTTCAATACTCGCGTTCTGGTTTGGGCTAGTATCTGGAATACCCCAATCCACATCTAACCCCTCCAAATGCGCATAAAAAAACCGAGACTTCCACCCTTTGATCTTAGATGGGAGGTTGAGTTTTAGAACCCTTTTAGGTCTTGAGGCAAAACTCCACCACCCATCCCTAACTGGGTTTCGGATTCTATACAGGGACCTAAACAAGGAAAGTCTAGCAGAGGCTCCATGAAAAGAGCAGAGAACTAAAATGAAAATACAATACGGATAGAATTGGGAGTGAGCTGTGCCGGGATAAGGTGGTATCGGTTTAACAAATTTATAAAAAAAGAGTGAAACGGCAATCGTAGACCACTCTTAAAAAACTCTTCGTATAGAGCGATCTTACCTGGTTGCCCTCGACTGACCCTATCCTCTGGAAGAGGGACAGAAAGCTGAATGTCATCAGGAACTCCAAATTGAGCCCTAAGATTTCTAAGGTCCTGTGAAGACATGACGGAAGCAATGTCCGCCGGTCCAGCCAGTTTAGAGACAACCGCAGGAGGCTCTACCTCATGACCGGCGGACGAGCAAGGAACCCTAAGAGACTGAGGTAATGACCTAGACACGGGTTGAATGGATTGGGCAGCGGGTTGGTCCCCGCAGATGATTACCCCTCCCAAGGCCTGTCGACGTGCTCGGAGAATCTCCTCTCGGGAGGGCTCTTTCATAGGACCCTTACCTTTTCTATCTACGGAAGGATCCATAAAGAAAAAGGAAGAGGAAGAAGAAAAAGCCAACTAACCTGGGCTTGAGAAGATAAAAAACGGAGGAAGATACACAAAATCGAAAACTAAAGGAAAGGGATGATCTTTTTTAATATATATGGATGCCAGACATGACGCTTCGGGCACCGCAAGGATACATGATGGTCCGTCAGTATAGCCGGACAAGTGAAAAGACGCCATCCTCTTAGAGATGCGCGCCTCCCCTCCTTTTTCCCTTTTTTCCAAAGTGTCACTTATCACGTACTGAACTTTCGAAATTCAAATTTTTCCGCCCTTCTCCCTTGCATGTGCGTGCCACACACGTATACAAGGAAGATGGGCGAGGGGGCATATGATATGGATAATGAGCAAAATAGTTAAACTAAATAAATAAAAGGCAGCTTGGACGGCCCCCAGTCCTGGGCGGCCCCCAGTCTTGGGCGGCCTCCAGAGTCTAGGCGGCCTCCGGTCCTAGGCGGCCCCCAGAGTCTGGACGGCCCCCAGTCTTGGGCAGGCGGCCCCCAGTCTTGGGCGGCCTCCAGAGTCTAGGCGGCCTCCGGTCCTAGGCGGCCCCTAGAGTCCGGACGGTCCCCAGTCCTGGGCGGCCCCAGTCTTGGGCGGCCTCCAGAGTCTAGGCGGCCTCCGGTCCTAGGCGGCCCCTAGAGTCTGGACGGCCCCCAGTCCCGGGCGGCCCCCAGTCCCGGGCGGCCCCCAGTCCCGGGCGGCCCCCAGTCTTGGGCAGGCGGCCCCCAGTCTTGGGTGGCCTCCAGAGTCTAGGCGGCCTCCGGTCCTAGGCGGCCCCTAGAGTCCGAACGGTCCCCAGTCCTGGGCGGCCCCCAGTCTTGGGCGGCCTCCAGAGTCTAGGCGGCCTCCGGTCCTAGGCGGCCCCTAGAGTCTGGACGGCCCCCAGTCCCGGGCGGCCCCCAGTCTTGGGCAGGCGGCCCCCAGTCTTGGGTGGCCTCCAGAGTCTAGGCGGCCTCCGGTTCTACGCGGCCCCAACCTCAGGCGATCCCCCGGTTTAAGAATAATCCCCACGTCAGAACCATTAAACGAGATAAGCCGTCGTATTCGGAACAGAAATCGAGAAATGCTAAACATCATCACGCCTTAAATGGTTCGCATAAGACAAACACCAAAAGGAGACATTGAACCTCTATTTTAGAGCCAGATCCCTTTTCCCTCACTCTGACGTCTCCACTATCCCTGACATTCCTTTGGGATAATCAAGATCATCATGAAAAAGGATGTCTTCATGAGCAAGTTTCTCAATATCCTTATTAAGTATTATCACTGAATGACCACGTAATGCAAGATGAACACTTATCCTACATGTGGACCTCCAAAATTAAAACAACAAAAGAAAATAATAATAATAACACGTACAAAAAAAAAGGATAAAAGGGAGGAAGGAGAGGGGGAAGGGGCGGCTTCTTCCTTCGAAAAAAGAGATCCTGAAAACCCTAAACAAAAAATCTGGTGATCCGGCATCAACACCATGTAATTGGGAAAAGACTTAGAAGAGTTGAGTTGAGTATGCTGCTTCTATTATATGAAGGACTCGCCACTTAGAATATCACAAAAATTCAAACGGCATCACTGCATGTTGTTCAAAATCAATATAAAAATATAAACAAGGAGTGACATCAAACATTTTTTTTTCCAATGCAAAGGAAAATTATCCTCCCAACTAGTCTATACGCATTTATCAGGAATGTCTTCCGTACACAGAACTTCCAAATCATCTCTAAGAACCAAAAGGTCATTGTCATGGAGATAGTGGTGAAATTATGCCCTCATGTTCACGCTCGATTAGGCATCCCAAGAAATGCATTCTGGAAATGCAACAACTGTGTTGCACAGAAAGAGAATTTCCAAAATTGAATGCTCAATCAGCATGCATCTAGAAACACAAGGATTTCAATCTATCCTGTTTCACATTATCAATTTGGTTAAGCTCTTAATATTTATACAAAGCAGGATTAGTATATGGCCATAAAAATATGCATTGGCAATATCGCTGGGTTAAGCAATATTATTTTCGGCCACTCCGAATCAATCAACTCATCCAAACTATTAAGTTTTAGAACAAGACACTACCAGAAGCAAGAATGTACAGGTTTAATATGAATCTTACTGGATCTCAGAACAGACTTAAGAGTTTTGGTCCTCAAGGGAGCGCTTTAAATCCATTTCAACTTGGTGAATAGTCCATTGCATGCCTTCCAATTTCTGCAGTTCGATTGTTATAACAAGAAGATAGCACCAAAACCGGTTCAAATAGCAATAAACTTTGCAAAAATAAAGTTACCTTTACAATATCATGATACTGTCTTGCAATTGTATCAAAATGTGGATCGACACCTTGGTACTCTCTCAAACGTGTAACCTGACAAAGACAGAATAAGTATTGGCTTCAAACTAAAGGTAGTCATCATAAACGTCCCACACTTTGTGCATAGTTGCACCAGAGTAGGAGGTCAACTGAATTGCAGCACAGTAGAGAGGACAGGCATCAGAATCAGATCTACAAAACCTATTTACCATGTGGCCCTCACTGAAACATTCAAACATTAGCAAAAGTTATAAAAGAAATGAGTTGTAAGAAAAACAGATGATGTTCCCAGTAAAAGATTAGATATATATATATATATATATATATATATATATATATATATATATATATAACAGCAAAGCAAACCATACTAGAGATTTGATAAATCAGTACTTGCTCAAAAGAGTTCCAACAATGATGCCTAACATCAAGAAATTTCTGAATAAGTCATACCGCTTTATTGTAGGCAATGGATGCTTCTTCTGTTGCTTCCAAGAGATATTTCCTGCAACAAGTAGTGGGCTAACTCACTAAAAAAAAAAAACACTTTCTTAAACCCATAAGCAACATAAAAGATTATCATAAATTACCGAATCCTGTGTAGAGCCAGCACGGACTCCTTAGTGTAAGTGTCCCGCAAGAGGAGATGCTCCAGAACACTATAACCAAAAGTCAAAAAACATATAAAGCTCTACAGTGCAGCAATGCATGTCACTATAACAGTAAAGTTCACACATTTGCAATTAGACTGAACTTATTAATAAATACATCATTAGAGCATGCACACTCTGGAGTTTCAGGTTGCTGCAAAACTTGCCATGTCATTTACAGCCAAAATTGTATTTAAGGAATGGTGAACATTCCAAAGTCATTTTGGAAAATCTTGTGCCATGCTTGTCACATGCAATGAGTTAGTATAGCATATGAGCATGCCAGATGAGAAACATCAGGTGAAGCGTATCTGATGTAACAAGGGTAAAAGAAGATTGAATCTTTTTGGAATTACATATAAGTGAAATAAAACCCTTGCACAAAAGGATATTCATTATTGTAATATTACAAATAAAAAAAAAACACTATGCAATGACAGGAAACTCAAATCAGTGATTCATAACTGACACATTTGACACATCCAATTCACCACATCAATGACAAGTATGTGCAGCTACAAATATTTGTTATAAATTCATGGCCACTCTCAAAGAACAAAAAAGGTAATAGCAGTCAATGATTCAAGCGTTAATATAACAGAAAGAGCCAGTACATATTTCTTTCCACGTATTATTACTGAAGACAGTAATCAAGTGCTTGAACCTACTGAATTATCAGTTAACACAGAAAAGAGAAACACATGAAAACACACAAACAACCTTTTCTATACCACGAGGATAATAAATTAAAAATTGTTTAAAAAATGCCAAAATAATGGATGTCCCCAGCTTTATGACTATGTGATAAGTGAAAAAGAAAGCACTAGAACAGAAAGGATGCCACACACTCCGGAAAGGGACATATGAGAAGCAACAGTATGCACAAAAGTTCATCGCTGTTTCTTTGTTGAATTATAAAAAACATGCATGACTATAAAATTGAAATTCATTCTTCTTAAAGTATTCAAGGTCGGACTTTAAACATTCTTGAAGGTGGAGTCAATTTCAAAAAGCATGCTTCCCTAGGATGCTCATCCCCAGTAAAGAACCCAGCAGGCATTGCACTGCAATGGTATGATGTATTATTGGTTGGTTTTTGCTGTTGCAACCTGAACTGAGACAACATAAATTGGATAAGACCCATAACATTTAAAAACTGAAGAGAATAAAAAGCACCAGTAGTGGAGTGACAACTTTCAACCAAAACTGAAGGTTAAAAAAATGAAGAGACAAACCTCAATTTTGCATTCATTGTTTGGCACCTTTTACAAAGCCAGGTTTTCCTTAATTCATCCTGTTTCACATAAGAAAATAAAATAAGAATGATCAAGCATTGCATCTTAGGAATAAAAAAATAACTATCATGCCTATATCTCTTATAGGTGGCAGGAGATGAGCAATTTAGCAGGCTTTACATATTGATGCTGATGTTGCAGCTTTAGATCCTTGACAAACTTGACAAGCACCCCCAGAATCTGCTCTAGAACCTATGTGTGCATAATTATAGATGGTCATATGGCCAGAAAAAGAAAGAAAGGGATAAAAAAATATACCAGCGATAAGAGTGAAATGCATACTACAGTGCAAATTTATATGAAGACCTAAATGAGCATCAGGGAAGAGGAATAACGTGAAAAATTAGATAACATACATTATAGTGTTCTGCAAACTTCCTATCCATTGAGTAGAGATCCTCTAGCAAAACAGCCTCTTCTCTTTCAATCTCCTCAATAATTAATTTTACCCTGACCAACAGAAAGCTTTTAGATTAAAAGTTTCTCAGGACAAACTCTTATATCCTTTTCAACAGTGATTCTGATAGAGCACTCAACATGATAGCTCAGACAAAGAATAGCTATCACTAATAACTTTATTAAACATCAAAATATGCTAAATAGTTTAAACCAATAGTTGTATAATAGCGGCAAGATAACGGTTTACCATATCTCATGACCATATGTACCCACATTCAATTCACCTGCTCAAAATGATCAAAAACATATCTAAACATCAAATATTTATAAACCAACAAATCAGATTCCTCTGCTGGCAAGGACCCCACATAACAATGGTAAAAAATATGTTTTGTTACATTGTTTTTATTTCTTATTTTAAGTAACTTTCATTATTTATGCGAAAATGGAAATGAGAGATTTTCACTTCCACTTTTTTTAAAGGTGACTTTTTGGAAACCCAAACAACTTTTGAAAAAGTAACTTTTTAAAAATATCTCCTGATGTTAAAAAAATAATAATAATGAGCTGGACTTGGCTACAGTCGTCTGTAGCCAAGCTTAAATCTGATCATCCTTCCATCTTTGAATCCACATGGATCATGGATCCCTAAGGTGAAAAAGGTGAGGTGGCTTTAAGATCCATGTGGATCCAAAAGTGAAAGGGTGACAAGATCTGAAGCTTGCGTGTAGCCAAGTCTAACTCAAAAATAACAATAGTTACCAAACATGTTTCTATGATTAGAATTGTAAAAAATAAAAAGTAACAATAACTACCAAACATTTTCTGCTATTAGAATTGTAAAAATAAACAAATAAAAATAGAATTCCTATTTCTATTTTTTTTTAAAAAGTGACAGCAATGCCAAACGCAGCCTGAGGGTTTCAAATCTAGTAAAAAGAGTAAAAATTAATAATAATTTCTTATTAAGAGAGTTCATACTAAAATCTGTACTCATGAAGCTTGTTGTGTACACCTTTAAGAAGTCACAGCTTAACATTCTAATTAAGGACACCAACCAAACTAATAATAAGATCAGAACATTCTGAAAAATGTCTTCACTTTAAGCCCCTTTTAACAGTTTTGTCAAAACACATATCAAATTGACAAAAGATCTATATTCATAAACAAACGTTCACATAGACACAGCCAATATAAAATTTTTTGGTAGATTTGCCTCACCAATAAAAGGATTTAAACTGGAAATGCGCCTGACCCCACACCTTTCTGAACCTTTTTTTAAAATGCTACCTGGATGCTCCTTACCACATTCCCACATCTCATCTGCCGGAGTACTAACTCTTCTTACTTTAAGCAAAGTAGGTCTAGTCACTTGTTAAATTCTATAAACCAAAATCATTTGTTCAAGGTCCACCAAATTGGTACCAAGAACTACTGATACAATACCAATTCAGTACAATATGATCTATATGGTATGGTAGGCACTCCATACTGAGACACTATACTAATACTTTTTTTCTAAATTCCTGCCATTGTACTACATGAAACAAGGTAATACAGGTCGGTACATGGCAGATTCACTTAATTCAAATAAGTTTGGTTCATACCAAATTGAACCTAGATACTATGATACCTTATCAGTATGATACAGCACAGTCCTCAAGGATATATGACAAACCTTGCTTCTGTTTGTTCACCATCAAATACTCCTGGACTATAGTTTAATAATATGCAATCCTTTTGAGAAGGGCTAAACATATCATGCATTCCAATCATCCATCTAGGGCAAGCTATCTGTAACCAAAAACACGTAAATAGCACCTTATGTTGCATTCTTGTTTAAAAGCAAAGACCTAAACAATTAACTTAAGGCTCCAAAGGAGGACTTCATGTTTGATCCTTTAACATGCAAAAATTTCAGGGAAACAATCAAGCCATTCCCCTCAACAAAGTCAAAATTATTGCCCTTGTTTGATCATTTAAAGTCAAGTGGAGTCTTACATAAATTTGAAACTTTTGGCCCCCACTCTTTTCATCTAGATGTATCTTGACATTAAAGCTGCTTCCAGAACAAGAGGCAGAAAACAATATTTTTATCCTGCACTATTTTCTAGTACATTCTTTAGACTATTTATACAGCATGTTGTTATTATATGGTTACTAGAAACTCGTATTAGGTAATTCCATGTTGAGATCCTTGTACTTCATAATTCCTCAAGCACTTACATCTCATAGTTCCCTAGGCATTTAACAAGAAATTTGGACCAAGAGATAATAATTAGTTACTAATCCACTTTCCCATTACATCAAATATCTAGTATTGCATAGCAAGATTTTAATCCATTAACCAGAAAAAGAAATGCTACTAACACAATAAGAAAGTTTCAATTCATAAAGGATTGTCGCATTTGCGAAAGAAAAAAAAAAAAAAACATAAAAACCATTTTGAAATGAACCGGACAGTGGGCATTATGGTATTTTCAAATCCATGAAAAGAAACAGCAAAACATCATATGCAAGACATTAGGCAGGTGAAGCAATGAAAAGAAATATAATATATGAGGGAAAAGAGTTCACCTTTCTGGAAGACGAGCGCTTGTTATCTGACTAATGGAAGAGGAGTCTACTGCACAGAGAACAACATACGCATCAGATACATTAAACAAAACGCTAGCAATTAGATATATCATCTTCCCTATATTTCTCAATTTATTTTTTACCTATTTCATCCATTGCAAATACATCAGCTAATGTATCACACTTAGCTTCTAAGTGGGTTTCAATTTCCGTAATAAGAGATCTCTGATATTCTGCCATGTCCTGCAATGACAATATTACTTCTCAGACATGTCAGCTTGATGTATGGATGAAGGTCATCTCATGCTAAATATTAAATCTTAACAGTAATTCCATAATGCAAAAAAGAGCTCGGATATTTGTCTTTCCAGTTACACAAAATGAATTTATGTGAACATCAACTTCAAAACCATCAACTCCAAAGACGCATACCACAGCCATGGCGGGCTGCTCTTGCTGGATTTGCCATAGATAAGTTGGTGTTACTCCAAGAAAACGATTTGGCACTCCACCAACTCCAGGTTCAACATTATCACTATTAGGTGGAGCAGCAAGACCCAGCATACTGACGCTGCTAGTTGCATAACTAATATTGAAACTTGTTGAGTTTGAACTTGAGTTGGGTGTGAAACTGGTTGTTGTACTATCAAGAGAGCTCCTTGAAGTCATGCTCATTTTTTCAATCTCTTCTTCGTGAATTTCCCCATCTTTAGAAAGAAGAGGAAGTCTCAATCTTTGAGCAGCCTCAGCAACAATAAGTTGATGCTCAAGTGATTCATAAACCTGAAAACATCAAACCGTTTCAAATCCACCTGCTCATTACACTCAACTAGAGAATGATATGGAATTCTAACTACCACATGATTCATTGTAATAAAATGAGAGACCCACTCACAGTCCATACCAACAGTAAATATCAATATCGAAGTCAAGACAACTAGTAAATTGCTGGCAAAACAAGTTAGATGACTTTTCAGAATCTTAATGCAAATCTCCATCTTATGCAGTGACAACTTGCTTTTAAGCTGAATCAGAGCTCTAAAGATTTTGACTTGTATATTTTTCTTAATCGATATGGAACTTGAGACATATCCACAGATCTAGTGTGGAATAATTGCAGTGGTTCTATTGACGATTGGAGCATTTTGGTTTAGGAAAACTCTAAAAGTTTGTAAGTCCTGACTAGTTTTCTTTTTTTTTTTCTAAGATCAACACCTCTAGACACACTAACCTCTGTTTGGTTTAACTGTTGGCCAGCAGCTATCTCACATATCTGCTGAAAAACAGAGCAACCAATCCAAACAGGTCGTAAGTTGAAATATTAAGAATCCATTACCCAAGCATATCTAGATGTAACAACACTTCCTAGGAATTACAGATAAGTTCAATGCCTTAAGTCTCCAGCAAAATCTTTTTTTCTTTCCATCAAGTACAAGATCAAACCTGGGAAAAAGAGATTGATGCCTAATTCTCCAAAAGATCTTCTTTTCGTCGAGTGTGAGATCAAACCTGGGGAGAGCAATTTAAGCCGAGCTGTGGGTAGAGACTTTGAAGATCTCTAACTCCCCCGAGGTTCGCAGCAGACAACGCCTGATGGTATTCTTCTATCATTGCAATTGCTTCGCAATAAACCGCCTGCACTCACACCCAAACGAAATCTCGTTACCCAATAATCGTTCTGAAGCAAAAGAACCCTAACCCTAAAAACCTAAATTCAAATCCACGGAAGGGAGAAGATCTCACACCATGGCTTCCAAGTATCGCGTCCTCTCTCTGGCCATCTCCTCCCTCGCCTACAATTCAAATACAAAAACTGAATTAAACAAAGAGGACTGAAACTGAGATCTTTAGAGACGGGAATGGATTGGAGAGCGGATTACGAGCTGGAGATCAGCGTGGGCGGATTTGGAGACGTAGGAGCCATCGGGAGCGAGGCAATGCCGTTCGAGCTGGTCGATGAGATGGGTGACGTCTGCCGGCAAGCTCTGGGACCGGGCGATCTTCGCCATTGATCTCCGCCGGCGGGTGCGAGACGGGAGAGAGGAAAGGAAAGGCGACGGTGAGTTGCGCTTTTCGTTTAAAAGTTGGAGGCTGGTTGTGCGTCCGAAAGCCGGCAAAAATATTTCCCCTCTATCAAATTTTTTTAAAAAAAATTTATAGACGACGGTTTGGAGATGAAATTATCAATCGGCGCTTTTGACAAAATTATTTTTCAAATCAATTTTCCTTTTGGGGTGACGCCATCTTGTACACTTAGGGGAAAAAAAAAAGCACAAGAATATTTTTATTTAATTAAAAAAAAGCTATAAATCAGTAATGAAGCCGTGATTTAATTCATCAGATAACAAGTAGACACCAATAAATTGATCATATAATGCACTAATCACTAATCATCATGTTAGCCTTAGCGGCGGCTTGTTAGGTGATAGGGAGAAATGTTTTTTTATTTTTAATCCAACTAATTATACTTAGGGCATGAAATCAACAGATAAAAAATAAAAATATAAGATTAAATTATTTATTTATAAAAAAGGGGCAAATGTTTTGCCGTTCACTCTATAAAATTAGATGCCAAAAATGATCACTAGCTATAAGTTGAAGATTAGCAAATTTATTATACCAAATAAATAGATAACTATTCTTCAAATATCCTTCAAAATATGTATTTAAAATTAAATAATTAAATAATATAATTCAAACCCTCTTGATGGCTAGAAATGTCAACCAATCTATTTCTCAAAGTGGTGAATGGAGAAAGGAACAAAACTAATTCATCATGAATAAAATTTACTACGTATAAACAGTACCATTAGCCCTCAATGTGCTATCAAGTACCATTAGCCCTCAATGTGCTACCAAGTTCAGCCTAAGCCAAGCAAATACATAAGCTAAACTCATCCATCCAACCCATAATATAAAATTAGGCATATTATTGGCAACTAACTAGCCTCTCTGATGGTTCATGAGATTGAACATGATATATGCAACAAAAGACTCATCTATTGATAGAATATCGATTAATATATACCTTCATGGTTTTATATGCATTTCTAGACCTTTGTCATGAGATCCTTTACACCAATACATTTATTTATAAATATAACTTTACAATTGTTGCTGCAAAATCACTTTTGAGAGGAGTGTTAGGTGACATAAATGCTTCGTAGGCCTTCAGAGGAATGACAGGGACCCCCTCCTTCAGCCAAAAACCTGCAAGAAAAGTTCGAACCGGTGATTCCGGCAGTGACCCTCCGACGCTCAAGTCAGCGACTTGAAGAACAGGGATCTGAATAAGAAAGTAGAGATTGAGTTCTTCTCCTTGAGGGTTGGGGCCTTTATATACCTGTTCGGGGGATCCCTCTTACCCTTCGTTCATCACAGTCGGATCCTTTTTGGATGGTTGTTGATTTCCGGTCTTCAACGTGCCGCAAAGGACGGGTAGTGGGGTTGAACGTGGATGGCCACATCCGCCGTTAGTTGCGCCAGGGGGAGGCACGTTTATTGCACACGTTGCCAGGAATGTTTGTGGCAGAGTAACCGGCCATCCTTGGGAGAGTGAGCCACGCAGCTTGGTCGAGGGAGCGCCATAAGATCGACGGATAACTAAGTTGCTCCCAGGGCTGGGGAGAATCATCACCGAAGCCGACGCTGAGGCCGACGCCAAGGCTGAGATGGGCCGAGGCCGACGCCGGGGCCGACGCCGAGGCCGAAATGGGCCGCAGCCGATGCAGATGCCGAGATGGGCCACAGTCGATGCCGAGGCCGAAATGGGCTGTGGCCATCACCAAGACCGAGATGGGCCAAGGCCGACGCTGAGGCTGAAATGGGCCGCGATCGTCGCCAAGACCGAGATGGGCCGCGGTCGACGCCGACGCCGAGATGGGCAGGGGCTGTCGCCCAGGCCGATGCCGAGACCGAAATGGGCCATGGCCAACGCCAAGACCGAGATGGGCCGCGGCCGATGCCAAGACCGAGATGGTCCGATGCCGAGGTCGAGATGGGCCGCGGCTGGGATGAGCCCAATGCCAAAGGGTTGAAATGCGCCAAACCGTGCGATGTAGGGTTCATGGTCCCTTCATCTTGCATATCATGTGGCCTGATCAGCCACATCAGATACCCCCCGCTCCTGAGCTGGCATAATCGTTTACTGCGCCAAGTGAAAGGGGTATCGAATCATTAGCGGCTGATCCCCATATCGCGCTGAACGGTGTCCGCACACGTGTCCTGGATAGGACGGCTCCTTTAAGACGGTAAGATCGTGGGGCGTCATCATCTCCGCATCCTAACTGTTAGATCCGCATCTAGGCTAGGAAGCACTCTGAGATCCCCGAAATATCGACGACCATTATTGACTCGCCAAATCACTGGTACCGATGTGCTCTTATTGGTTGAAGGTCTCGTCATCTGCGCACCCAGAGCGTCACCGTAGAGTCTTTCTCAATGAATAGCATCCGCATGGCTGGTGTATCAGGCAGGATAATTTTGAAAATATCGATAAGGAATATATAGAAGGAGTGTGTCCTTAGCTTCAATTTCACCTACCGCCCAGAGCTCCTTCTTCCTTCTGCCTGAGTGCCTCTCCGATTCCTCTTTCTTCGTTTGCCCAGGTTAGTTCTCCATGCCTTCCTAATCGTCTTCTTCTCCTACCTAGTCTTCTTGGTATTCCACGAATCAGGTCCCTCTAACCCGTATGGCTACGGCCGGGGACCCTACTGTCAGGAGCCCGCCAGTGGCTGTAGCTCCGCCTCCTAGGGTAGCTTCATCCTCTAGGACGAGCAGGGGTTCCCCTGAGGGGACCGTCTCCACTATCACCCCCGCTGACCTTGCGGCTTTTAGAGTGGCCTATAGGATACCCGAAGGGGTGCGACTGATCGCCCCAGGACCCAATGATAGGGTGACTTCTCCCCCTCGGGGGGTTGCCCTATATGAGGAGTTTTTGAAGGCCGGTCTTTGTCTTCCCCATCACCCTTTCATCATTAACCTATTAGATAGGTATAATTTGGTCCCGGCCCAACTAGTTCCCAACTCGATTAGGGTCATTTGTACCTTCTTGGTGTTGACCCGCCTTTAGGGCTTCCCAAGCAATGTCTCTCTCTTCCACAGTCTCTACACCATCCGGGCTCAGTCCGACTGATGGCTATTTGCCCCCCGGCTGGGTAGAGCCCTTAGGCTAGGTCTCCCTTCATCCATAAAGGGATGGAAATTCTGATTCTTCTTCGCCGAGGTGGACGGGGTAGGAAGGGAATGTGGCATGCCCAATACCGAGGCCAACAAGAACATCTCGATCGTGCCGAGGGACTAGGAGGCCTTCAATCTTCTCCTGGCAACTGAACTCCCATCCTATCGAGAGCTGTTGTCGGAGGACAACCTCCAACACAGTGGCATCGCTTCTGATGACGGTGACGGCCTCTTCGAAGATAACATTTTCTTTTCGTTTCCTTTTCTTCTCTCTTCTCTTTTTTTTTTCTTATTTCTCTTTTTTTTTTGACCAACATCGATTCTCATGCAGTCATGAAGATCAACATATCGGCCGAGGCTTTCCGAAGGGCCGCGGTCAAGAAGAGGAAAGGGCAGGGTGCTGAAGCCGAGGGATCGAGGAAGAGACCTCGGTCCCAATCACCACCTGTGCCCCGAAATGCCCCCAGAATTCCTACTCCATCGCCACCACCCTGTCAATCTCCTACACCAACACCACCGTCATGGCGAACTCCTACACCACTACCGCCACGGCGATCTCCCACACCACTGCTGTCGTCGGAGCCCATCGATCTGACCATGGGTACACCGCTCGAGGAGTCGAGGGCCCACATCATCCGGTCGGTCAAGCATTCCGATCCACCAACCACTAAGCCAATCCCGAGGGATGCGCCTCAGGCCAGCGGAGGGGCATCTGCCGATAGGAGGCAGAAGGCCGTAGTTGGCTACAAGGCCCGCACCGCCGCGTTCGAGCCCACAGGGGATAGGATGGGGCCGATCCCCTCGCGTCCTTCTCTTATGAACCACCCCCACCTTGCCGAGAAACTACCGTCGACGGCATCCACTCCTGCTATTCGGGAGGAGATCAAGCGGACCAACTCCCGTACTCTCTTCAAGGATTGCCAGGCGGCCCTGCTCCGGGTAAGTGACCGTTTATATCTTGACCCTGTTCGCTCTTCCCATGCTTGCTCTTTGTGACTGACATCGGTCTTGCTGTGCAGATGGTAAATGTTTTCAACTATACGCAGACCCTCGCCGCCAGCGGGGAGTGTCAACTTCATCGCTACCGCTGGGAGGCTCTCGAGTGCCGGGACCGGGTCGTGAGGGCTGAAGACGCTCTCAAGCTAACCCTAGTTGGGGAAGCAGAGAGGCTCGAGATAGCTCGGTCTCAAGTGTAAGCCGAGTCGGCGGTGGCGCAACATCAAACGCGCAAGGCCCTCGAGCGCGCCCTCGCGGCCGAGGGGAAGCTGATGGTCGCTGAGGCAGAATTGGCCGAAGTCAAGGCCCAACTCGAGGCAGTGAAGTCCGAGCTAAAATCTGCCGAGGAGAAGACCAAAATCGCCGAGGAGGTGGCCTGCATGGCTGATATCAAGATTGCTGAGGCCACGGAGGCGGTGAAGGCTGCCGACAGGAAATCAGCAGAGGCTGAAGCGGCGGCTCAGGCCGCTAAGGAGAAGGCGGCCGATGCCACGGAAAAAACCATGGAGAGCTACCGAAGCTCTCAAGTCTTCGTCGAGGAGGTGGCTAAAGCTGGGGCCAGTGCCTACCTCCATGGTTTTTATGACTGCCGAGACAAGGCAGTGAGGGTCTTTAGCACTGAAGGCCTTAAAGACATGGAACCCGACAAAGACCTTGAGGACGGGGAGATCGACCATGGCTTCGTTCCGGCCGACAATGCTGCCCCCCCCAGCCAACGCTGCTCCGGTAGAGAACTGAAGACCCGCTTGCGGTCTCAGCTTTTTCTTTACTTTTTCCTGTTTAACAATGTACTCCAGTCCGACTATGGTCGGCATTTTGTAAGAGCTTAGTTGGTCAATGAAAAGAAAGTATCTTTTAAAATTTGTGTTGGAATTACAAATTCTTTCCTTTTCTTTTGTTCAACGTTATCGATACTTAGCTTCCCAAGCCGCTCGTCCAATGTAATTTTTGGCACCCATAGGAGTTGCATAGAATCACACCAACCCAATCAAAACAGGGTCTTTTATAGTTTAGCTGGAAACGTTTTGGGATCAATGTGCGTTGATTCTTGACCACCGTCGTCGGGTTGTTGACGAGCCGTAAGTATCGAGCTGGCCTCGAATAGTCTTGCGACTCCAAGCCTTCGGCATTATTTTGCTGAGGGGCTTTATAGTGTTGTCCGATCGACGGGCTTTATGTGCCATCCCGCTGACGAGCAGTTAATGCCGTATGGTGGGAGCGATCTGAGACCGGGCCAGGGAGCCTTTTAATCCTGGAGGGCGATCTGAGGGTGCTGTGACCAGGCTCAGAATCCTTTCAACCCCGAAGGGTGACCTGAGAGTGCTGTGACCAGGCTCAGGGTCCTTTCAACCCCAAAGGGTGACTTGAGGGTGCTGTGACCAGGCTCAGGATCCTTTCAACCCCGAAGGGTGACCTGAGGGTGCTGTAACCAGGCTCAGGGTCCTTTCAACCCTGAAGGGTGACATAAGGGTGCTTTGACCAGGCTCATGATCCTTTCAACCCTGAAGGATGACCTGAGGGTGCTGTGACCAGGCTCAGGCTTTGACGTTGGAGTCTGGCTCCCGCGTCGTCACTAGAGTTGGGCTTTGGTGCCGACGCAAGAGTCGGGCTTCGATGTTGATGCAGGAGTCGGGCTTTAGTGCCGACGCGGGAGTCGGGCTTTGGTGCTGATGCTGAAGTCGGGCTTTTGTGCCGACCCGGGAGTCGAACTTTGGTGCCAACGCTGAAGTTGGGCTTTTGTGCCGACACGGGAGTTAGGCTTTGGTGCCGACGCGGGAGTCGGGCTTTGGTGCCGATGCTGAAGTCGGGCTTTTATGTCGACACGAGAATCGGGCTTTGGTGCCGACGCTGAAGTCGGGCTTTTGTGCCGACGCTGGAGTCGAGCTTTTGCCATGTGGTCATAGAACAGAGAGGCAATGCAAAATAATGTGTAAAAGTGCACTTTTATTTCAATAAGATTGAAGGATGAGGTATTCAAACCTGCGAACATTCAGTTGAGTACATCATTGATAGTATCAGCGAAGGTTGTCGGAACTCCAAGTTCGGGGGAGCGGTCTCCCGTTGAGCTCCTCGATTTGATAAGCTCCTTGGTGAAGGACTTCCATGACCTGGTAGGGCCCCTCCCAGTTGGGGGACAACTTTCCTCCCTCTGTTGGCCTCGAGACCTCGGCCTTCCAGAGGACCAAGTCTCCAAGACGGAACACCCGAGGTCTAATGCAGGCATTGTAATACCTTGTCGCTTTCTGATGATAAGCGGCCATCCTGATCCGCGCCTGATCACGCATCTCCTCAATGAGGTCCAAGCTGGCCCTCAGTTGTGCTGAGTTGTCCTCCTCATTGTAGGCTTCCACCCGAGGACTAGGGACCCCGATTTCCACTGGAATGACGGCCTCGGACCCGAAGATAAGACTGAATGGAGTTTCACCGGTTGGAGTCCTCGGAGTTGTATGGTAGGCCCATAGGACATGGGAAAGTACTTCCGCCCATCTCCCTTTGAAGTCATCGAGCCGTGTCCGAAGCCCTTGAAGGATAGTACAGTTAGTTACCTCTGCAACTCCGTTGGTCTATGGGTGATCGACAGAGATGAATCTTTGGTTGATTCCTAACTCGATACAAAATTCTCTAAAGGGGGCATTATCGAACTGTCGGCCGTTATCTGTGATGAGAGTGTTGGGGAGTCCAAAACGGCAAATTATAGACTTCCAGAAGAAGGTTCTCATTCTTGCTTCGGTTATTTTGGCTAGAGCTTCAGCTTCTACCCATTTGGTGAAATGATCGATAGCAACCAGCAAGAACTTTCGCTGACCGGAGGCAGGGGGAAATGGTCCCAAAATATCCATCCCCCATTGGGCGAAGGGCCAGGGAGCGGAGATGGGGCTCAGATGAGAAGTGGGCTGCCGCTGGACGTTGGCGTGCCATTGGCAACTGTCACACTTTCGTACTAGGTCGGCCGCGTCTTCCCGCATGGTGAGCCAATATTAGCCTTAACGGATGGCTTTATACACCAGCGCTTTGCCCCCCAGATGGTTCCCGCATGCGCCTTCGTGAATCTCGCGAAGGATGTAGTCAGCCTCGGTAGGACCGACACACTTGAGGAGGGGATACGAGAAGGACCTCCGGTATAGGCGTCCATCCATTATTAGAAATTTGGAAGCTCGCCACTTGAGGAGTTTGACCTCGAAGGGGTCATCGGGAAGGATACCATCGGTGAGATACTGGACATAGGCGTCCATCCAAGAAGGCTCCTACTCGACTGGCAAAGCCTCCTTCACTGCTCGGGACTTGCAGATGCTCCACGTATGTCCTCTCCAAGGTCTCGTCGGCCGAGGTGGCCAAGCAGGACAGCGCATCAACCCAGACATTCTCTTCCCGAGGAATATAGCTGACATAGAAATGAGCAAAGAGGAGGGACTGTGATTGGACCATGCTCAGGTATCGGGACATGATGGGGTCCCGAGCCTCATACTCCCCAGTGATTTGCCCTGAGATGAGTTGGGAGTCGGTGTATGCTCTGAGATGCTCTACTTTAAGTTCTTTGGCAAGCCTCATCCCGGCCAACAAGACTTCGTACTCAGCTTGATTGTTCGTGGTAGGGAAGAGAAAGCGGAGAGCATACTCGATTGTTACACCATCGGGGCCGACAAGAATGAGTCCGGCGCCGCTTCCTTGGGAGTTTGAGGCTCCGTCCATGTGAAGAATCCAATCCCTTCCTGGATCAGTGGTCGGCGCCTCCCAAGACTTTGTCGGGGGCTTCCTGACCTGCTTATCGATCCAAGTGCATTCGACCAGGAAATCCGCTAAGACCTAAGACTGCATAGCCGACCTCGGTCTGAAGGTCAGATCGAATTCTCCCAACTTGAGTGCCTACTTTGCCAGTCGACTGGAAGTGTCATGGCAAGATAAGATCATCCTCAGAGGCTGGTCCATCAGTACCACAATTGAGTGGGCTTGGAAGTAAGGCCTGAGACGTTGAGCCGACACTATTAGTGCAAAAATAATTTTTTCGGTTTTGGTGTACCTGGTCTTAGCATCATGAAGCACTTTACTAGTGTAATACACTGGCCTCTACATTCCTTCAGGGTCTATTCGGATGAGAACGGAACTGACTGCCTCATGAGAAGCAGCCAGGTATAAAAAGAGATCCTCCCCCTCCATAGGTTTCGACAACAGCGGTGGAGTCAACAAGAAATTCTTCAGTTCCTCGAAGGCCCTTTGGCAGTCAGCCATCCACTCGAAGCCGTTGACTTTTCGTAAGGCCTTGAAGAAAGGAAGGCATCACTCGACCAATCTAGACAGGAAACGACTCAGAGCTGCCAGCCTTCCGTTCATACGCTAGATTTCCTTTTTATTCACTAGCGGCCTCATGTCTAGGATAGCTTGAATCTTATCCTGGTTTGCCTCTATTCCTCGTTGCATCACCATGAACTCCAGGAACTTGCCCGCTGTGACTCCGAAGGCACACTTTCGGGGGTTCAGCCTCATCCAAAACCAACGAAGATTGCTGAAGGTCTCCATCAAGTCAGATATGTGGTCTTCGGCTCGGATGCTTTTGGTCAGCATGTCGTCCATGTATACCTCCATATTGCGCCCAATCTGACTTTCGAAGACTTTATTCATCAGCCTTTGATAGGTAGCCCCAGCATTTTTCAGTCCGAAGGGCTTGACTTCATAGCAGTAGATTCCTTTCTCGGTCACGAATGATGTAGCCTCCTCATCTGACGGCTCCATTCTGATCTGGTTGTACCCCGAGAAGGCATCCATGAAACTGAGAGTCTCGTGGCCGAAGGTAGCATCCACCAACTGGTCGATCCTAGGGAGCGGAAAGCTGTCCTTGGGATAGGCCTTGTTGAGGTCGATGAAGTCGACGCACATCCTCCAGATTCCATTGGTTTTCTGAACCATCACCACATTAGCCAACCAGTCGGGGTAATGGACCTCCCGAATGTGGTCGGTGGCGATCAGTTTGCGGATCTCCTCATCGATGGCTTTCTGTCGCTCGGGGGCAAAGCTCCTCTTCTTTTGCCGGACCGCCCTACAGTTAGATTTAATGTTAAGTTTGTGAGTGATTACCTTCGCCGGTATACCTGGCATGTCGGTCGGTGACCATGCAAAGATATCGGAGTTAGCTCAGAGGAAATCGAGGAGTCGGCTCCTCGCCTCCTCAGGAAGAAAGGCTTCGATTTGGACGGTTCTCGTTGAGTCCTCTCGTAGGGGGAAAGTCAATAGATGCCCCGTCGGTTCTCCCCTCTTCTCAGCTTCTCTCGGGTCTATCAACTTAGGAGTCGGCGAATTGTCGACCGACTGAGGACTAGGGGCCGTATGGTAGCAAAGGGGCGTCAGACTCCTTTCCCCCCCGCATCTCCCCGATCCCATGATGGGTGGGAAATCACACAAGCAATCTCTTCGCCGAGATAATGGCGTCCAACAGATTTAGGCCCGGCCTCCTGAGAATGGCATTGTATGCCAAAGGGACCCTTACCATCAGAAACTTCATGATGATCGTGCTCTGGTAGGGTGAGGTCCCGGCCGAAGAGTAATTTCTCCCTCAACTATCACGGAGTCTTCGGTGAAGCCTACGAGAGGCATCGTCACCGGCCAAAGGGAGTCCGAAGGCAAGTTCATATAAACAAATGCTTCATACATCAAAATATTAGCTGAGCTTCCACTATCAACTAATATTCTTTTTATAGGATGTTTAGCAATCGTCATAGACACGATGACATTTTCATCATTTGGGTTGTTTACCCCCTTTAAATCCTTTTCGGTAAAAGGGATTACAGGACCATCTCTCTCTCCCCCCCAAGGTCTTTTTGAAGTGCCACCCGCTTCCCAAGAGACCATCGCCACGGTCTTCTCGGTCGGGGCATTGTCGACATTGGCTTGCTGAGCCAATGGTGCCGACGTGCCCGGCGCTGCTGGATTTCCTCTTCGGACAAATTGACTGAGATGACCTTGCTGGATGAGCTCCTCTATAGCCCTCTTTAGCTGTCGGCAGTCTTCCGTATCGTGGCCGTGATCTCGATGAAAATGGCAATACAGATTTTTATTGCGAGGAATTCCAGGCTTCAAGGGTGCAGGATGCTTGAGATAGGATTCACCCTCGATTTCCATAAGAATATGGAAAATCGGGGCTGATAGAGGGGTGTAACACTCACCTACAGGGGCGAAAGTCCATGGCCGATTGTCTGGCCAACGAGGTAGATCAGGCTTCTTTGCATGAGACCCACCAGACTCTGATCGGGCTTGCTTTTTGCTGGGGCCCTTATCAGTTTCCCATCGAGAGGAGTTGGCATCATCACCACGGATGTATTTCTGAGCTCGACTTAGCAGCTCTGCATATGAACTCGGGGGCTTCTTATCCAATGAGTACGCGAAATGGGAAGGACAGAGCCCACGCTTCAAGGCCAAAGTGGCCACCAAGTCATCGAGATGATAAACGTCCATTGCTGCCTCTTTGAAGCGGGCAACGAAGTCCCGAAGAGTCTCTCCATTCTTCTGTCGGATGGTAAAGAGGCTATCGGCCACCCGAGGGATCCGTCAGCTCACGTCGAAGTGGGCAAGAAAAGCTTTCTCCAACTGTCAGAATGAACTGATACTACGGGGAGGTAAACGTGAGTACCAAGCCCTTGCAGCCTTTCGTAGAGTGGCTGGGAAGGCAATGCATAAAAGAGCATCCAATGCCCCCTGGACTTGCATGTGCACCTTATAACTTTCCAGATGGTCCAAGGGATCAGTAGTGCCGTCATAGGGATCTAGCTGAGGAAGGCAGAATTGGGAAGGGACGGATTCTTCCATGATCCGCCTAGTCAAAGAGGGCGGCTGTCGTACTTCGCCTTCGATTGACTTGTCAGTCGTCGGCTGAGCTCCTCCAAGCGCCGGTAGCACTCCTCCAGTCGCTTCTCCGCGCAGAGGTGGATCCTCTCGCCAATGGACTCTTCCCCTGATGAAGTAGAGAGAGGATGGGGAGAGGGATAGTGTCAACGGGCTACACCCTTCCTTGGGGCCTTGTCCCGGGATCACCGGGAAGAGGGACTGTCGGAAGATCTCCTCCCCGCGGTGGCATCCCGATGGCGGTGAGCCTCCCATTGGGGGTGTCGTCCATGGGTGGACTGTTGACTGGGCTGTGCCGCAACTTCTTCCAAAGACTGGGGTTGCGGTAGAGGTTGAGCGGCCGCCGATTGTTGTTGAAGTTCATGGATCACCGCTGCAAGGGATCGCACCTCCTGAGCGAGGGCGGTGATCCTATCACCTTGGTGTGGTGGTGAAGGATGAACCAGCGGGAGGGCCTTCAGCTGCTTGGCCCTCACCTGCTGCTCCCCAGCTAGGCTGGTGGAAGCTTCTTGAGCATGGGTTACCACCATTTCTTCTTCTGGTTAGGAGGAATAGGGGGTGGTAAATTGGGAGCTTACTGGTTTGCGTCTATTACTTTCTTCTCTACGCACTGCGCCCCGCCCCTCCCTTCCTGGCGCGCCAATCTGTTGCTGCCAAATCACTTTTGAGAGGAGCGTCAGGTGACAGAAATGCTTCGTAGGCCTTCAGAGGAATGACAGAGACCCCCTCCTTCAGCCAGAAACCTGCAAGAAAAGTTTCGGACCGGTGATTCCGGTGGGGACCCTCCAACGCTCAAGTCAGCGACTTAGAGAACAAGGATCTGAATGAGAGAGTAGAGATTGAGTTCTTCTCCTTGAGGGTTGGGGCCTTTATATACCTGTTCGGGGGATCCCTCTTACCCTTCGTTCATCACAGTCGGATCCTTTTTTGGATGGTTATTGATTTCCGGTCTTCAACGTGCCGCAAAGGATGGGTAGTGGGGTTGAACGTGGATGGCCACATCCACCGTTAGTGGCGCCAGGGGGAGGCACGTTCATTGCACACATTGCCAGGCATGTTCATGGCAGAGTAACCGGTCATCCTTGGGAGAGTGGGCCACGCAGCTTGGTCGAGAGGGCACCATGAGATCGACAGATAACTGAGTTGCTCCTAGGGCCAAGGAGAATCGTTACCGAAGCCGAGGCCGAGATGGGCCGAGGCCGATGCCGGGGCCGACGCCGAGGCCGAAATGGGCCGCGACCGGCGCATACGCCGAGATGGGCCGCGGCCGACGCTGAGGCCGAAATGAGCCACGGCCGTCTCCAAGACCAAGATGGGCCGAGGCTGACGCCGAGGCCAAAATGGGCCGCGGCCATCGCCAAGACCGAGATGGGCCGCGGCCGACGCCGACGCCGAGATGGGGCGGGGTCGTCGCCGAGGTCGATGCCGAGGCTAAAATGGGCCACGGTCGACACCAAGACCGAGATGGGTCGTGGCCGATGCCGAGGTCGAGATGGGCTGCGGCCGATGCCAAGACCGAGATGGACCACGGCCGACGCCAAGGTCGAGATGGGCCATGGCCGGGATGAGCTCAATGCCAAAGGGTTGAAATGCGCCAAACCGTGCGACGTAGGGTTCATGGTCCCTTCATACAATCATTCAATTTTTATTTAAAAGAGAAAAATGTGGGGCTTGTGCTAACTAAACCCTAATATACTTGGCTAAGTTAACATATCTTATATCTAAGAGTTAACTAATTACAATAAATTTAAAAATTACATAGCTTGTTCATTATTATCATAAGGATGAATTTGTTTACCCTCATCCCATTTAATGGGGCATGCCAAGTTAAATCCATAGTTACATGCCTTTTTGTTCTCATTTGCAAGTTAAGCAAGTTTAATAAAACATTTAACCAACTCCCATCTAACCTAATATCCATATCTTTTAGTTGTAATCCAACCTAGCCCAAGATCATGATGAGATTTATTGGACCCAATCCAATCCCATCTTAGACTAAATTCGAGCTTGATCAAGTCAAATTGGATTGAATTGCACTAATTGGATTAGAGAGGGCAGCATAAAAAATTCAAGATTGGAAAAATGTTTGAAATGTTTATTTTTAATTAATATTTATAGCTCCAAACGTTAAATACCTATCAATTTTTGATGATAATAATTTGCATAATGTTACAATCCTAGACATAATTGTTCTAAACATACGGAAAATTCCATTCAACATAAATATATATTATTTAGTTATTAGTTTGGTTGGGTTGGAGTGGAGATATGATTGATTCCTAATCTAATCTAATGCATCATAAGGTTGACATTTGATTTTAAATTCAACGCAAAGTTGTAAAGTTTACAACGAACGGGTTAGTCTCGTCTCGCTTCTCCCGTCCTCCAGGACTCTTCGACCATATTTCATAGCGGAAAACACACAAACTGTTAAAGTCCTACTCCAAAACATCAAAAGACTCGACTTTTTTTTTTTTTTTCTTCTTCTTCTCTTGCAATGTAATCAGAGTTGATACCGACAGGCGCCATGTTCTCAAGACCCATCCAGAGGTTAATAGAGCACCGTGAGGTAATTCCAGAGAACTTCAGAAGCTCTGTGAATAGGCTCAAGGCTCTGCTTTCAACTAGTTCTTCTGGGCTAGCCGAGTTTGCTGAGCTCCAACGGAAGCGCCAGGGATCAGAACGGAAGCCCCTCGCAACACCCATCAATGAGCTCAAACGGAGGGCGAGAATGGAGAGGAAGATGAGGCGGGAGGTGCGCGAGTTCACGCTGCGGCCGCCCGAGAACGGGCTCTTGGTCAAGAGTCTGATTCCGGTTGCCCATGAGGTGTTTGATGCTCGAAAGGTCCTCTTTGCTTGCGTGTCGAGGGTCATGGAGAGCATACCTACCCATGCATGCAGGTAAATTACTCAACAAGTTTTACTTTTACGGAAAAAATTTCTTCGTTAGCATTAACAGATAAACCATTTGATCAAATTCTGTCACCTGAAGAAGATAACATCCAATGTCTAATGCTAGCGTCCATTTTCACACTTCATTGGTTGCGATGTTGCGCGATTTCGATGAAGAAGATAACATCCAACTCGTGATCGAATAATAACTACGAATTGGATTTGAAAATGTTGTTTTTTTTTCTCCCTTTCTCTTAACGAATTGATTGTAACGCAGAGTATGTGGGGAAGTTCATGTGGGAATGATTCCTCATCGGATACGCTCTTGTGACGTTGCCGGGAGTTCGTCCACCAAAGATCACAGCTGGGTAAATGGAGGAATCGAGCACGTTCTACCACTTGTGGAATCCTTTCATCTCTATGATAGACTAGGTAGAGCAGTTTCACATGAAGAGCGGCTTGAAGTTGATAGGATTCCAGCTATTGTAGAGCTCTGCGTGCAAGCAGGCGTGGACATCCACGAGTACCCGACAAAGAGACGGGCCTGTCCAGTTTATAACATAGCAGGGAAGATGATAGATTTTGAAAAGAAATTTCCTCGAGATTATTCGAGTGGGAAAGATATCCAGCCATTTGGATTTTGGCAGTGGAAGAAAAGGCCTGGAGATGGTGATACTCCATCATTCTCATCTAATGACAGTATTCAAGGTTTGTCATCCTATGTTTGTTAACTCTCTTCTACTTAGGATGGCATGCTTTATTATATCATGCTTCTGATCAGATTAAGTTGCACACCATATTTCATTTAGTGTATTAGCTATGAACTCAAGATCCTTTCTTCTTATAGAGCTGAACTTTGGGCTGTGTCATGGAACTGATGGGAGATCTAAATTTTCGGTCCTATGTGATGCATAGGAGACGTGTGAAAATCTTCCTATTTCATTGCTCAATTAGCTCCCATGTCACACTGATCCTCATCTTGAGATGTATGAAATTTCATCCTTATGAACTGGGGGTGGGGTGTTCTAGAATAGAAGGAACAAGATGATTCCTCACAAGGAATGATCAGCAATCAAAGAATGCGGAGAAGCTTGGGATAAAACATAAAACCTGGCTGAAGAGGATGGATTCCTTTCCAGTGAGTGTGCTGTTTATCATCATGCTCTTTGCATCCATGCTCTATAAAAATGTATACAAAGTTGCTGAAACAACTGTAAAGAGGTCATTGGCAATTTATGTTTCTTTCTAAATGCCATTTGTGCTATCTTCTGTAGATATAGCTCTGAGAGGCATGGAAGCATGGGAGAAGATGCGAGAAGGAGCTTTGAAGCTCATGAAGAAATATGCCGTCCAAACTTGTGGGTTCTGCCCTGAGGTCCAGGTGGGACCGAAGGGGCACCGGGCGAGGATATGCCAGGCCTATAAACACCAGATGAGGGATGGACAGCACGCTTGGCAGGAGGCCACTGTTGACGATATAGTGCCACCAGTCCATGTCTGGCATGTTCCCTACCCGAACGATGATGACCTTCTCGTCGATGAGCTGAGGAGGTACTATGGCAAGCTGCCTGCAGTGGTAGAGCTGTTTGCCCAGGCTGGTGCTAGCGTTGGAAAGGACTATCATGGACCGATGAGGAAGGATGTTGCTCTGCCTGCACTGGATGAGGAGAGGTTGGTTGTGTGAATAGTTGAAGCTGGTGATTGGATTATGTTGACGCCAAGTCATCCTCCTTGAACATTAGAAAACGGAGGTCTTTCTCATCGGATTCCTACAAGAAAAATCTTCAAAGATCGGATGTTTCGATGGGGACCCTCCGATGCTCAAGTCAGTCACTCGAAAATAGATAGAGATTTAGCTGGCAGAAGGAAGCTAGAGAGTTATGATTCGGAATCATTCCCTTCTTGTAAGTGCAGGCTTTTATACCTGTTCAAAGATTCTTTTTTTTTTTTTTTTTTTTTTTTGCTTTCAGAACATTTTCGATCTTCAGATATCCCCGTCCGATAACGAACAAAAAGGAGGGGCTGACAATGATAGGCCATATCGTTACTGTGCATCGGGGCGTTCTATTCGATTTGCTACCCGTCAGTACGATATTATGCGTGTTGGGTGGCTATGGTTGTACCAAACGAGTACCGTTATGAGGCATGGCCGCATGCAGCCACAAGCAAACGGTGGATCGTACTTCGTAATGGATATGATCATACGTGGTTGCAGTCGAGGGATGGATTACGTATCGTAACGGGGTATGGCCATGCATCGTTACGGGTGCATGATGGGCCATATGTCTTAATGGAAGGTTGAGGTTAGCTCCGAAGGTGGGCTTCGAAGGTTAGCTTCGAAGGTGGGTCTCAAAGGTTAGCCTCGAAGGTTGGCCTCGATGATGAGCCTCGAATGTTAAAGTGAAATGCCGTCAGTTCCCTTATCATTAACCCTAACGGCATTGGATCAGCTACTGAATTATTATGATCTACCATTACATATGCTTCAAATGTTCATGATGCTGCCTTAATGAGGGAAGGTAGATACGGTACCATTTGATATTTGTGTTTAATTGTTCCATCAAAGAATGGCAATCAGTATTGACAGTGGTGATGTATGCCAGCCATAGGATTTTTTTTTTTTTTTTTTTGGTACATGGGTGTTTTGGAGACTGTCAACGAACATCAGGCTCAGTTTGATTCAATACATTTTAGAATTTCTAGAGTAATGCGTTCTTCATGATGAAATTTTGAAAAGGATTAAAGCAGCTCACAGATTGTTGCCAGATATGGATGGGTCCTACAGAGTTCAGCAATCTAATTTTTTTTTTACTGTTTATTGCCTTTACAGATGCTACCATCTCAGATAACTGTTCTTCATTTGAAATATCTATGAGATCTAAACAAAATCTCTACTTTTTTTTTTTTGACAAGAAATGGATTGTCTTAAAAATATCAATTATTCTTGAAGTACAGGGATTGGTTGTATCACCAACATTCTCGAATAAATCCATACAGCTTGGGTGATTGGACGGTCCACCGGGCCTCAACCGTCCACGTTATCCAACACGTGTCAAGGTCCCTGCTCTCGGGTCACTTCGTCACACATCCCTTGCTTGTTTCTAGCGAAAAGGAGATCGCGAGCCGAGAATCGAGGGCCCGCAAAAGCTAATATCATCGCGGAGGTGGAATTTTTTCCAGGCGTTCGTTGGAAGGCTGTGAGGAGGCTTTTGCGACTCAGCCGCGGCACCGAGAAAGCCGTCTCAGAGGATAACGAGAGAAAAGAAGCAAAATGTCATGCTCCTCTCCTCCTCTCTTTCTCGCTCGAGCTTCTTTGAACTCCAGAAGGAGGTTCAGAAAGGCACGATTCATTTGCTTTCGTTTGGAATGGATTTTTTTGCGAGTCTTAATGACTATTTTTTGCCTTATTTGTTCTTCTTTAGGATTTTTGTGCGGGTTTGGGGTAGAGTTCAGCGCGCTGTTTCAGTCGTCTGTTACTTCTCTTTTTATATAATTTTAAACTCGTTTTATCCCCTTTCCTCTTTTGGGACAATCTGTGCAGATTGTGTTACTGTAATCTTGTTTCCTTATATAGATGGATGTTTCGTTCGATCTGTCTGATATTGTCTTCTCTGTTCTTTTTTTGCGACATTCTATGTGCCTTGTAATATGATTTTAGTATTTGATTTTATTTTAGCCATTAAGTTGTGCTGTTTGATTTGGTTATTTAACTAGCATATGTATAATCTCTCTGTTTTCTGTGGAATGGTCTTCTTGTGATGCATCGTGTGGCTAATTGTGAAATAATGAATTATAATAATTCCATGATGACATGTAATATGTTCTGTCCTATCTAATTTTGTATGAAAAAGTTATTGACGCCAGGACATAATCTTGTACAGAGCTTGATTTTTCTATACTTGAGAGGATTCTATTCAGATCTGCTAAGGTCTAGGTTTGAATGATGAGAATCCTACCTCAATAGTCCAAAATGTGATATATTATCTTTAAAATATTTAGATACGAAAAATCACATTATTCTGGACACTTTTTGGACAATGCATCAAGAGGTTTCAAAAGATATATTATTTCATATTATTTAGATGTTCCAATCTTCTGACTACTTGTTGCATGGGTTAAGAATCTCTAAATTAATGTGGAGCATTCATCATCCGAATCTAGACATGACTAATTCAGAATAGAAGTCATCTCTTGTGCAGCCAAGTCAAGCTCATCTTATATGATAAAAGAATAAGATAGTTTGCTATCCAGGAGCAAAACTAAAACAGTGCAATCACTACTAAGTAAATTTTGGATAGAAATTGTTAGCTAGAATGAATGTTCCTGTTGATGGAACATGCTGGGTTTTATCAGAACAAATGGCTAAGAAAGATGTAAAACACTGACGTGCTGCAATGAGGTTTCTTGGTTGCCAACCAGCTTTAGCTGTGCTGGTCTCACCTCTTCACCTGGGAGTGGTCTGGCGCTCCAACTATATCTTGCTAGGATTAAAAATGAAGGTTGTTGGTTATGGCTATTGAAATGTCCCCATTTTCTATGCTCATGATGATATGGTCATATGTTATTTATAAAACATATTTCTTGAGTTAAAAGTAATTAATCTAACTGTTGAGTTTCCAAAATTGATGATGCCATTTCCGAGGGTATTGGGAAAAATTTGAAGTCAACGCTAGAAAAGTATGGCATTGATGTGTCAGCCACCGACTTAAGAAGATAGAAATTTTATAATGCAAGGGATATAGGTTCCTTTATATTTAAAAATAAATATATAACCACAATTATTTTCTTAGGTTTGTCATGTATGCTTAGTTGTCATCTTATGCTTGTGTTTTGCTTCAGCACATATAAAGTATGCTTGCAATGGCTGTTATATCTTACTTGCAGGCTTCAAGCAATCAAGATCTTGGTCAACCACTGTCATTGTTTCTAGCCAATGAATCTAAGAAATCTTCGTGGCAATATCCTTTTTCATGCCGACATAGATTATCAATATATCAGAAGGTAACCAATTCTCTTGGTGAATTATGTTTTTGAGAAAAGACAGCTGACATCTATGCTAAATACTAGTTTTGAATTTGCAATGGTATGATTATTTTGTCCGCTATAAGCCTATAATTACATGGTTTTCTTCTCTTGTCTATTCTTTTCTGCATTACTACAAGACTGAGCATGATTTTGCGCTCTCAACTATCCTGAAAGACAACTCAGCTATGACCACGATCGAGGAAGATGCTGAACAACTTGGTATCTTCAAAGTGGATCCATCTTTAGAAAAATTTAAAGACCATTTTACTTATATGTTAAAGAGATACATAGAGCAAAAAACGTTGATTGAGAAATATGAAGGGAATCTGGAAGAATTTGCTCAAGGTAAAGTTGTATTTTGAAATACATGTAATTGTCATCTACATATCAGTTTCAATCGTCTAGATTATCTTGCATTCAAGAGTGATGTATACCAAGAGAAATTATCTTACTGCCCATATTCTTGTTTCTTTCCTTTCTTTCTTTCTTTCTTTATTATTTTTTTTTGTTTGTTTTTGTAGGTTATCTGAAGTTTGGACTCATAAAAGAACATGATGGAATTGTATACCGTGAATGGGCTCCTGCTGCACAGTGAGTTCTGAGGCTATCTTTCATTTGTGTATCTTCCATGCTGCTTTGAATTCTTGCTTAAATGGTCTCATATTCATAGTGAGGGTGGACCTTGGTGTAATGGTAAAGTTGCTCCATTGTGACTTGGTTGTTGGAAATTTGAAGTATGGAGATAGCTTTTTGTATCCATAAGCCTGTGTATATTTGACCCTTCCCAGACTCTAGCGGCAGGAGCTTGGTGCCCTGGGCTCCTCTTTCTTTAATTCATAGCATAGTCCATTCCTTTCTATATATGCACCAAGGACCACAATTTTGGGGAGGATCTTATCCATTGGTGTAAACTCTGAAACTGTCCAATGAAACAGAAAGTGCTGGCTGAAACCAGATAAAATTAGTCTGCCTATGACCTAGCAATTCAAAGCTGAAATGTTCTAGTTCTGGCCGAAAGCGACTCATTTCAGTTGTAAAGAATGATAGAGCCATAAACACGGTAAGATCATTAGAACATAATTTTGCTGGCTTACTTTGAAATGGCTCATTCAAACACCCAAATGATTTCCTTTTGACAAATTTCTAAATCATGAGACATTTAAAAATTTTCAATATCAAGATAAAAATGCTAGACATATCCTGAAAATCATGAGAAATATATCGGTAATTCTAGTGTTTTACTGCACTGCCATGATAACTCATAAAATCTTGTATGTAAAGTTTCTGTTTCTAAATCCATATAGAGATCTTATTGACTTATGATTATTGGATATCACTGCTCTCCTTGGATGTATAAAGGTGTAAGTTTCCATTTGCCCATGTAGGGAAGCACAAATTATTGGCGACTTCAATGGGTGGGACGGGTCAAACCACAAAATGGAAAGAAATGAATTTGGCGTTTGGACGGTTAAAATTCCAGACACTGGAGGGAAGCCATCCATTCCTCACAATTCCAGGGTTAAATTTCGATTTAAGCATGGCAATGGAATATGGGCTGATAGAATTCCAGCTTGGATCAGATATGCCACTGTTGATCCCAATCGATTTGCAGCTCCATATGATGGAGTTCATTGGGATCCACCCCCTTCAGAAAGGTCCGAGGTCTTTTTCCTTCTTTTTATAAACTTCAATCTCAGGAATGATTTCTTGTTTCATATTGCTATATCACAGGCATGATTTATTTGCGAGAAAAATTCTAAATTAATGCCATACAACACTGATGGTAATTCATGCAGGTATGTGTTTAAATATCCTCGCCCTCCAAAACCTGCAGCTCCACGCATATATGAGGCTCATGTTGGGATGAGTGGTTCAGAACCATGTGCGAGTACATACAGAGAATTTGCTGACAATGTTCTGCCTCGTATAAAAACAAATAACTATAATACAGTTCAGTTGATGGCTATCATGGAACATTCCTACTATGCATCTTTTGGGTATCATGTGACAAATTTTTTTGCTGTTAGCAGCAGATCAGGAACGCCTGAGGACCTCAAGTATCTGATTGACAAAGCACACAGTTTAGGTCTGCGTGTTCTGATGGATGTTGTCCATAGCCATGCAAGCAACAATGTTACTGATGGTCTTAATGGGTTTGATGTTGGACAGAGTACTCAAGACTCTTATTTTCATACTGGAGAGCGTGGTTACCATAAGTTGTGGGACAGCCGATTATTCAACTATGCTAATTGGGAAGTCTTGAGGTTCCTTTTATCTAACCTCAGATGGTGGTTGGAAGAATACCAATTTGATGGTTTTCGATTTGACGGAGTCACTTCCATGCTGTATCATCATAATGGTATCAACATGGCATTCACTGGAAATTATAGGGAGTATTTTAGTGTGGCAACCGATGTGGATGCTGTTGTTTATATGATGCTGGCAAATCACTTGGTTCACAAACTGTTGCCAGATGCAACTGTAGTTGCTGAAGATGTTTCAGGTATGCCAGCTCTATGCCGGCCAGTTTATGAAGGCGGAGTGGGTTTTGATTATCGGTTGGCCATGGCAATTCCCGACAAATGGATTGACTACTTGAAGAACAAAAACGATACAGAATGGTCAATGCAAGAAATTGTAGGGAGTTTAACTAACCGGAGATATAGTGAGAAGTGTATAGCATATGCAGAGAGTCATGATCAGGTAGCTGAAATGACACCCGTATATGAATTATTCACTTTTTCTTTTTGCTTTGTACAAACTAGTGATGATATTACTATTTATTACAGCAGTTGTCTTAAGAGTCTAAAGTTAGAGGTGGTGTTTTAGCATGTAATCGTTGCAAGTTTCTTTGAAGTCCAGGAATCAATGATCTTGTGACTATATTTTATTAAATATGTAGATTCGATGCTCCTGAAACATAGTTCTGCAGGGAATGAGATCCTCTCTCATTTGAGCACAATGCCAAATAAATAGCTGAACTGCAAATCTTTGCACTTAGAAACTCAACAGATATCATCTTATCTAAGTAACTTTCTGAGGAAAAACTCTTTATTTCCTTTTTGGCAGGCCATTGTAGGAGACAAGACAATTGCCTTTCTTCTGATGGATAAGGAAATGTACTCCGGAATGTCTGATTTGGAACTCGCTTCACCTGTAGTCGAGAGAGGGATTGCACTTCATAAGGTCTATGCATGCGGTTATCTTTTTAACGTTGAAGCATCAGCATTTTCTGGCAGCTTTATGGTTTCATGTGCTACTACCATTTCAATTTTAGTAATCACGAAGTACTGAGTATTTCTCTTCGTTACGTCTTTTGTTGCAATGTTGCAGATGATTCACTTCATAACCATGGCACTAGGAGGTGAAGGTTACTTAAATTTCATGGGAAATGAGGTAGCGGTTGTTTTCTTTGTATTTAATTCTATGCTGATTGTTATGTAAAACAACACTACGGTTGAATATCATTTGTCCAGCAGATGTTCGCACCTGCAAGAGAGAGAGAGAGAGAGAGAGAGAGAGAGAGATCCCAAGAAACCAATGAAATCTATAAACCTTTCTAGAAGAATGAATGATCTAGCTAACTTATGACCTCGACAGCTTCTCCAAGAACATTAGTTTTGTTAATATTATGAACAACTATTATAACCATTATCTGAACTTCCACATTTGTTTGTTGTCATGCATACAACTTGCTTTGCTTGACTTTTCCAACAAGCACATGATGTCAGATTATTACCTGAAAAAAAGGGAAGAAAAGTTAAGAAGGGAAGCAATCAAGCAAATACCCTTCTCTTAATCTTACTTCTAGATCTCAACCT
This sequence comes from Calamus simplicifolius, assembly GCA_900491605.1. Lineage (NCBI taxonomy): Eukaryota > Viridiplantae > Streptophyta > Magnoliopsida > Arecales > Arecaceae > Calamus > Calamus simplicifolius. The sequence continues at coordinate 267,886 of UESW01004719.1, forward strand.
TTACTTGGTAAGATCATCAGTGCATGGCCATGCATTTGCCCATTGTTTACCTTAACATTTGATTAGTCATCTATGCATTTAGTTGTCTCATCATTCATTACCTAGAACATCAGGCTTCCTAGTTCCTAATATACTGTGTTATGAATCAAAACTGCCAGAGATAGCAACATGATACTATCCAATTATTATGTAGCATGAAGTACTTTGAGATCTTGGCAAGGTCATTTATAGTATAGTATTTGTTAAATTGTGATCAATTCTTGCTGCTTGGTAAGTGTATGTCTTATTTAATTTAGTGGACCTCATTGACTTCTGATAGAGATGATTCTTTTGTCTTTTCTCTGTATCTTGTTCTAACTATGCTTACATGGTGCAAGACTCTTTGATGCAACCACTTAGTGCTTTTGCATTTCTGAAACATTAGGAGACATCTAGTTTTATAAATCTGGGTCTTTGAACAACTGGTGTTCCAATATGGCAATTCCTAAAATTCATGCTCAAAAGGGAGAACCGCAACAAAGTTTGTTGAAATAAAATCAACAACCATGCTCCACTACCTTCTAGAAATTAAAAGAAAGTGGTCGATAAGCCTCTTTCTTTCATGATTAAAAGAAGGTTATGAATAAGCTGCAAGCACAGATATACTCATGCTTAAACTCATAGTAATGTGGAACAAAGTAGTTTTAAAAAACTTGAATTCATGCTGGTATTCAAAAAGACAAAAAAGGAAAGGAAAATAAGAGAATTTTGTTAATGTTATTTTTTTGGTTGATGCATCTTTTTTTTTTTGTATATGCTGTACTTTGTGTTTTTCTTTTCTTTTTGTTTTTAAATGTGTGTGTGTGTGTGTGATACTATTACAGGCATACTTCATATCATGATTTTCTTCTATTCTCCCGTAACATAATTTAGTTATATTTCATGGATGTGACATGAATCATTCTAAATCAATGCATGAGACTGTGAAAAGACTTATGAGAGGATCAACTTTCTCCATCGTGGTTACTTTATAATTGCGGCCCCTGTGAATTAAAATATGAGATTTTTTTTCCCTTCCCCTTAATGAAGTTTTTTATGTCCAAACAATGTCAGTTCTAGCTGTTTACTCGTGATCATTTCATCTTCTCTAAATATAAGCCAATCTCTTAACCACCATGACATATGATCATTATAGTTCGGCCATCCAGAATGGATTGACTTTCCAAGAGAAGGCAATGGTTGGAGTTATGATAAGTGTAGACGCCAGTGGAACCTTGTTGACACTGATCACCTAAGATACAAGGTCTGTAACTTCTTCACAAATTTATCTTTAGAATGTTACATAAATTCACCATTCTCTATATGGATGGATGGTGCATAAATGTTTGTGTGCACACTTGCATGTGCTTCTGTGTATATGTTTTCATGCTCATTTAATTGCATGTTATTTTAAGCTATTGCATTATTAATAATATTGACTCATCTTCATATTCTCTATCCCTTATTGCACTAATGCTATAGAGATTGGAATCATGTATTAAGATTTTGAAATTTTTGGATGTCTATTTTAGGCCATTGCAAATGATAGTATTGATTGTTGTCTTCATTTCATAAAATTGGGGCTTGCCTTAGTGGTCATACCTCTTTGCTTAGCATGAATCTTGGGTGGTGCATCTTTAAGTATTAGGACCTCAATGACTATAGCATGCAAGATCCTTGAAACTGGTTTCAGGAACCATAGTGGTGTGTTATTGGTTCCGTATGTTCGATGTGGTATGATTTGCATCTCGTATTGATGCAGGTGCCTCACACTTTTATCACTCCCATTCATGGTATCACACAACATTGGGTAGCATGGGTCAATATCAGGCAGTAGGGGTGGTTTGCTTAGTTTGAACTGGTATGGGCTAGTTTAGCTCATATACGGATCTGAACCTGGAAATCATCCTACTTTCACATTGATATGGGACAATACACCCCAACATGGGTGGTTTAGGTGTGAGTGCATCTCCCTCCAACCATTCGTCAAACAAAAAAATGGGTTGTTGTTTTCATAACTCCTAACTCATTAGTTAATTCCACTAATACCTTTCCATCTTTTTCTTGTTTTTAAATGCTTCCTTTATATATCGAAACTTATCGACTAATTCCATTAATACCTTCAAGCTTTGATTTACACAGACAACTTGTTCTGAGTTGCCATGAAAAATCATGCTCATACTGGATTTAATATACTTTTCTTTCCTTGAATATATGTATTTCCAGAGTTTTTAGTTGCCTCTTCATCCATATTATATACCATTGGAATGCACTTCTTTCAACCTTCTTTATCGCATATGTTTTTCCCCATTCTATGCTAATTAACCACTAGAAACCAAAAGTTTAAGTTGTTAGGGAAAGGGTCAATCATGTATATCTGGCCTTGACACCACCCTCACATGCGCCTCAGGCCATGCATGCGAACGATAAATGAGTTGAAAACAACTTGGTAACCAGTCAAGAATGATTTGTTAACAAACTGAGAATGCCAAGAGGAGAAAAACTTGATAATATGAAGAAAAATTAGCTTTAATGTGGACTTGAACCCATGACCTTTAACTTTGATATCATATTAACTAAACATTAGATCCCAAAAGCTTAAGTTGTTAGGGAAGGGATCAACAATGCATATTAGACCTCAATATTCTATCTATTAATTTATGCATCTCCTATGTTTATTGGTTTGAGCTTTTATCTAATATGTGTGCAATCTGTCTTAACATACGGATTTGTTTGTTGAAACCAGCACATGAATGCATTTGACGGAGGGATGAATTTGCTTGATGATAGATTTTCATTCCTTGCATCGACAAAGCAAATTGTAAGCAGTATAAATGAGGAGGACAAGGTAAAACATGTTGCAAACAACAGGTCATGTATGCCATTTTTTCCTGTGTGTTTTTCTGAGCATGTTTATGTGCTTTGCACAATTTTTATTCTTGTGTTGTATTATTGTGGTATTCTTCAAGAGGTCAAAGGTTTTATGGGTTATGCTGCTAACAAAACCCTTTTTGATGACTTATCAAATGTTTAGAGAGCTTTTCTACATCAATCTGCTGCTTCACTTCCTGATATGAGCATTTGTTGATACTGAATTTTGAATTAACACTTGCATCTTTTCTGAAGATGATATACATTGTCAAAAGACTTGCTGGTTCATTTCTGTAATTCAGCAACCTAAGAATTCTTGCTAATAGTCAACAGGGCTTCAGCCTGTTGTTTGACACTTCTCAGTGTTTGCATAGGGAAGAGGTTCTGAGTTTGACTTGAACAGGTGACACTTCCATGTTCTTCTCAAAATGGGAGGAAAAAAGGGGCACTTATCTTGTAATTGCTAAAGTTAACTAGATTCTGTATAGTGCCCAGCTTACCTTTAGATGCCAGCCGTGCAAATTATGTTCTTCTCAAAATGGGAGGAAAAAAAGGGCACTTATCTTGTAATTGCTAACGTTAACTAGATTATGTACGGTGCCCAGCTTACCTTTAGATGCCAGCCGAGCAAATTCATCAATTTGGGTCTTCGATCTATAGGTAGAGGCACCTCTCCATTTGGGACGGCATGCTTCAAAAGCCAATATCAGCAATCATATTAAAAGTTCTGAATGGGAAAAAAAAATACATTAGGTCCAGCGTGTTACTTTCTTTAAGAGGTTATGTGATTTGCTGGCTACAGTGTCTCTAAAGGAAGAGTAAATTTATTACTTCCAGTTCTACCTTTCCAATCTGAAAGTTGCTGCTATTAGCAAGATCATAATTCAGTTTTGAACAGTTATGATTCCAATTTCAGTTTGTTGTTTCAGAAGTTTGATCAGTAGATTTGGTTTTTATCCAGAAACACTCTATCCAATATGGTAGGGGGTTATTATGATAATTAGCTGACTCTTGCCTCTCCACTCTGATCTTTTCTCCTGGTGATCATAAAATTCTTGAGTGAGTTCTTTTTATGTGCAGGTAATTGTTTTTGAACGTGGAGATTTGGTTTTTGTGTTCAATTTCCATCCTGAAAACACTTATGATGGGTAATCTTATCTGTTTAAGAAAGTGGCTGAAATTTTCATCTGGAACCCGATATCTAATTATTTTCCAAAAAACAGGTATAAAGTTGGATGTGACTTGCCAGGAAAGTACAGAGTTGCACTGGATAGTGATGCTCTTGAATTTGGTGGGCTCGGAAGAGTAAGACGCCATTTACGTGCATGACAATTATTTGTTTATGTATTTTTCTCAGCTCAGATTAGGTCTGCATTGTTTGTTGCAGTAGTATGTACCTTATATATTATAAATTGATGCAGATGCATGACCGCATGTTGACATATTGCATTTTGACTACCCACATGACATCTCTTAGTATAGGTGTTTTGGCAGTACTCATGGGTCGGCATCAAATTTATAATGTTTACACATACATTGAGTTCGGTTTCATCATTAATTACCAACCACTCATTTCTGAGGTCATATTTGGTTTCCCATTGTTTTGCTGCTAGAGATACAGATGCAGACACATGGCTAGGTATTTAGATATTGCATATTTGATTTCTCATTTGTTATCCCCCCAACACCGTTGATTAAACAGTATGCATGAATTACATAAACTTCACAGGTCTGTTAAATTTTACCTCTGATTTATATCGTGAAACTGGCAACCTATGATGAGAGATATATATATCCTTTGATTTTGCATTGCAGGTTGGTCATGATGTGGACCATTTCACAAGCCCTGAAGGCATACCAGGAGTACCTGAAACAAATTTCAACAATCGGCCAAACTCATTCAAAGTCCTATCTCCTGCTCGCACTTGTGTGGTACGATACTCATTTCCTTCTATGTTTTCTCTTGTGATTGCGGGCTGACTCAGATGGATTGAACCACCTTGCTCCCAACTTTAGGTGTACTACAAAGTTGAAGAAAATTCTGAAGGCTTTGACGGGGAGATGACGAGCACTGAAGAGGCAGCAGCAAGAGAGAAGGAACCTGAGAAAGAAACTTACAGCCAAGCTACTGACACAGTTCTGGTCCCAATGGGGACGGCAGATGACGATGACACACTGGATATGGGAGATGAAGCTGATGATTAGAGTTAATTATCAGACAGTGTTATAACTATTAGTGACCTGTAATAAATGACAAAATGACCTCCAAGTTGGTTAAAACAGGTCTATGCTTGGATATTTTACTATTACGCGATGGAGATGGCATTATCTGAGGTACTTTTGGTTGTATTTTTCGTTATTCTGAAGTTGGAACAAGCATATTCTGTTAATTCTCCTCAGCCATCACAGAAGGAATTGCTTTTGAGCTCAGGCAAGTTGGATCACTTTTGAGATCAAACTGATGAGGCAAAATCCATGATCATCAAATGACTAAAGGACATAAAAAAAAAAACAACTGTTTTACAGTAATGTACGGCAATTTTACCATGAGCTAGTTTGAAAAGATAATCAAACCTTTTAACGTTGTTATTAGAATTGTTGAAAGATTTCCACAGAAAACATGAATCAAATATAATGTATAATTTAAGATTGGATTTCTTAGATGAAATGCCAACGTAATTGTCACCCACAACGTCCAACCATATCAGCTCCTTAGAAGTGCTGAGATCCAATAAATTTAAATACTTCTGTAACCTGTTGCAAATAATTCAATCTGAAAGCTTGATAATGGGCCAAAGTTGTCAATTTTGTTCCGTTTTGTTCGAGATGTTTCGTTTCGGTAGCTTATCCGAAAAGATAAGTACTACGTTTCATTTCAAAAAAATTTTCGACCGTTTCGGTGCGTTTCGGCAAAATATGTTTTGAAAACCAATTTATAAATTATTAAATCTTTCAAAATAATTTTAATATATATATATATATATCAAAAAAAATCTTAATTATCGTATCCTCATTTAATATATATATATATATATAATAATAAAAAAATTCTAGTTACCTTATTCCCATGATCGCATCTTTTAAAAACTCAAACTCTTTATTTTTATATTGTTATTATTATTTATAAAGAATATGAATTATGAATAAATTTTTTATTATATATATATATTTTAAATTTTTAAAAATTTAAACTCTTTATTTTTATGTTGTTATTATTATTTATAAAGAATATGAATTATGAATAAATTTTTTATTATATTGTTGCGGGGTAAAATCGTCATTGCATTGATATCCGTGCGAGGCGGCTAAGGCTGACCTCCTCCCGCCTCCTTCCTCCGGGCTTCCCCAGCTCGGCCTCCTCCGGGCTTCCGTAGCTCGGCCTCCTCCGGGCTTCCATAGCTCGATCTCCTCCGGGCTCCCCTAGCTCGGCCTCCTCCGGGCTTCCGTAGCTCGGCTTCCTTCGGGCTTCCGTAGCTCGGTCTCCTCCGGGCTTCCCCAGCTCGGCCTCCTCCGGGCTTCCGTAGTTCGGCCTCCTCCGGGCTTCCGTAGCTCGGTCTCCTCCGAGCTTCCCTAGCTCGGCCTCCTCCGGCTTCCGTAGCTCGGCTCCTCCGGGCTTCCCCAGCTCGGCCTCCTCCGGGCTTCCGTAGCTCGGCCTCCTCCGGGCTTCCGTAGCTCGGTCTCCTTTGGGCTTCCGTAGCTCGGCCTCCTCCGGGCTTCCGTAGCTCGGTCTCCTCCGGGCTTCCCTAGCTCGGCCTCCTCCGGGCTTCCGTAGCTCGGTCTCCTCCGGGCTTCCCTAGCTCGGCCTTCTTCGGGCTTTCGTAGCTCGCTTATACCCAGCGATCCACGCCCCGACGTCTACCTCCGCGGAACCTGACGCGGGAGAGCTTAAACTTACCCGAGCAGCTCCTTAGGCAAGGAATCATATCGAGACGTGGCCTAAGACCTATTGAAACCGCCCCAGGTCTACTCACCCAGATCCCAAGACATCGAAGGAGCTCTCCCAGCCGTCGATCCCTTAACAGACAAGGCGTGGATTCTAACGGCCCCACAACGGCCTGATTCTGTCTACCCCCGTATCGTAACAACCTCAGAACCTTCCAGAAGATGCTCAAGTCCCCAGGTGACAGTCTATAAATATCAGATTAACAGATTCCCTCAGGTACGCACGCGACTCTGTACGCACGCCTCCACTCTCACTCTCCTGCCCTTTTTGGAGCCTCCGATTGGCCACCCCCCCCGGAGAGGTCTCCCGGAGAGATCCACCTCCTCATTATCTGGTTGATCGCCGATTCCTTCCCCACTGACTTGAGCGTCGGAGGGTCTTCCGCGGAGGACCAACTCCGCGTGTGGGCTTCTTTTGCAGGTCCGCCGCACCCCCCTCTTCCCGGAGATCGACCGCGCCCGAGTCGGAGGACGGATCCCGGCGGCAACAGATTGGCGCTAGAGGAAGGGCCTCAAGTCCCATCAAAACTTGAAGAAAGGAGACAAGGATCTTAATCCGGAGAAGAACCTCTCTGATGGCCAACCGGAAGAGAGGAGCAACCTCTGATGCTCAGGATCAGGTCGCCTCCCAGAGGCCTGATCCGACTGGCGCCACAGCGCCACAACCCCCGCCTGTCGAGACTCCGTCGCCGCCTGCCATTCCGGTGACCCAGGACCAGTTTGCTACGCTGGTCCAGCAAGTCCAGGCTCTCACCCACCTGGTCCAGGAGCGTCTTGCGCCTCCTCCTGCTTCACATCCCCAGAAAGAAGCGGCGACTTCTTCTTCGCCGGCAACCTCCTCCTCTGATCCGCATGAATCAGCGGATCCCCCACATCGCCCAGGGGACAAACCGGTCCCTCGAACCGGTTACGATAGAGATCCTCCCAGATCTCGGCGAGCCCGCTCCCTCTCTCCGGCAACGTCTCACCATGATTCGACGCCGTCCTTGCGGTTCTCGCGCCCAGCTCCTCCTCTAGCCGGTGAGGAGGAGATCCGCCGTCAGATCCAAGAAATGCGTCAGGAGCTGGACGCCGCCAAGCAGATCCATCTGCCTCAGCCCAAAGCAGAGCAGGGCATCCCTTTCTCTAAGGGGATCATGGAGGAAGTGATTCCCTCCCACGTCAAGCTGCCAACCGTCGAGCCCTATCACGGCTCCACTGATCCGGACGACCATCTCAGCAGCTTCCGGTCAATAATGATGTTCCACGGAGCATCTGATGCGATCCTCTGCCGAGCCTTCCCATCCACCCTCAGAGGATCCGCCCGAACCTGGTTCAACGCCTTGAAACCGGGTTCCATTGATTCATTCGACGAGCTGAGCCACCTTTTTATTGGCCAGTTCGTCAGCAGCCGCCGCCACCGACGGAGATCCGACTCCCTCTCCGAAGTCAAGCAAAGAGAGGGGGAGTCCTTGAGAAATTATCTTGGCCGTTTCAACAAGGCCATGTTGGAGGTGGACCACCTTAATCATGAGGTGGCTATGTCCGCCCTGGCGGGGGGAGTTTCAAAGGAGAGCGACTTCTATTTGGCAATGGAAGTCAGCTACCCCCCATGTCTGTCTGATATGATGGCCCTTGCGGACAAGTACGCTCAGGGTCGAGGAGTCGCGGAGAGTGGCCCGCGCTGAGCAGCAAGGAAGAAGCAGGAGCCCAAAGCTCCCGACAGACACCGCCCTGCCCGTCGGCCAAGTCCGCCTCGCCGCCAAAGAGTCCCTCCGCTGCCGCCAAGGAATCGCTCCCGGAGTCCCCCAGGCGATTCGATCGCTACACTCCGCTGACTGTGCCCCGGGCGCAGATCCTCATGGAGATAGAGCGCCAGCTTCCCCGACCAGTGCCTCTCCGAGGGAACCCAACCCGAGAGATCCCGCCAAGTACTGCCGCTACCATAGGGAGCATGGCCATGACACTGAAGAATGCTGGCAGCTGAAGAACGAGATCGAGAGACTGATTCGGCGGGGACGGTTGGACCAGTTCAGAAGAGCACCTGAGCCACAGCAACAAGGAGGTGATCGCCAGCCCGAGCTCCCACAACTCCCTCCTCCACCAAATCCGCCCGTGGTTGGCCGTATCAACATGATTGAAGAGGCCGGCGGATCGAGCTCCAGGGGCAACGGTGATGCACCGGTGCCAAAGAAGGCGCGCACGGGCGAACTTTCCTTTTCTGATGATGATCTTCTTGGGATACAGCTTCCCCATGATGACGCACTTGTTGTATCCCTTAACTTGAACAATTATGATGTAAGCCGAATCCTGGTCGATAGTGGAAGCTCGGTAAACGTTTTGTACCTCGGTGTGTTTGCCAGGATGAAATTGCTCATGGAAAACCTTCGAGCCGTGGATTCCACCCTGATGGGATTCACCGGCGACGTCATCGTCCCAGAAGGAATCGTCACCCTGACGGTCCGCGCAGGAACCTGGCCCCTCGTAACCGTTGTACAGACCGACTTCTTAGTGACCGACCTCAGGTCCCCATACAACGCCATATTCGGCAGGCCGGGCTGATGTCCCTCAAGGCGGTTGTCTCTATCCCGCATCTGTCTATGAAGTTCCCCACCGAGCAAGGAGTTGGAGTGGTTCGGGGAAGTCAAGCCATGGCTCGGCAATGTTTCGTCACGAGCCTTCAGTCCAGAATGCCCGAGGTTGACGGGCTAGACGCTCGTGAGGACTTCGCCGAACAACGGGAGAACCGGCGGAAGAACTGGAAGAAGTACCGCTGGACGAAGCTCGGCCCGACCGAACCATAAGGATCGGGTCGCTACTCGAAGGAGAGCCTCGTCGCGAGCTGATCAGATTCCTCCAAAGCAATGCGGACATCTTCGCCTGGACCGCCTCCGACATGCCAGGGATTACCCCGAGTCCTCGTCCATCGCCTCAATGTGGACGAGATGCACAGGCCCGTTAAGCAGAAGAAGAGAAGCTTCGCCCCAGAACGGCAAAAAGCCATTGAAGAGGAGGTCGACAAACTCATCAAAGCCAATTTTGTCCGAGAGGTGAATTACCCAAGTTGGTTGTCAAATGTCGTCATGGTGAAGAAGTCGAATGGCAAATGGAGGATCTGCATCGACTTCACCGACCTCAACAAGGCATGCCCAAAGGATAGCTTCCCCCTCCCTCGGATCGACCAGCTCGTGGACGCCACCTCAGGCCACCAAATGCTGTCATTCATGGATGCCTATTCGGGCTACAATCAGATCCGGATGGCCCCCGAAGATGAAGAAAAGACCGCCTTCATAACCGACCGAGGTACCTACTGTTACCGAGTTATGCCTTTCGGTCTTAAAAATGCAGGAGCGACCTACCAGCGGCTGGTCAACAAGGTGTTCAAGGAGCAAATCGGCCGGAACATGGAGGTGTACGTGATGATATGCTGGTCAAAAGCAAGGAAGCGCTGCGGCATGTTGAGGACCTCGCGGAGAGCTTTGCCACGCTGCGCAAATATGGAATGAAGCTCAACCCAACCAAGTGTGCCTTCGGCGTCAATTCCGGGAAGTTCCTCGGCTTCATGGTCTCCCAGCGGGGTATCGAGGCTAACCCTCAGAAGATTCAAGCTCTCCAACAAATGGCGCCCCCAGCGTCTATTAAGGAGGTCCAGCGCTTAACCGGGAGGATAGCGGCCCTTAACCGCTTCGTGGCTCGGTCAGCCGAGAGATGCCTCCCCTTCTTCAAAACTCTCCGATCGGCCAAAAATTTCCAATGGACTCCTGAGTGCCAGAAATCATTTCAAGATCTCAAGAAGTACCTCGGCTCGCCTCCACTTCTCAGTAGTCCGATCCCAGGAGACTCTATTTCTGTACCTGGCCGTTTCAGAGGGCGCAGTTTGCTCGGTGCTAGTCAAAGAAGAAAGCAAAATCCAGAAGGCCGATCTACTATGTGAGTAGGCTGCTCCGCGATGCGGAGACGAGGTACACCAGGATTGAGAAATAGTGCTGGCTTTGATCACCTCAGTCCGGAAGCTACGGCCTTATTTCAAGCACATTCAGTGACGGTCCTCACCGATCAACCCATCAAGGCGGTGGTCCACCGTCCAGAAACATCGGGGAGGATGACCAAATGGGCCGTCGAACTAAGCGAGCATGACATACATTTTCAACCTCGCCCGGCCATCAAAGCCCAAGTGCTGGCCGATTTCCTCCTCGAGTGTACCATCCCAGAGGACGGCTCTACCCCAGAAAATCCCGAAGGACCAAAGCCTGAAGCTCGGTGGCTCCTTCACGTCGATGGGTCGTCCAACGCCCATCACTCCGGTGCGGGTTTAGTCCTCACCAGCCCAGAGGGGATGATCTTCGAATATGGCGTCCGATTCTCCTTCCCGGCTTCCAACAACGAAGCCGAGTACGAGGCCCTGTTAGCTGGTCTCCGGATCGCCCGCAACCTGAAGGTGGAAAAGCTTAACGCCTTCACCGACTCTCAGCTGGTGGCCGGCCATGTGCGGGGAGAGTTTGAAGCCCGAGAACCCAACATGATCCGATATCTCCAAGAGGTGCGCGGCCTACTTCCCCATTTTGCCGAGTTTGAAATTATTCAAATTCCTAGATCGGAAAACGCCCGTGCCGACCTACTCTCCCGATTGGCAACCGCGGAGACGATGGATGCTGAACAAAAATTCCATCTGGAGACTCTGGAGAAGCCGAGCATCATGGAAGCCGATCGGGTGATGCAAATCGAGACCGAACCATCCTGGTTCGACCCCATCCTCAACTATCTCAAAGAAGGGTCGCTCCCATCCGACCGAAGAGAGGCCAGGAAATTGAAGCTGCAGGCGACCCACTATGTATTGATTGACAACCAGCTTTACAAGCGGTCTTTTTCTATGCCGCTGCTCAGATGCCTCCGCCCATCCGAGGCGAACTATGCTCTACGAGAGGTACATGAAGGGATTTGCGGCAACCATCTGGGAGGCCGGTCCCTATGCCACAAGGTGCTACGGCAAGGCTATTATTGGCCGACCATGCAGAAAGATGCGGACGATCTAGTCCGAGCCTGTGACGCCTGCCAGAGACATTCAAGCATCCAGAGGCTCCCTTCCGCCGAGCTAGTTTCTATATCCTCCGCCTGGCCCTTTGCCAAGTGGGGGATGGACATCCTCGGCCCATTCCCGCTGGCGACGGGACAGCGGAAATTCTTATTTGTCGCCATCGACTACTTCACCAAGTGGGTTGAAGCGGAAGCAGTTGCCCAAATCACCGAAGCCCGGGCCAGAGACTTCGTGTGGAGGTCCATCGTCTGCCGGTTCGGCCTCCCCCACACCATAATCACCGATAACGGTAAGCAGTTCGACAATTCCAAGTTCCGCCAATTCTGCGAGGAACACGGAATCCGTCACCACCTTACTTCGGTCGGGCACCCACAAGCCAACGGAGCGGCCGAGGTAACCAACAGGACTCTCCTCCAAGGAATCAAAGCTCGCCTCTCTAGAGCCCAAGGCAGGTGGGCGGATGAGCTGCACCATGTCTTGTGGGCCTATCGCACCACTCCGAGAATCCCGACGGGCGAGACTCCATTCCGAATGGCTTTTGGCACGGAGGCCGTCATCCCTGTGGAAATAGGCCTCCCATCTTTGCGGGTGGAGAGTTATTCGGAGGAAGCCAGCAACGAGCAACTCCGCACCAACCTCGACTTGGTAGAGGAAGTCAGAGAAAAGCCCGAATCAGGACGGCTGCTTATCAACAGAGGGTGGCCCGGTACCATGCCTCCAGGTCAAGGGGAAAACCTTCCTACCCGGCGACCTCGTCCTCCGAAAAGCTTCTGTATCCAAACCGCTGGAGCAAGGAAAGCTGGCGCCGAACTGGGAAGGCCCGTACCAAATCACGGAGATCATTGGGCCGGGAACCTACAAGCTGCAGGATCTCGATGGGAAATCCGTCCCCCGAACGTGGAACTCGGACAACCTCCGCAAATACTATCAATAGGGTATGTCCTTTATGTTTCGCCAGTTATCTATTTCCCGCAACTTGTTATGTGAATCGATTATGCACCATATTGCCATAAATCGTAAAAGGAAATAGATGCTGCTTACCAATCCTCGGTACAACCGAGTTATTTGCCTGGACAGGAAATCTCCGAACCTCGGCAGGGCCGAGCAACAAATCTCCGAACCTTGGCAGGGCCAAGTAAAACAAATCTCCGAACCTCGGCAGGGCCGAGCAACAAATCTCCGAACCTTGGCAGGGCCAAGTAAAACAAGTCTCCGAACCTCGGCAGGGCCGAGCAACAAATCTCCGAACCTTGGCAGGGCCAAGTAAAACAAAGTCTCCGAACCTCGGCAGGGCCGAGCAACAAATCTCCGAACCTTGGCAGGGCCAAGTAAAACAAAGTCTCCGAACCTCGGCAGGGCCGAGCAACAAATCTCCGAACCTTGGCAGGGCCAAGTAAAACAAAATCTCCGAACCTCGGCAGGGCCGAGCAACAAATCTCCGAACCTTGGCAGGGCCAAGTAAAACAAGTCTCCGAACCTCGGCAGGGCCGAGCAACAAATCTCCGAACCTTGGCAGGGCCAAGTAAAACAATCTCCGAACCTCGGCAGGGCCGAGCAACAAATCTCCGAACCTTGGCAGGGCCAAGTAAAACAAAGTCTCCGAACCTCGGCAGGGCCGAGCAACAAATCTCCGAACCTTGGCAGGGCCAAGTAAAACAAAGTCTCCGAACCTCGGCAGGGCCGAGCAACAAATCTCCGAACCTTGGCAGGGCCAAGTAAAACAAAGTCTCCGAACCTCGGCAGGGCCGAGCAACAAATCTCCGAACCTTGGCAGGGCCAAGTAAAACTCCGAACCTCGGCAGGGCCGAGCAACAAAATCTCCGAACCTCGGCAGGGCCGAGCACAAATCTCCGAACCTTGGCAGGGCCAAGTAAAACAAAATCTCCGAACCTCGGCAGGGCCGAGCAACAAATCTCCGAACCTTGGCAGGGCCAAGTAAAACAAAGTCTCCGAACCTTGGCAGGGCCAAGTAAAACAAAGTCTCCGAACCTTGGCAGGGCCAAGTAAAACAAAATCTCCGAACCTTGGCAGGGCCAAGTAAAACAAAGTCTCCGAACCTCGGCAGGGCCGAGCAACAAAATCTCCGAACCTTGGCAGGGCCAAGTAAAACAAAATCTCCGAACCTTGGCAGGGCCAAGTAAAACAAAGTCTCCGAACCTTGGCGGGGCCAAGTAAAATGTTTCACCGAGCCATGACAAGGCTAGGTAAAAACCACTCGGACTAAGACCCCAGCGAAAGGTCTACAAGCCTCGACCAAAGCCGAACGGCCCTCAAATAGTCCCCGAAGGACTTCGTCCGGTTCGAGAACGGGCGCTTAACGAAAACCATCGGCATGCGAAAAAATGCCACCATGGGCAGAATTCCCCTAAGAGGCTATAAGGTCTCGCATAACCAGCCGATGGCCCCAGGCTGGGCCAGGCAACTCTCCCTATCAGTAGAGATCCTTTGAGAGGCCCCCCCTGCAACCCGTCACGCGACATATCTACGATTAACGTGCGGGACAGTGGGACTAGACCGACACCCAAGTCCGTCGAGCGTATCAAGATAATCATTCTCAAAGAAGAAAGAGATTCTTAAAAACGAGTCTATTTTCCATTTAAATGAGAAGGAGCCATTGCAAGGCACAAAAAGACACAGAAAAACAAAAACAAAAACAGGGGCGGACAGAGCCCCTGGGGTCAGTTGTCCCCAGAGCCCAGCAACTTCTCCAGGAGTGCAGTCAGGTCAGCCACCTGCTGACGAAGCAGCCGAATCTCCTCCTCCTGCCGGCCCATCACCCGACGTGAGGCCTCCGCCTCCCGAACCGAGACATCCAGGAACTCCTTGGCGGTCCTGGCGAGCTGCTCATCGGTCGCAAGGCCCGACGCAAGGGTCAGCCCATCGACAATCACGGAGGTCCCCCTCTCCTCCGAGTACGACGGGTTGCTAACCGAGGAACGCGAGTCAGTTGACGACCGCGCCGGGGAGTCCATTTTTTAGAGCTCAAACCGAGGGATGGCCGAAACCAATCCCCCTCGGTCATATTTATACCCACCAGGCAGGTATCTCGATCGGCCGCGCCGTGAGCACCGACCCACGAGAGCTTGCCACGTGTCGACATTCTAATGCGTGAGGAATCCAAAGGGTCGCGCCCTAATCCCGAGTAAGATCGATAAGCGCGGAGGTTCCCCAGGCGAACACTTTCCGATCTGTCGCCCCCTGCATTAAATGCACTTAGCGCTTCCCCAGGCTGCCTAATACGCCCCCCTTCCTCGGAAAACGTGGAAATCCATCGCTCGGACAATAAATTACCACCTCGGAAAGAGCAGCATCGCCAGTAAAGGCGTGACAACACGCCGCCCGTTCCGCTCGAGCGCCCCATCCATTGAGCGCCGCGCAGACCTAGCGCCGTAGCCTGCAACGGCGACTGATTTGCTCCTTCCGAGCTACCAATTCTCCGAACCTCGGCAGGGCCGAGCTACCAGTTCTCCGAATCTCGGCGGGGCCGAGCCATCAATTCTCCGAACCTCGGCAGGGCCGAGCTACCAGTTCTTCGAATCTCGGCAGGGCCGAGCCATCAATTCTCCGAACCTCGGCAGGGCCGAGCTATCAGTTCTCCGAACCTCGGCAGGGCCGAGCCATCAATTCTTCGAACCTCGGCAGGGCCGAGCTACCAATTCTCCGAACCTCGGCAGGGCCGAAGCTAGTTCTCCGAACCTCGGCAGGGCCGAGCTATAAAGTTCTCCGAACCTTGGCGTGGCCAAGCAAGATTTTCTCCAAACCTCGGCAGAGCCGAGTTACAAAATCCTTCGAACCTTGGCAGAGCCAAGTAAGACGTTCCCCGAAACTCAACTATCTCGAGGGACTAAATCCTTAAACCATGACAAAAAGGGGTGCAGGCTCCCCGAACTTCGGCCAAAGCCGACTCACGATACTCCGAGCTCCGATAAAAGCGGAGCACAAAATACCAGACTCCTGACCTAAGCAAGGAGTGTATTTCGCCGAACAATCTCTACACCGCCGCATACGAACCTCAATTGGTTCGGACAACATAAGACCCTCGTCTAAGGGCAAACAAAACGCTTCTGACGCCCACAGACAACAATGGCAAAAAGCTCGGAACAAGAAGAGACAGAGGTCAAAAAATAAAATATAACTCTCTTTATTGCCGGTCATGATCAATTACAAATGCCTTACAGGCGTTACAAGAGCATTGAAATGCATGAAATAAAGACAAATGCAAAATCCGAGCAACTGCTACAAAGCAGACCCAGGCGACTGCAATGTTCTGACGGCCGGATCAGCAAATCAGGCAAACCACAAAATCAGTCCGCCTGGGCAGGACGAATTAAAAGATCCAAAAGGAGGCATGGCCCGCGGATGCTGATTCTGAGGATCCGGACGATCCTGCCCGCCCCCCTAGGAGGGGGTGTTGGATCGCGAATCGCCGCCCAGCCAAGGGAACCGGGAACCATCCGACCCCGGTCGCTCCCATCTTCTCCCTCCCGTGGCAAGGATTCCCCTCAGAGAAGGGACGGGAACCTAAGCCAGCGAAAAAGGGAGAATCTGTGCGTGCTACGGGGGTGTCGATGCACTTCCTACCATAAGCCCCCCGTAACCGGCCGCAAAGGTCACACGGGAAGAGTAATATGTGCGCTCCCCGTGTGATCCCTGCCCCCCCATGTGCGCTCTCCATGTGATCTCCGGGACTCGTCCCCTAAGGATGAGCCATCCTCCAGCTGCTCCCCGGTCGCCCCAGCTATCCGGCGGCAAGGAGCCCATGAAAAGAAAAGTCGATCCTCCCACTCGTAACAACAGAGAAATGAGCATAGTAAGAGCTCTGGCGAGAAAAGAAACTTTGGGGATAGCCAAATGAGACCCCCCTTCCCCTTTTATAGGTGGAAATGGACCAGGAAAAGCCACCCAGGCTGCGCGTCCCGAGATTCAAATTTCCAAATAGTACTTCCACGTGGTCTCCCAAGATTGGTGCCCCACTGCGCGCCAAAACCACCGCCTGAACCAGGACGTGTACGAAGATCCCCTCCTGATCTCGAATCACAGTCACTTAAATGCAGGAAATCGTCCGCTGACGCTTCGAAAACCGGCGGGCTCAGAAAATCGTCCTTTGAAAAAGTACTGTCCAATAGTGGACGGTTGCGTGCACATCGCAACGAGGTGGCCTGCATGGAAAAGAGCACCTTCCGGAAAGCTCTGATGCTTTATGCCCCCCACTGCGCCGTATCACCGTTTCTAGTAAAGTAAAAACCGAATCGCCTGCAGGACAGCAGGACATTGGCAGGATGGCAGGAATCACGCCGACCTATTTTTGCCCATCGGCCCACGCCGACCTGTTCCCGCCTGTCGGCCCTAGCCGACCCATTTTATTCGTCGGCCCTAGCCGACCTACTTGTACCCGTCGGCCCTAGCCGACCTACTTTGTCTGTCGGCCCCAGCCGACCTATTTTATCTGTCGGCCCCAGCCGACCTATTTCGTCTGTCGGCCCTAGCCGACCCATTTATGTCTGTCGGCCCCAGCCGACCTATTTTGTCCGTTGGCCCCAGCTGACCTATTTTGCCCATCGGCCCACGCCGACCTGTTCCCGCCTGTCGGCCCCAGCCGACCCGTTTTCTTCGTCGGCCCTAGCCGACCTACTTATATCCGTCGGCCCCAGCCGACCTATTTCGCCTGTCGGCCCTAGCCGACCCATTTTCGTCTGTCGGCCCCAGCCGACCTATTTTATCCGTCGGCCCCAGCCGACCTATTTCGCCCGTCGGCCCTAGCCGATCCATTTTGTTCGTCGGCTCAAATCGACCTATTTTGCCTATCAGCCCGAGCCAATACGCTTTCCCGGTCTCGAATTAAAGGCCGACGAGGGATATCAGCGAGCAATGAACCACTCATCATTGAGGCAAGGCTAAGCAACAGCGGAGTCGCACAGGAAAAACACTTAGATAAAAACAGGAAATCCCTTTGCTATGAAACGTCAAACAAATGTCTAAAAGGGCAAGATACAAGAGCGGCTCCTAAGAGCCAGGAGCCCCACCGGCTTCGGGACTACCCTCAACCACGTCTGCAGGTGCACGGCTAGGCTCACCTTTCTTCGATATTCTCGCCCCCTCGGCGGCAGTTTGCGATCGCCCCTCAGAAGCTGCAGCTTCGCTGGGACCAGGGTCTGCGCCAGGTTCGCCGTCAGAGACATCGACACGTTCGTCTTCTTCTTCCTCATCTTCGTCCCCTTCTGAATCTTCAACACTCAGAAAAGAAGGTCCCACTCCGGGTGCTCGCTAAGAATCCTCTGCTTGCACTCTTCCATCCCGTGACGGAACGCGTCTACACTCATAGCGTCTTGCCGCCCTTAAGTATGGCAAGCTGCATGTCGGCCCCAGCGGCCCGTTTCTCAGCCTCGATCGCTTGAGCCTTCGAAATGGCATTTTGTTCCTCAAGCTCGCTGGACCGTGTCTCGAGTTCCGAACTCCTACTGCGAGCGGACCCGAGCGCACCTTGGAGAGCCCGAATCTCCGACCCATCTTCGCCATCTGGAAAAAGCTAAAATCAATCGGCATCACAAAGAGCCAATGGAAAAATAAAGAGGATGAAATGGGAGCATACCTCCCCCTCTCGCCTAGCCAGTCTTTTGGCCAGCTCCTCAGCCTCACTCCGGGCTCTTGTCCTGTCAGCGCCGACCAGCTCAACCCTCTCTTGTAGGGTGCTAATCTTCGATTGTCTGGCCTCAATCTCTCCGCGAGCTTGCGACAACTCTTTACTCACTCGAGTCATCATCCCTTGATGCCACCTGGCGCTATCCTTCAAATCGGCGATTTCACCATCACGCCGTTTCAGTTCCTCCTCCATTTCATCGAGCATTCTTGTAAGGCGCTTTCTTTCATCGTCGGCTTCTCTCCTCAACCGGCTCAAACTCTCGCCGTGTTCCCGCCGCGTCGCCGCCACTCCGCGGAGTGTTTTGCTTCGATCCTGGCCAGCTCCCGGCATGCGTCGTCGCTCTTCGCCAGGAGTCCCTGTAACTCCTCCACCCTACGTTTCTGCTTGGACACCTCGTCCACCGCAGCCTGATGAGCCGCCCTAGCCGCCCTCGAGCTCCTATCCATTGTGTCCATGAGCTCTTCGAACTGCTCGGACGCCTTCAGCCGCGACTGGAGCTCGACATTCTCCCTCCGGGCCTGGACGCTGGCCCCTGTCGCCAAACTCAGACGCCAGCAAATCGCCCGGGAAAGCAAAACACCCTACGAAAGCAAAAAACTGAGTGAGTGCCCACAACGGAGTCCATCGAAAAACATCTGTCGCGCTGAAAAAATGGCTCACCTTCGAGGCGTAGTCCCGGGTCATCTTCATCAGGGTCGTATTATCTATGGCGGGAAGGAGATGAATACCCTCAGCTACACCTTGCTGCCCGAACGCAGCATCGACCAATCCCAGGTCGGCGAACTTGTCCGTCGACGGACCCGCACCCGGATGCAGGACCGACCTGATCATGGCGGAAAACGCCTCATCAATGCCGGCCTCCGAGCTGCTGGGTTGACCGGCCCCGCCCGAGGGACCGGCCTGGAAAACCCCCAACTGAGAAGCCTTCAACCTCTCAGCCTCCTCCATCAAGGCCCTGGCTTGGGCCTCTTCAGATAGCTCGGCCAGCCCAAGCGCCAGCCTCCCCAAAATCTTCTTTGAGGGGGCCCCGATCGTGGGACCCCCACTTTGTTGCGCTCCCTCCACCGGTGCGTCCTTTCCGGTCGCCACCACCTGCGCCCCCTCCGCGGGCTCCTCCGAGATCTCGGTCTGAACCGCCTCTTGACCCATCGAAGGCGGCCCGACCTCGCTACTGCTAGACTCCCCAGCGGATGGACCAAGCAGGGGCTCCTCCCGAACTTCCTCCGCTGTGGCTGTCTCCTCCCCCCCTCCCTGGAGCCAATGACAATCCCGCGGGGACAATAGACCCCTCTGCTACAACCGCCTCCACTGGACCCGTCGCAGATTCCTCTTTCAAGGGGGACGCGGTCGGACGGGCCAGCGGAGCTTCATCTGAACTGTCTGAAATCTCCAACACGGGAGGTTCGGGCGCCACAGCCGCCCTCCCCGGATCCTCCTTCGCCCCCGACGCCTCTGTAGCGACTGCTCCAGCGCCCGGCGGGCTCCTTGCGGATTTATGAGCCCTTTTCTCAGGCCGATCGCTGTCCGCACCGCTACCTTCCCCGGGGCGCTTCCCTCTCTTCCTCTTGGAGAGGCTCAACAAAGCCGACCTTGCGGCTGCCACATCAAAGCACACGTACTCAGAATCAAGCACGCTAATCGAAAAAGATACACGGTGAGACTCACCTTGCAGGTCCAAGGGACTGAGCCCGGCTGCGAAGAGGGCCCCCTCCGATAGCAGGTCATTAGCCGAAAAGACCTGTCCATTGCGAAGGACATCCAGGTCCCTCTCCTCCTGCGCCGATAAGGCTGGGTGCGTCTCTGCATCCCTCGCAACTTCCCCCCATCGTCGAGGGAAATCAGAACCGATGTTCCCCTCCGCAATCACGAACCGGCTCTTCCACCCCTTAATGGAAGAGGGCTTGTCCGCGATGACGTTAAAAGATCTCCGGGGCCCGATGGAGGTCCATTCCGATTTCCTCCCGGGAGTCAAGTGATAACAGGTGCGGAAAAGGGGGAGAGTTGCAACGATCTGGATCTGGTGACACATCGAAATAAATCCGACGATGTTCCGCCAACTGTTTGGAGCCACCATCGACGGGCTGATGTTGTAATGGGTCATGATCTCCTTAACCAGGGGATGGAGAGGGAAACGAAGACCCGCCTTCAGGCTGTCTTCGTAGATGAAAACCCCGGACTCCAAATCTCGAGTAACCCTGTCTTCGGGTTCCGGCACCCGAAGGACGATATCCAAGGGTAAGCCATACCGTTGATGAATCCTCCCCAAGTCCTCAGCAGCGACCACGGAGGCTACGTCGTCCGGGCTCATCGCCATTGAAAGAAGTATCAGATGAAAGCAATGAGCGCCGGAGAAGATGAAAGACCAAAACCCACTTGGAAGCGAAGCGAGAAAACGCCAAGCGCGCATGCACAATACGCCTATATATATATGGGGCGGCCGTCACTTCGCTTCTCCGCTAAGGAACCGCCCTGGGGAGCGGGGCGTCTCATTCAAAGCGTCCGGAACCGCCTCGACAAACACCCGATCGATCGGAATTCGAGGCGTGGCGCGATCTCAACCGTCGATAGTGGAGGAGCCTTACCCCCGAAGGTACAATGGCCCTGTCGCATTAATTAGGGCATCATTGCCTGGATTGTTTAAGCCAAAACGTCCCATCCAGAGCGCGCCACTTGAGCTTATACTCCCTACGCCCGAACCTACGCTTCGAACTAGGGAGTGGAGGGCATGTGTTGCGGGGTAAAATCGTCATTGCATTGATATCCGTGCGAGGCGGCTAAGGCTGACCTCCTCCCGCCTCCTTCCTCCGGGCTTCCCCAGCTCGGCCTCCTCCGGGCTTCCGTAGCTCGGCCTCCTCCGGGCTTCCATAGCTCGGTCTCCTCCGGGCTCCCCTAGCTCGGCCTCCTCCGAGCTTCCCTAGCTCGGCCTCCTCCGGGCTTCCGTAGCTCGGCCTCCTCCGGGCTTCCGTAGCTCGGTCTCCTCCGGGCTTCCCCAGCTCGGCCTCCTCCGGGCTTCCGTAGCTCGGCCTCCTCCGAGCTTCCCCAGCTCGGCCTCCTCCGGGCTTCCGTAGCTCGGCCTCCTCCGGGCTTCCATAGCTCGGTCTCCTTTGGGCTTCCGTAGCTCGGTCTCCTTTGGGCTTCCGTAGCTCGGCCTCCTCCGGGCTTCCGTAGCTCGGTCTCCTCCGGGCTTCCCTAGCTCGGCCTCCTCCGGGCTTCCGTAGCTCGGTCTCCTCCGGGCTTCCCTAGCTCGGCCTTCTTCGGGCTTTCGTAGCTCGCTTATACCCAGCGATCCACGCCCCGACGTCTACCTCCGCAGAACCTGACGCGGGAGAGCTTAAACTTACCCGAGCAGCTCCTTAGGCAAGGAATCATATCGAGACGTGGCCTAAGACCTATTGAAACCGCCCCAGGTCTACTCACCCAGATCCCAAGACATCGAAGAGCTCTCCCAGCCGTCGATCCCTTAACGGACAAGGTGTGGATTCTAACGGCCCCACAACGACCTGATTCTGTCTACCTCCGTATCGTAACAACCTCAGAACCTTCCAGAAGATGCTCAAGTCCCCAGGTGACGGTCTATAAGTATCAGATTAACAGACTCCCTCAGGTACGCACGCGACTCTGTACGCACGCCTCCACTCTCACTCTCCTGCCCTTTTTGGAGCCTCCGATTGGCCACCCCCCCGGAGAGGGCTCCCGAAGAGATCCACCTCCTCATTATCTGGTTGATCGCCGATTCCTTCCCCACTGACTTGAGCGTCGAAGGGTCTTCCGCGGAGGACCAACTCCGCGTGTGGGCTTCTTTTGCAGGTCCGCCGCACCCCCTCTTCCCGGAGATCGACGCGCCCGAGTCGGAGGACGGATCCCGGCGGCAACATATATATATATATATTTCGAAACAAACGATTCGATACCGAAATATTTCGTTTCATAAGCTAAACCGAAACATAATTCGAAACAAAATTGACAACCTTGCAATGGACGGCTACGCATGTAAGAGTCTTAAATGCCTAGGTTTGGTAGATCTCAACAGCATCTGATAAGTGATTGAGGCAGTAAAAGTGGCAAAGCGGCTCTTCTTCGAGCTTCCATTGATTACCTCGACAAAACATTTAGAGTTAATAAGAAATTGAACATTCCAACCTCAAATTTAGGCCATTATCTTATAACAGCAACCGGTACTCCACAAGGTATTAATAATTGACTTTCACTGCCATCCACCTTGTGAGGAGACAAAGACCTCAATGTCTAACCTAATAAAATATATGCTTTTGAAGCTTCTTAGAAGGTGTAAAATAGCTTAACCAGCTTCAAAGTTGGTATGAAGCTAGTCAAACAATGTAATGGATTAAATTATTTTACTAAGTAAATGTACCTACATATTTAGGAATCAAAGTCATATGACATGGCGCAGCTCCCCAGTATTCAAGGCAAACTTTCGGTGCTGGGATAAGACTGAATGCATCATAATTTCTTTAATTCTTGACAAAATGTCCTCCCCACTGGATGATGCATGTTCCGTTGCTGCATGGAGAACTGTTTGCAATATTTGAAGCGGATCACCATGGCTGACAACAAGAATTGTACATCTGCAAACAAAACATCTGATGCTCATTCAAAGATGACCAAGTGTCTCTATTGACTGCAATAAGACAAACATACTAAAGAAGAATGGGAAAGGCAACAATATAATCATTAGGGTCAAAAATCATTACTTAAAAGAGAAATGCCATCCAGAATAACCTAAGCAGTTCTTTGGTTGTGTCGGCAAATATAAATATTACTAGCTAGCATTCAGATCTTTCAGTTAAGCAATCTTCCAAATTAAAATGGATGTGGCTTGTTAACAACGTTTTGATAACTTTTGGCCTTCTAATTACAGCTTATGCTATGTATAGCATGCTAGGCATTGATGTTGACCAAGGATCAGCTGTCCCTGATAATCTGCTTAGAGAAAAAAAAAAAGGTTTGATATGGGGAAATCTGGCAAAGAGAAAATCTGACAGAGTAAATAACCAGGGGAGCTTGCATTTTGTGTAGCACGGATGCTACAGTTACATGACCTGAGTCTCTGCCAATTTTTTTAGCAAGATCTGTTAATAATCATAAACATAATGTAGCTTATATCATATTCTGAGATCATCATGACACAGATTTAGCAGAATTAAACTACCAGAGATTCTCAGATACCTCAAGGTCATCATAGTTATGCTGCAAGCAGGACTAAAAAGAAGGTTTCTTAGCTTCATTCATATGACTGGAAACTGTATCAAGCTTAAAAGTTGCAATTTCTTATTTATTTAACAAATTTCTTCGTTGCACATCATCAGCTAACAGAAACATACTGTTTTAAAACAGATTTTTCTCCACTGAAAACTCTTATGGTACAATCTTAAAATATACTATGTCTTGCTGGGTGAATACAAAAGGTTCATGCCTAAATGTCTAATATTTAATAAGAAAAGCTGTTGCTGTTAATCCATATGAATATAAACTATAAAACACATCATGGGAATCCCCAAAGATATTTCATTGAAGGGAAGGTTAAAAAAATACCCTTGACACTCTGCCTCGATCACTGCAACAGCGGTAGCAAGTCGAGAAGCAACATCAGCAACACTTTCTCCACCTTCAGGTGGCATGAAAGGATCCTTTTCATCATGCGCCCATATCTCTGAATACTGCAAATTAATTTTTGTTAATAGTTATGAGAAAATCATGTAAAAAATAGAATATGAAAGCCCATATCTATATAAACTAACCAAACTGATGATATTTCAATTTTCAACTTAATCGTGAAACCAGGAGACCGTAAATCAGTGGATGTAAAAATAAAATGACTAGTCTCCTTTAGCTAGTCAGGAATTCGATGTAAAAATAAAATTGGATCAAACTTAGAGACATGGTTACCATCAGGAAATGGTTGTCATAGCCAGAAACTTCGGGGGATATAATAAATATAATTTGATCAGATATTGGTTCTGCAACATCGATAGAAATTACAGGAAGGTCAATGAAGATTAGAAAGGCCAAGGAATTGGAGAAGGCAACAGCTCAGTTAAGGAGGTAGAAGTTGAGGAAGGTGAGGCTGTCAATAATAGAAGGTGAAGTGGCAAGCAGAAATAGGAAATGTATCCTAAAGTTATAGCACCAATGTCCTTTCTGCAAAACATGGCGAGATTTTGTTAGTAGAGGATACGGTTACTGAAAGGATTGGTGCATGTATAAACCTTGGAAAGTGTATGATCAATTTCATGTAAATAGTTATATTATATAAAAGGTGCCGCATTTAGAGGAGTAAATATTTTGATCAAGTAAGCACATTTATCAGGGAAGTACATTTCATATGTACCTAGTATATCTTTAAACCCTCAAATGAGAATATTTATCATCATACTTCTGCAAATGGCTTACCCTATCATGTGAAAAAAGCTCAAACAGTGGACCAAAAAAACGTTCCCGAAGCTCCAGCATCACCTATATAACAAGATAGCCAAACACATTGTATCACTACAGTCTGGAAAAAAAACTTATGGAATCATTTCTCCCAGGAGAACTACAAAATAAGGACAACAATTACACAAAAACAATAAGCTCTTTCCCTTATACAAAGGCAGCAATGTGTTCCCAAAATGAATATACAGAGTGCAGAAGCAGGTTGAACGGTATTACAAATATTATTTAATAAACTAAATTGAGAAAGTTAGGTGTAAAAATTATCTCTTGAGCTGGATATTTTGTCTTTCTGGTGTCAACAGTTTTTTCCTCTTAAATGAAGGCAGCATTTGAGTTTGTTAATATGCATGCCATATATTTCATCCACATATATGCTTCATTTCTTAATATAAAAAGTAAAATGTAAAGTTATGATATATATAAGTTGGCTTGTATGACACATAATGATTAATATATCTATTCTTGTGACATTAGCTGATATTTGGTTACTTCTCTTTTTTTTTTTTATAACAAATGCCAGCCACCTTTTCTTAAATATTATCGAATTATCATATCACAGGATTCCTAAAGCAGTAGTCAGATATTGAAGAAATCTTTAAACATTTCTCTAGGGCATTACAAGAAAATTTGAAACTGAACCATCCAAATTTCAAAGAGAAAGGCCTTCTAGAAGAAAAGTTAGTGAAAATATCAATTCATGTCATTTTATTTTTCACTCCCTTCACCCAAAAAAGTGGATCCTTGAATTCCAAAAATGGGACAGGTCTTGCATACAACTTAAACCAAAATTAAATAATCCTTTAAACTTGACAAAAACTTATTATTGAATTTCACCAGGGAAAACTTCCAGAATAGGAGGATCATTGGTGGAGATGATTTTCTTGTCCTTTCTTCCTTGGAGCAAAACATAATGGAGCAGACTGTACTTTTAGGGAATGAATCATGAGAATTAAAATGTGCTAGCATATCTTGCTGCATTATATACTGAAATAATTATGATAGCACATTGCATTACATAAACTCAAGACTCTTTGACTTAGGTAGATTTTCTCACTCTGCCATATTATCTCCTTACTGCATTAAGAAACTTTCCAACAAAGAACAATTTGGGTATTTTATAATCTGGGCATGAAGCTTACTTATTTGACAGGCTTGATAATTTTAGTTTGTTTTGCTTCTGTCCAAATATTTCTCAGTTATATTTGTTATTATCAATTCTCACATGCACTTAAATATTTTTACTAAAAGCAATAGGAAGAAAATAGAACATATACAAGACCGCTAATATACTGCTCTCCACAAATCTGGAATAAATGCATGAGAAGCCAAGTTATTTTTGCTACTATAAAAATGGAATGCTCGTGCATCCCCTTGCTGTCTGATTTCAGCCTGGGAAGCATACTGCTTTATTCTTTCAATTTTACCATCATTTTTTTTCTTTTTTTTTTCCTTTATAAAAAAATACAGATTAATAAATGCACTAATCTTGCTGTCTATGATGTCATCAATTGAGACAACACATGGGCTAATATTGAAGTTTACAATCTCATTAACCTTGTAATAATACCATCTTGGTATAACGTCAGTCACCCAGTACATAGGCCAGTTCATTGTATCAATATTTGACACACCATCCATATTGTGCACCAATCTATACCAATACAGTAGTATGGTATGCCCAGCATGCACCAATGCGGACCAGTATGACATACCATATTTTATAAACTTCCCCAGCATCCATGGCCCAAGTTCATGTCCAAGCCACATAAGAAACCTATATGAATGCTTATTCCTTGGATAGAATTGTAAATTCTAAATATAATATGCTTACTTTACATTGAGCACTTTCAAATGGGATGCCTAGCACGTTAGCAACTTCTTTGGCAGTCTGAGTAGTCCTTGAAAATGGAGAATGGTAAATTCGAACAGTTTCTAGAGGGATACTATTTTCCTTGAGTTCCTGCATAAACAAAATGTGTTTTAGTAAAAAACTAAATATCAAGAAAAGTCAGAGAACATTTAGAATATATGTATTATTTCTCTTAGAATTTGTGTATTATTATTCTAATTTCATGTGCTATTGCACACATCTTAGCTAAAATTATATTTCATATGATAGTTTGGTCAAACCGATCCTTTTACCTAAAACCTTAAATTTCCTGCCATAGTTGTAGTTTAAGTATGGAAGATGCATAATCATCTAATCCACAAGCTAAAGCTATGCATAGCAAAGAAGAGCTAGTATGATAAAACAACAACTTCATCCTTTGCCAATGTACACTGCTGATTTTACCCCTCTCATTTTAAGTGAAAAAAAAGTAAAATCGATGTTATAAAGGGGAAAATAAAATTACACTAACATTGTCAAAATTCAAATTATGATCTTCATCGAAAATTTTCCACAAAGCTGAGTGGCATAAGGGTCAAAGGAAGCAATTTATGATCCTAGGGATATCACACATGAAGAAGCACTGGGACCTGGGCTTCAAGGCTTCCTCACATGAAATGGAGAGGGAATGGGTAATTAGTAATGCATTGGGTGCTGCTTGGTTGTCTAGACAGCTTGCCTAGGCACCCATGTTAATATTTTGAATCATTTTTTGAACATAAAGAATGCAAATGATTTGTATATTAGTACTGATACTTCTCATGTAGTGGTTGGTCTCCTGAACCACTTGTTTGTCGTTTACGTGTTTTAAAATATTCTAATTTGGCAATGAGAATTTAGCCCCTGTCTGCTACACGAGGAGAGACTCCATAGTCATTACATCATTTTGTTGGCAAATCCTCCATCATCGAATATCATGAAACTAGAACAGGAATAGAAATCTGACAGTATGATCAGATGCCTCATGGTACTCATTCGCAATAGCGGTAGCATTGTCATAACTCGATCTCATAAACTGTATAAACCGGTGGCTGACTGCCTGTGCACCATCCATAATCATTGATAATAAGAAAAAAGCCCATTAGATAAAGAATGATACACCTTCAGAAGTAATTCTCCAGCCAGTCGCGCTTGATCAACACCTTCAGAAGCTAATCCAAACCTTTCGAGTGTACCATTTTCCTACAACGAATAACATCAAACATGTAAAGTTAAAAGGACATTTCAAGGATTCATGGCAAAATTCGATGCGACTAAAAACATAGAGCCATATTTTGCAACTTCCAATCTTTTGACCTAAAAAATGCTTTTTTTCCACGAAAAAAGAATCAGGATTGCCTGAAAATGCCACCCTAAAATACACTGCACCAACCAATAGATTTCTTATTCCAATAGCAGAGAACAACAAGACTGATTTAATGACAGAGACAAACGCACCATGGAAGAAATGATGAGGCCCTTCTCGTTGGGAATACTCTTCCCGTGCCTCAGAACCCAATAACTGTTTCGAAGAAAGGGCGACCCCTCAGCCATCACCAAAAAAAAATCGAGGAAGAAGAGGAAGCCGAAACGAGAACGATTCCGGGTTCCGCTATCCTCTCCCTCACTCTGCCCCAAAACGGACTCAACCTTTGGAAGCCCGGTGAAAACAAAAGGAAAGGAGTGCATCAGTGAAGATAAGGAGTGTATATAACGTTCCACTGCGAAAAAAAATAGAGACGCGTAAATAACAGCAATCAATTGTCCGATAGATTGCAGACAGCAATGGCCAAAGGCCCATAACTGGTTGCCCATAAAGTCGGAACCAATGCCGCTCTATACGGATAGGAAAAGTCTTTTTTTACACCGCCTTCTGCAGCAAATTTTAGGTTAGTGTATTAATTTTTTTTTATTGATCCACGTAAATTTTACATGCCTAATATGATTAGATAAAAATATTATTTTAAATTTTGATATAATATATTAATATATATTAATTTTTTTAAAATTTATATATAAATATATTTTTTAAGTAGTGTTGCCGTCGGGATCTGTCCTCCGACTCGGACGCAGTCGATCTCCAGGGGGGCACGGACCTGCACACAAGTCCTCGCGCGAGAGGCGTTGGGGGTGGCCCTCCGCGGAAGACCCTCCGACGCTCAAGTCAGTGAAAGGAAATCGGCGATCAACCAGAAAATGGGGAGGTGGATCTCTCCAGGAGGCCTCTCCGAGGGCGGCCAATCGTGAGCTCTAGAGGGCGAGAGCACCGACGAGCTGTCGGTGAGAGCAGGAGAGTGAGAGTGGGGTGTAAGCGCGCAAGAGTGCCCGTACCTGAGGGAATATGGGAATGTCCCATTTATAGACTATCACCTGAATCTTGAGCGCCTTCCGGAAGGTTCGGAGGTTGTTAGGATGCGGGAGTGGATCGAATCAGGCCGTTGTGAGGCTGTTGGGATCCGTATCTTGTCCGTTAGGGGATCGACGGCTGGGAGAGCTCCTTGATAGCTTAGAATCTGGTAGATGTGTAGGTCTCAGGTAGCCTCGATAGGCTCTAGACCATTTCTCAACATGATTCCTTGCCTAGGGTGCTATTATAGTAGGCTTAGGCTCTCCCATGTCAGGTTCCGCGGAGGTGGGTATTGGATCGTGGGTCGTCCAACGAAGTCGGGCCACGGAGGCTCGGGGAAACGAACTACAGGAAGTTCAGGAGAGCCGAGCTATGGAAGCTCGGGAGAGGCGGGCTACGGAAGCTCGGGGAAGCCGAGCTGTGGGAGCTCGGGAAGGCCGAGCCATGGGAGCTCGGGAGAGGCGAGCGACGGAAGTTCGGGAGAGGCGAGCGACGGAAGCTCGAGAGAGGAATCCGAGCTATGGAAGCTCGGGGGAGGCGAGCTACAGAAGCTTGAGGGGGCTGAGCTACGGAAGCTCAGGGGAAGCCGAGCTATGGGGGCCCGAGAGAGGCGAGCTACAGAAGCTCGGGGGGCTGAGCTACGGAAGCTCGGGGGAAGCCGAGCTATGGGGGCCCGAGAGAGGCGAGCTACAGAAGCTCGAGGGGGCCGAGCTACGGAAGCTCGGGGGAGGCCGAGCTATGGGAGCCCGAGAGGGCCGAGCTACGGAAGCTCGGGGGAAGCCGAGCTATGGGAGCCCGGGAGAGGCGAGCTACAGAAGCTCGAAAAAGACCGAGCTGCAAAAGCTCGGGGGAATCCGAGCTATGAGAGCTTGGGGAAGGCCGAGCTACGGAAGAGGTTGGTCTTAGCCTCCTTGCACGGGTATTGATGCAATGATGATTTTACCCCCCAATACATGCCCTCCACTCCCTAGTTCGAAGCGTAGGTTCGGGCATAGGGAGTATAAGTCCAAGCGGCGAGTTCCGGATGGGACGTTTTGGTTTAGACAGCCCGTGCAATGATGCCCTAATTAATGCGTCAGGGTCATCGTGCCTTCGGGGGTAAGGCCCTCTCAAAAGCGACGGTTGGGAATGCGCCACGTCGCGAATCCCAATCGATCGGACGTTTGTCGAGGTGGTTCCGAACGCCTTGGGCGGGACGCCCCGTCTTCTAAAGGCGGCTTCCTTAGTGGGGAAGTAAGGCGGTAGACGTACTAGGGCCGACAGGCGAAATAGGTCGGCTAGGGCCGACGAGCAAAGTAGGTCGGCTAGGGCCGACTGACAAAGTAGGTCAGCCTTATCTTTCGTTGGGCGAAAGAAAAGTTTGCGTAGTCTTCGCGCTCATTCTTGCTTTGAGATGCTCGATTCTGTCACACAGGTTTCTCGAGCAACCAACTTCATCAGGGAGTGATCGACGGACGATCGGTTTTCGTACTTTTTTTGCAGTTCTGCCAACACTATGCCATTCTGTAGGGAAATCAGTTTTTATTTCACCGAAATTGATGATACGGTACTGTAAGTTGAGAAAAGCTGTCCCGATGCTTTCCGGAAGGTGCTCTTTTCCCATGTGGGCCGCTTTGACGTACGGCGCACGCAGCCGTTTACCATTGGAGGATATTATTTTCGTAGGACGGTCCCCTGATCCTGCCAGTTTCCGTGATGCAGGTGGACGATCCTCTGCATTCAATGGTCGTGATTCGGGATCAAGAGCAAAATCTCCGCATACGTCATAACTCAGGCGGTGGGCTCGGCGCGCAACAGGGCGCTGCCTTCATCCTGGGAGGCCATGTGGAGGTATGGCCCAGGTGTTTGAATCTCGGGGCTTGCAGCCTTGGTGATTATTCCTGGCTCATCTTTGGCCTATAAAAAGGGGAAGTGGGGTAGTGCTAAGCCATCCCCAAAAGTTTCTTTTCCACTAGAGCTTTCATCATGCTCGTTTCCCTGTCGTTGCGTGTGGGAGGATTGAGCTTTTCTCTTGTAAGCTCTTTGCCTCCAGATAGTTGGGGCGATGAAGGAGCTGCCGAAGGATGGCTCGCCCTTAGGGGATGAGTCCCGGAGATCATATGGAGAGCGCACATAGAGGGCGCAGAGATCACACGGAGAGCGCACATACACTCTTCCTGTGTGACCTTTGTGTTTCCCCTTCGGGGACGCATGGTAGGAAGTGCACGCGGACTCCCCATGTCTCACTTGAACTTCTCCTCCTTCCCCGACTTGGATTCCTGGGCTCGTCCATTTGGGGAATCTTTTGCCACATGGGGAGGGGGAGATGGTATGCCGCCCACCGTCGCCTTGTCCTTGAGCCACGGCAAGGTGGGGGCTGTGCATACTCGATTTGGGAGAGCGTTCCGACGCCAGGGTCCGCTGGCTCCCTGTCTGCTCGCCGGGGGGTCCCTCGATTGGGTGGTCTGGGATGGCCACCCAAGTATCTCGGTTGGGCCACCGAGATGTCATTATTTACTGAAGCTGGCCGCAACGATTGGTCCATGTCGCCCGGCTATTATCAGCTCGAGCTGACTGGATGCAGCTTAACTGGTTCGGCGGTCGGATGCTGGAGCACCACGGTCGCCCAGGTCTGCTTTGGAGCAGTCGCCCGAGTTTCGTATTTGTCTTTATTTTATGCATTTCAATGCTCTTGTAAGGCCTTTCAAGCATTTGTAACTGGTTTTGATGGCAATAAAGAGAGTTTTATTCTGTTTCTCAATCTCTATTTCTTCTGTGCCAAGTTTGTTGTTGCTGTTGGGCATGGGTGCCTCGCTCGTTCTTAGGCGGAGATCCCGCGCTATCCGAACCAATCGAGGTTCGTAAGCGACAGTCTAGGGGCCGTTCGGCGAAATACGCTCCTTACTTCAGTCCGAAGTTCAGTATTTTGTGCTTCATCCTTATCGGAGCTCGCATCCTTGTAGGTCGGCTTTGCCGAAGCTCAGAGAATTTGCGCTTGGCTTCACCAAGGCTCGGAGAACTTGTAGCTCGGCCCAGTCGAGGTTCGGAGAATGTTTTACTTGGCCCTGCCAAGGTTCGGAGAATTTGTTGCTCGGCCCAGCCGAGGTTCGGAGAATGCTTTACTTGGCCCTGCCAAGGTTCGGAGAATATTTTACTTGGCCCTGCCAAGGTTCGGAGAGATTGTTGCTCGGCCCAGCCGAGGTTCGGGGAATATTTTACCTGGCCCTGCCAAGGTTCGGAGAAATTGTTGCTCGGCCCAGCCGAGGTTCGGAGAATATTTTACTTGGCCTTGCCAAGGTTCGAAGATTCAGGGCTCGGAGGGATGACTTAGCTGTCACTATGAGCCGTAGTGTAAGGTCTCTATGACGCTTGGTGAGGGGGCACATGGGCGGAATGAGCGGCATGTTGTCACGCTCCTTTATCTATGACGTTACTCTTCCCGAGGGGACAAGTCATTGGCCAGATGCCGAATTTCTTCCCTCTGCGCTTCCCGAAAAAGGAGCTTAGGGAAATGCTGGGAGCATTTATTACGGGGGGCGGCAGATCGGAAAGTATTCTGTTCGGGGAGATTTTCGATCAGTCAGTCAGCACTTACCGATCTCACTCGGGATGGGGCGCGACACTTTGGATTCTGCGGGCATTGAAGTGACGACATGTGGCAAGCTCTTATAGGTCGGTGGCTACGGTGCGACCGATTGAGAAACCTGCCCAGCGAGTATAAATATGACCGAGGGGTATGGTCTTAGTCATCCCTCGGTTCAGGTCTTGAGATAATATTAGATCATGACTTCTCGAGGGCGATCCTCTGGAGAATTACGTGTATCCCCCAATGGTTTGCTTCACTCGGAGAGGGGGCGTCCCACCATTACTGTAGACGGGCTGGGTCTGGCGTCGACCCTCGCTGGCCAGCAGCAGCTCGTCAGGGTAGTGGAGGAATATGTGGACGTGTCGACCAAGGAGGCGAAGGCCCTGCGCCGGGTGGTAGATCGACAAAGGGAGGAGATTGCTTCGCTTCGTCAGCAGGTGGCCGACCTCACGGAGTGTTTGGAAGACCTGTTGGCTTCGGGGAGCGACTCCGAACTTTGATTCGGGGCCTCTGTCACTTTCGCTTTCTGTTTATGTCTTTCTGTCTTTTTTTGTAATCCTTTTTTCTGATGAATGAAAAATGGATATGTTTTGGGTAACCCTCTTCCTTTTCAAGAGTTTTAGCCTTGATCACACTATCTGCGTAATAATTAGGGAGTTGGCGTGGCTCCATTGGTTCACACGTTGATATAGACGCTTTGATCGACGGGTTATAGGGGCATTACCCAAAGATCTTTAGTAGCAGAGGGGAATCCCCTGGCTCTGCTCGGGGTTTTTGGCCGATTACGTGGGGCTTGATGGGCCCCTTAAAGGGGTTCGCCGGAGGTGCCTTCTTTGTGCGCGTCGACGGTTTATGCTCAGCGTGCTTCTTTTTAAACCGGACGAAGTTTCGGGGACTATTTGGAAGTCCTTCGGCCTTAATCGGGGCCTACGCACTTCGGCTTTCAGCCGGTGTCTTAACTTGAAGAATTTTTACTCAGCCTTGCTGAGGTTCGGAGAACGTCTTACTTGGCCCTGCCAAGGTTCGGAGAAATTGTTGCTCGGCCCAGCTGAGGTTCGGAGAATGTTTTACTTGGCCCTGCCAAGGTTCGGAGAAATTGCTGCTCGGCCCAGCCGAGGTTTGAAGAATGTTTTACTTGGCCCTGCCAAGGTTCGGAGAAATTACTGCTCGGCCCAGCCGAGGTTCGGAGAATGTTTTACTTGGCCCTGCCAAGGTTCGGAGAATTTGTTGTCGGCCCAGCCGAGGTTCGGAGAATGTTTTACTTGGCCCTGCCAAGGTTCGGAGAATTTGTTGCTCGGCCCAGCCGAGGTTCGGAGAATGTTTTACTTGGCCCTGCCAAGGTTCGGAGAATTTATTGCTCGGCCCAGCCGAGGTTCGGAGAATATTTTACTTGGCCCTGCCAAGGTTCGGAGAATTTGTTGCTCGGCCCAGCCGAGGTTCGGAGAATATTTTACTTGGCCCTGCCAAGGTTCGGAGAATTTATTGCTCGGCCCAGCCGAGGTTCGGAGAATGTTTTACTTGGCCCTGCCAAGGTTCGGAGAAATTGTTGCTCGGCCCAGCCGAGGTTCGGAGAATGTTTTACTTGGCCCTGCCAAGGTTCGGAGAAATTGTTGCTCGGCCCAGCCGAGGTTCGGAGAACATTTTACTTGGCCCTGCCAAGGTTCAGAGAATTTGTTGCTCGGCCCGGCCGAGGTTCGGAGAATGTTTTACTTGGCCCTGCCAAGGTTCGGAGAATTTGTTGCTCGGCCCAGCCGAGGTTCGGAGAATATTTTACTTGGCCCTGCCAAGGTTCGGAGAATTTGCTGCTCGGCCCAGCCGAGGTTCGGAGAATTTTTACTTGGCCCTGCCAAGGTTCAGAGAAATTGTTGCTCGGCCCAGCCGAGGTTCGGAGAATGTTTTATTTGGCCCTGCCAAGGTTCGAAGAATTCCTATCCAGACAAGTAGCTCGGTCGTGCCGAGGATGGGTAAGCAGCATCTATTTCTTTTTGCAACTTTTGGCAATGTAGTGCATAATGACTTGCATTGAAAAATGTGCTGATAGGAAGATATAATGAGGCATGTGAAAATAAACTCGGAGAGGACGTACCCTATTGATGATATTTTTGGAGATTGTTCGAATTCCACGTCCGGGGGATGGATTTTCGTCTAGATCTTGCAGCTTGTAGGTCCCCGTTCCAATGATCTCCGTCACTTGGTAGGGGCCTTCCCAATTTAGTGCCAGTTTTCCTTGCTCCAGCGGTTTGAAGATAGATGCTTTCCGGAGGACAAGGTCGCCGGGCAGGAAGGCTTTCCCTTTGACTCTGGAAGCGTGATAACGGGCTACCCTTTGTTGATAAGCGACCATTCTAATCCGGGCCTTCTCTCTGATCTCCTCTACCAGGTCGAGGTTGGTGCGGAGCTGCTCGTTGCTGGCTTCTTCTAAGTAGCTTTCCACCCGCAATGATGGGAGGCCTATTTCCACAGGGATGACGGCCTCCGTACCGAAAGCCATTCGGAATGGGGTTTCACATGTCGGGATTCTTGGGGTGGTGCGGTAGGCCCATAAGACATGGTGCAGCTCCTCCGCCCACCTGCCCTGGGCTCTGAAGAGGCGAGCTTTGATTCCCTAAAGGAGGGTCCTGTTGGTCACTCGGCCGCTCCATTGGCTTGTGGGTGCCCGACCGAAGTGAGGTGGTGGCGGATTCCATGCTCCTCACAGAACTGGCGAAACTTAGAGTTGTCGAACTGCTTTCCGTTGTTGGTGATTATGGTATGCGGGAGGCCGAACCGGCAGATGATGGATCTCCACACAAAATCTTTGGCCCGTGCCTCGTGATTTGTGCAACCGCTTCCGCTTCGACCCATTTGGTGAAGTAGTCGATGGCGACGAATAGAAATTTTCGCTGTCTTGTGGCAAGCGGGAATGGGCCGAGGATGTCCATCCCCCATTTGGAAAAGGGCCAGGCGGATGATATGGAAACTAGTTCGGCGGAAGGGAGCCTTTGGATGCTTGAATGTCTCTGGCATGGGTCGCAGGCTCGGACTAGGTCGTCCGCATCCTTCTGCATGGTCGGCCAATAATAGCCTTATCGCAGTACCTTGTGGCATAGGGATCGGCTTCCCAGATGGTTGCCGCAAATCCCTTCATGCACCTCGCGTAGAGCATAATCTGCTTCGGACGGGCGAAGACACCTGAGCAGCGGCATAGAAAAAGACCGTTTGTAAAGCTGGTTGTCGATCAGCACGTAGTGAGTGGCCTGTAGCTTCAGCTTTCTAGCCTCTCTTCGGTCGGACGGAAGCGATCCTTCTTTGAGATATTTGAGGATTGGGTTGAACCATGATGGTTCGGCCTCAACTTGCATTATTTGGTCGGCCTCCGCGATGCTGGGCCTTTCCAGGGTCTCCAAGTGGAACTTTTGTTCGACATCCATCGACTCCGCAGTCGCCAATCGAGAAAGTAGATCGGCACGGGCATTCTCGGATCTGGGAATCCGAATGATTTCAAATTCAATAAAATGGGGAAGGAGACTCCGCACCTCTGGAGATATCGAATCATGTTCGGCTCCCGAGCTTCAAAATCTCCTTGCACATGGCCGGCCACCAGTTGAGAGTCGGTGAAGGCACTGAGCTTCTCCACTTTTAAATTGCGGGCGATGCGGAGGCCGGCTAACAGGGCTTCGTACTCGGCTTCGTTGTTGGAGGCCGGGAAGGAGAATCGGATGCCATACTCGAAGGTTATTCCCTCCGGACTGGTAAGAACCAGGTCCACACCGGAGTGATGGGCATTAGATGACCCATCGACATGGAGGAGCCACCGGGCTCCAGCTTTTGGTTCTTCGGAGGAGTCCAGGGTAGAGCCGTCCTCTGGGATGGTACACTCGAGGAGGAAGTCGGCAAGCACCTGGGCTTTGATGGCTGGACGAGGCTGGAAGTGTATGTCATGCTCACTTAGCTCGATGGCCCACTTGGTCATTCTCCCCGACGTCTCGGGACGGTGGATCACCACCTTGATGGGTTGGTCGGTCAGGACTGTCACGGAATGTGCTTGGAAGTATGGCCGCAGCTTCCGAACTGAGGTGATTAAGGCCAACACCATCTTTTCAATTCTGCTGTACCTTGTCTCCGCATCGCGGAGTAGCCTGCTGACATAGTAGATCGGCTTTTGGATTTTGCCTTCTTCTTTGATCAGCACCGAGCAAACCGCACCCTCCGAAACAGCCAGGTACAAGAATAAGGTCTCCCTTGGGGACGGACTACTGAGGAGCGGGGGTGAGCCAAGGTACTTCTTGAGATCTTGAAACGACCTTTGGCATTCGGGGGTCCACTGGAAGTTTTTGGCCGATCGGAGAGTTTTGAAGAAGGGGAGGCATCTCTTGGCTGACCGCGCCACAAAGCGGTTGAGGGCCGCTATCCTCCCGGTTAGGCGCTGGACTTCTTTGACAGATGCTGGAGGTGCCATTTGTTGGAGAGCTTGAATCTTCTGGGGGTTAGCTTCGATACCTCGCTGGGAGACCATGAAGCTAAGAAACTTCCCGGAGTTAACGCCGAAGGCGCATTTGGTCGGGTTGAGCCTCATCCCGTACTTGCGCAGCGTGGCAAAGCTCTCTGTGAGGTCCTCTATATGCTGCGATGCCTCCTTGCTTTTGACCAGCATGTCGTCCATGTACACCTCCATATTCCGGCCGATTTGCTCCTTGAATACTTTGTTGACCAGCCTTTGGTAGGTTGCACCTGCATTTTTAAGACCAAAAGGCATAACGCGGTAACAGTAAGTACCTCGGTCGGTTATGAAGGCGGTCTTTCTTCATCCTCAGGGGCCATTCGGATCTGATTGTAGCCTGAATATGCGTCCATGAATGACAGCATCTGGTGACCTGAGGTGGCGTCCACAAGCTGATCGATCCAAGGAAGGGGGAAGCTGTCCTTCGGGCAGGCTTTGTTGAGGTCGGTGAAGTCGATGCAGATTCTCCATTTGCCGTTCGACTTCTTCACCATAATGACATTTGATAGCCAGCTCGGGTAATTTACCTCCGGACGAAATTAGCCTTGATGAGTTTGTCTACCTCCTCTTCAATGGCCTTTTGTCGTTCCGGGGCGAAGCTCCTCTTTTTCTGCTTGACGGGCCGATGCATCTCGTCCACGTTGAGACGATGGACGAGAACCTCGGGGCTGATCCCGGGCATGTCGGAGGCGGACCAGGCGAAGATGTCAGCGTTGCTCCGAGGAATCTAATCAATTTGCGCCGAGACTCTCCTTTGAGCAGCGACCCGATCTTTATAGTTCGGTCGGGACGAGCCTCATCCAACGGCACCTCCTCCAATTCTTCTGCCGGTTCTCCCCTCTGTTCGGCGAAGTCTTCGCGAGCATCTAGCCCATCAACTTCTGGCATTCTAGACTGAAGGCTTGTAACAAAGCACTGCCGAGCCATGGCCTGACTTCCCCGAACAACTCCAACTCCTAGCTCGGTGGAAACTTCATGGATAGATGCGGGATGGAGACGACTGCCTTGAGGGACATTAGACCGGGCTTGCGAATATTGCATTGTATGGGGACCTGAGGTCGGTCACTAGGAAATCTGTCTGCACAATAGTCACAAGGGGCCAGGTTCCCGCGCGGACCGTCAGGGTGACGACCCCTTCCGGGACGATGACGTCGCCTGTGAATCCCATCAAGGTGGAATCCACGGCTCGAAGGTTTTCCATGAGTAATCTCATCCTGGCAAACACACCGAGGTACAAAACATTTACCGAACTTCCACTATCAACTAGGATTCGGCTTACATCATAGTTATTCAAGTTAAGGGATACAACTAGTGCGTCATCATGGGGGAGCTGTATCCCTAGAAGATCATCATCGGAGAAGGAGAGCTCGCCCGTCCGTGCCTTCTTGGGTGCCGATCCATCACTGTCGCCCTTGGGGCTCGATCCGCCGGCCTCTTCAATCATATTAATGCGGCCGATCACAGGCGGATTCGGTGGAGGAGGAGGTTGTTGAGGCTCGGGCTGGCGGTCACCTCCTTGCTGTGGGTCGGGCGCCCTCCTGAATTGATTCAGTCGCCCCCGCTGGATCAGCCTCTCAATTTTTTTTTCAGCTGCCAGCATTCTTCAGTGTCGTGACCGTGCTCCCTATGATAGCGGCAATACTTGGTAGGATCTCTTCGGGTCGGGTTCCCTCGGAGAGGTATTGGCCGGGGGAGCTGGCGCTCTATCTCCATAAGGATTTGCGCCCGGGGCACGGTCAACGGGGTGTAGTGATCAAATCGCTTGGGAGGCCTCCGGAGCGATTCCTCGGCGGCAGCGGAGGGACTCTTTGGCGGCGAGGTGGACTTGGTCGACGGGCGGGACGGTGCCTGTCGGGGGCTTTGGGCTCCTTCTTCTTTGCCTGCTCAGCGCGGGCAACTCTCCGCGATTCCTCGACCCTGGCGTACTTGTCCGCCAGAGCCATCATCTCCGAGAGGCAGGGGGGTAACTGACTTCCATAGCCAGGTAGAAGTCGCTCTCCTTCGAGACTCCCCCCGCCAGGGTGGACATGGCCACCTCATGATTAAGGTGGTCCACCTCTAGCATGGCCTTATTGAAGCGGCCAGATAATTTCTCAGGGACTCCCCCTCTCTCTGCTTAACTTCAGAGAGGGAGTCAGATCTTCGTCGGTGGCGGCGGCTGCTGACGAACTGACCAATAAAAAGGCGGCTCAGCTCATCAAATGAATCAATAGAACCTGGCTTCAAAGCATTGAACCAGGTTCGGCGGATCCTCTGAGGGTGGAGGGGAAGGCGCGGCAGAGGACCGCATCAGATGCTCCATGGAACATCATTATTGACCGGAAGCTGCTAAGATGGTCGTCCGGGTCAGAAGAGCCGTGGTAAGGTTCGACGGCTGGTAACTTGACATGGGAGGGAATCACTTCCTCCATAATCCCTTAGAGAAAGGGATGCCCTGCTCTGCCTTGGGCTGGGGCGGATGGGCCTGCTTGGCGGCGTCCAGCTCCTGACGCATTTCCTGGATCTGACGACGGATCTCCTCTTCGCCAGCTAGAGGAGGAGCTGGGCGAGAGATCGCAGAGACGGTGTTGAATCATGGTGGGAGGTCACCAGAGAGAGATCGGGCTCGTCGAGATCTGGGGGGATCTCTGTCGTGGCCGCCTCGTGGGGCTGGCTTGTCCCCTCTAGGTCGATGCAGGGGGTCCACAGATTTGCGCGGACTGGAGGAGGAAGTCGCCGGCGAAGAAGGAACCGCCGCTTCCTTATGAAAGTGTGGAGCAGGAGGAGCCATAAGGCGCTCCTGGACCAGGTGGGTCAAAGTCTGAACTTGTTGGACCAGCGAGGCAAACTGGTCCTGGTCACCGGGATGGCAGGCGGTGATGGGGTTTCGACTGGTGGTGGTTGCGGCGCTACACCGCTTGTCGGATCAGGCCTCTGAGAAGCGACCTGATCCTGAGCTTCAGAGGTTGCTCTTCTTCGATTGGCCATTAGAGAGGTTCTACTCCAGGTTAGGATCCTTGTCTCCTTTGTTGGCCCAGATGGCAACCCAAGAGGGGGGGGGGTGAATTGGGTTCTTAAAAATTTAAGACTTTTTGAAAATGTTTTAAACAAGTTAACTCAAGATGTGCAAGTGAAAGAAATTAACTTATAAGCAATGCACAAACAGAAATATAAGAGAGATAGAGTGAGAGACAAATGAGCACGGCAAACACAAGATATTTTTATAGTGGTTCGGTGCAACCAACACCTACGTCCACTCCCAAGATCCACTTGGGTCCACACTATAATCTCCCTAGATTACAGCCGAGTTGTTTTACAAGCTCACAACTCAAACTTGTTGTTTTTCCGGGATCACAACGAACCCAGCCGGTTTTACACGGGCTTACCAGCACAAAACCCAACTCGTTGTTTTTAACGGGATCACAACGAACCCAAAACGTAAGCTATCCCAAGCTTACAACGAGGTACAACTACCTCCACTGATTCAATCCACTTTGAATCAGTACACAAGAAAATAATTTCGAGTTTAAATACAAACAGCTCCTCTAGAGCAGAATAATCAAAATAAAGCTTAGGTTTAGAAAAGCCTGATTGAATAAGCTTGAATGCAGGCTTGGCTTCTTTGCTTCTCTTCTCCAACTCCTTTGATGTGTGGAATCAGGCCTCAGCACAGATTCTCCTAGCTTTGGGGCTTTTGGACGTTGGTTGAAGCTTTTCTCCTTTTTCTTCTAGGTTGGAAGATCTTGATATTGCTCTTGGTTGCTTTGGGATCTCCTCTTGAACTTTTGTTGATTGTAGATCTGGAGCACACGAATCTCTCTCTTTGATTTCACTCCTTTTGAATCTCTTTTTCTTGACTCAAATGATTTTTCCAATGAAGCTCTGTTTTTTCCTCTTTCTCTTCTTTTTCTTTGAAATAAATTTCTCTCTATTTTTTCTCTTTGATTTGAAAATAGCTTCTCTATTTATAGATTCTGCAAGAATATATCCGTTAGAAATACAGAAATA
The DNA here is from genome assembly GCA_900491605.1 of Calamus simplicifolius. Taxonomy (NCBI): domain Eukaryota; kingdom Viridiplantae; phylum Streptophyta; class Magnoliopsida; order Arecales; family Arecaceae; genus Calamus; species Calamus simplicifolius. Next base: position 309,070 of record UESW01004719.1, read on the forward strand.
TAGCTGTTATTCAAAAATCTTACCGTTGGGGCTGACGTGTCGTCGTGAAAAATTGCACCCAGAATTTCGCGGAGTCGACTCGAGCATTGTGGGAGTCGGCTCGAAGTCGATTACTAAAAATAGAAACATTTTAAACGTTAGAGGGTCGACTCACGAAAAACCAAAGTGTCGGCTCCCGACAGTCGGGGGTCGACTCGAAGAAAATGGGGAGTCGACTCGAGAAGCGCTCAAAAAACATGCTTTCTGTTGTTTGAGCGGAGTCGGCTCGCACAGTCCGGAGTCGGCTTGCACAGAGTCAGGGGTCGACTCTTGAAATCCAAGGGTCAACTCGAGAAAATCAGAAAACTCTGTTACTTACAGGAGTCGACTCTGAAACTCTAGAGTCGGCTCCGGAACGTATCAAAAATCAGAAATTTTTCTGATTGACTTTGAAATTCGTCCCAGAATAATTTTAAATGAAATTTTGACTTGAATACAATAAATATGACATTAAGCATGAATTCAAGACATGTTTCAAAAAATCATTGATTGAAATATAACATGTAAAAATTCCTTTTTGAAATCTTAAATATAGAGCTTGAAACTTCTTTTTCAAATTGATTCAAAACTCAGTGAATTTAAACATTGAGAGTCCATTGCTTTCATTTTAAATAAGCTCAAGGTTTTTGATAAATAAACTCATTATTTCCTTTAAAATACTCATGGCTTTTGGAAATCATCAAAATCAATAAGGTTGGGGTAATTACAATCTCCCAAATTTCTCAACAATCTCTCCCTTTTTGATGATGACAAAAACATTGAGTATATGCATGTTTGTATTGAAAAATTTTTCGATACCAAAATCAATTTTTATGTTCATTGAGAGGCTCCCCCTAAATGAGGTAGCTCCCCCTATGAAACTCAATTTTATAATTCATTCAAAATTTTCAATTTTTAAGTTCAAGCAAATACTTTTTCCCTTTTCAAATTTTAAGCATAATGATAACTTGGTTATCTCTCCCTTTTACTTAGATTAACTCTCCCTCTTTAATATTCAAATTATCTCTCCCCCTTTCAAATTTAAAATTTGATTGCATTGAAAGCATATACGATTATGATTAAATGAAATCTCTCCCCCTTTTTTGTTATCAACAAAAAGGTTAGGATAAAGTCATTGCATCAAGAATGTATTAAGGATTTTCAAGTTTTTCATATAATCATTAAACTTCTCAACCATTTAAATTATCAATTGAGGATAATCATTCAAGATATTCAAAGATACTTACAATTGAAATGTACATAAGTAATGCATCAAACTTTCTCATTACTTCAAAATGATATTACATGAAAATGTAAACATACTCATTACATTGAAAGTAAACTTGACTTCATTACATCAAAATGAGATTACTCAGTACATTGAAATGAGATTACATTAAAAATATAAAAAGTTTCTTCTTGTAATCCTATTCAAATGATCAACTATCTGCTTCATTCCTTCACATTGTAGTTTAACATAATCTTTAAGCTTATTATCTACAAAAGTACAAGCAGACAAAATCTTATCCTGAAGCTCGGCGTTGCACTGGGAATAGGTCTCTGAGTCACCACAGATATCCTTAAGCTCTCCAAAAATATTCTTCAAGTCTTCACTTAAGGAGCTGGTGGATGAACTAAGAGTAGATTCAATAGATGCAACCAGATCACTAAGTGAATACAGAGATTCCTTCAAATTCATAAATTTTTCATCAAATTTATTTTTCAACCTATTTTCATGCTCACTAATCTCAGATTTGAATAAGGATCTAAGCTGATCTAACTCAACATCAAAAAATCTAGCAGATGATAAAGTAGATGTCTGAGCTGGAGCAGGAACAGGAACAGGGGCTGGTACAGAATCTGGAACAGAAGAGCTCTGAGGAGGCTCAGGTGAAGAATGTCTCACAGATGGTCTGGGGGCCTCAGCATCCATAGCTCTGTCCTCTGCAATATTCTTCCTCTCCCATCTTCCATTCCTCTTAACAAAACCCATTCGATGAATAGTAGCCAAAGTGTAATAATCAGTGTGCCTTAATTCCTTCTTTGGCTCACTATCACCAAATGTAATCCCTTGGCTTAGAAATAACTTCGTTAGAACCATGCCATAGGGCAAACTTGACTTCTTCTTCCCTCCACAATCAGCAATGTACCAAATGATCATCCGAGGCAAATTAATAGGCTTCCCAGAAACTACGGCATCCATAATAAAAATATCTCTCTCAGATACATAATCGAATCTACCAGTCTTGGGAAATAATATTCTACTGCAGATATTGTGAAGTAACCTCAGCTCCAAAGGCAATTGGCTTGCAAAAACTTCTTCAAATCCCTCAAAATTTCTATTCAATAATCTTGTGAGGGCAGGCGATCTATCCTCTAGGGCATAAGTGGATGGTCCAAATAGGGGTAAATTTAACAGTCTAGATAGAATAGTGGCAGTGATATTCAGTCCAATGCCTCTCACTACGCTCACTAAACCATCATTACCTGTAGTCAAATTTTTATAAAACTCCTTAACTAGTGCAGGATACGTGGGACAATCCAGTGAACATATTTTCTCAAGTCCCATCTCAATCAACTGTCTACCTATTATAAAACCTTCATTCTCAAATAACTCAAAATCAACTTTCTGCCGGTTGTAACAACTCTACTGGCAAGGTGATCTACCTAAAGAGTGGTAGCTGGAACAGGAGAACCACTCGGAGAAGATGTAGAAGATGAATCCGGAGATGGCTCGCGGGCGGGTCGTCGAACGGTCCGTTTCCTCTTCAATCCGGCGCCACTGCTGCTAGCTCCACGGGTTTTGGGTGCCATAGATCTAGATGGAGTGAATAATCAGAGGTTTTTGGAGTTTTGGAGGGTTTGGGAAATCTTTGGAAAGAGTTTGGAATGATTAGAAAAGATTGAAATGTCCGTGGGGTCGACTCGTGCCCTAGATAATCAACCTGGGACCACGTCGAGTCGACTCGCGCAAAGCGTGGAGTCGGCTCCGAAGTAGTCACAGAGCACGGACCCGAAATCGAGTCGACTCGCGCAGAGCGGGGGTCGGCTCCCGAGTTTCAACAGAAACAGGGGTCGACTCCGATACTGTCCGAGTCGGCTCCGAGACCATTTCAGAAAAAAAAGATAAAGATTTAGAGAATCTGAAATGAGTCCGGAATTTGATCTTCGAGTATGATTAAAAATCATGGATTTTGCGAGATCAAAATGATATGAGTTCTAGATAAAATTTCCTTAAGATTTTGAGAAATTGAAAGAACTGTAGATACATTTCCTTAGGGGTTTCAAAATCTATTCCAAAGGATCACAAATCCCTAATTCTCCTCTAAGATAACAAAATCTTTCTTCGCTTAAAGGTTTTGTAAAAATATCAGCTAATTGTTCTTTAGTGTTAACATATTCAAGACAAATTTCTTCATTAGTTACATGTTCTCTTATAAAGTGATATCTAATTTCTATGTGTTTTGTCCTTGAATGTTGAATTGGATTTTTAGTTAAATTGATTGCGCTTGTATTATCACATTTTATGGGTGTCTTATTAAGTGTGATACCATAGTCTTCAAGTTGTCGCTTAATCCATAGGATTTGCGCACAGCAACTTCCAGCTGCTACATATTCAGCTTCAGTAGTTGATAATGCAACTGAATTTTGCTTTTTGCTAAACCATGAGATTAAGTTACTTCCTAAGAATTGGCATGCACCACTTGTGCTTTTTCTATCTAACTTACATCCAGCGTAATCAGAATCTGAGTATGCAATTAAGTTTAATGTTGAGTCTCTAGAATACCATAAACCTACATTTTTTGTTCCATTTAGATATCTTAATATTCTTTTAACAGCTATTAAGTGTGATTCTTTAGGTTCTGATTGAAATCTAGCACATAAACATACAGAAAACATAATATCTGGTCTACTTGCTGTTAAATAAAGAAGGGATCCAATAATACCTCGATAATACTTTTGATCAACCTTTTTACCTTCTTCATCTTTGTCTAGCTTGCATGAAGGACTCATTGGTGTTCCAAGGGGTTTCATTGATTCCATACCAAACTTTTTGAGTAGTTCTCTTATGTATTTTGTTTGGTTGATGAAGATTCCCTCTTTGCTTTGTTTGATTTGGAGTCCAAGGAAGAAGTTGAGTTCTCCCATCATGCTCATTTCAAATTCGTCCTGCATTAACTTGGCAAATTCTTGACATAGAGAATCGTTAGTAGCACCAAAAATAATGTCATCAACGTATATTTATACTACAAGTAAATCTTTACTTTTTCTTTTCAAAAATAATGTTTTATCTACATTTCCTCTTGTGAAATCATTTTCAATTAAAAATTTACTTAGCCTATCATACCAAGCTCTAGGTGCTTGTTTCAAACCATATAAAGCTTTGTGCAATTTAAAGACGTGATTTGAAAACTCGTGATCTTCAAAACCTGGTGGTTGTTCTACATAAACTTCTTCATTTATAAAACCATTTAAAAATGCGCTTTTAACATCCATTTAAAATAAGTTAAAATTTATATGACATGCAAATGCAAGTAAAAGTCTAATGGCTTCTAATCTAGCTACTGGTGCAAAGGTTTCATCAAAATCAAGACCTTCATCTTGATTATATCCTTTTGCAACTAATCTAGCTTTGTTTCTAATTACTATGCCATTTTCATCTAGTTTATTTCTAAAAACCCATTTTGATCCTATTACTGAATGATTTTTAGGTCTTTCCACTAATGTCCATACATTATTTCTAGTGAATTGATTTAATTCTTCTTGCATTGCTAACATCCAATTATTATCTTTTTCAGCTTCTTCTAGTTTTTGGTTCAATTTGTGATACAAATGCAAGATGATTACTAATATTTCTCATATATGATCTAGTTCTTATTCCTTGAGATGGATCACCTATAATCAATTCCTTGGGATGACTATGAGCATATCTCCAGTCCCTTGGAAGATCTATATCATTATGATCAATATTGACATCATCGTCCTTATGTGAATCATCATCTTTAGCTTCTTGCTCATGATCTGAAGATACTTCAATATTAAGTTTTTCAAGATCTTTTTCAATTATGTTTGTATCTTTCCTCATCATCAAGCTTTTCAGAACTAGATGCTAAAGACTCATCGAAAACTATATGAATGGATTCTTCAACTACTAAGGTTTTCTTGTTAAATACTCTATAAGCTTTACTAGTTGTTGAATAACCTAAAAAGATTCCTTCATCAGATTTAGCATCAAATTTTCTAAATTGTTTTTACCATTATTATGAATAAAATATTTACATCCAAATGCATGAAAGTATTTTATATTGGGTTTTCTTTCATTCCATAATTCATAAGGTGTTTTCTTTAAGATTGGTCTTATTAGGGCTCGATTTAAGATGTAGCATGCTGTGTTAATAGCTTCCGCCCAAAAGTACTTTGGTAGGTTACTTTCGCATAGCATGGTACGGGCCATGTCTTCTAGAGTCCTATTTTTCCTTTCAACTACACCATTTTGCTGTGGAGTCCTAGGGGCTGAAAAATTATGATTAATACCATTTTCAGTGCAGAAACTTTCAAATAAGTGATTTTCAAATTCAGTTCTGATCACTTCTTAGAGATACTATGGTAGTGTTTTTCTCATTTGTGACTTTCTTGAAGAATTTCAGGAATATCGAGAAAGTCTCATCTTTGTGAGCTAAAAACAGTACCCAAGTATATCTAGAATAATCATCTACAATCACTAGACCATATTTCTTTCCTCCTAGACTTGTGGTTCTAGTTGGTCCAAAAAGGTCCATGTGAAGTAGCTCTAATGGCCTAGAAGTTGAAACAACATTTTTAGATTTGAAAGAACTTCTTGTTTGTTTTCCAAATTGACATGCATCACATATTTTGTTGTTTTCAAAATCTAGTTTAGGTAAGCCTTTAACTAAATCCATTTTAATTAATTTTGAAATAAGGTGTGTGCTTGCATGACCTAATCTACGATGCCACAACCAACTAATTTCATTTATATTAGCATTGTCAGCAATCAAGCAATGATCATTCAAAGATAATTTTTCTAGATCAACCAAGTAAACATTGCCATGTCTATAACCAGTAAAACAATGCTATTATCAATAGAATTAGTTACAGTGCATATTGAAGATTTAAATGAAACATTAAAGTTTTTATCACATAATTGGCTTATGCTAATTAGATTATGCTTCAAACCATCAACATAAAGTACATTATCAATAAATGTAGATGGAGTTATACGAACTTTACCAAGGCCCATAATTTGACCTTTACCATTATCGCCAAACGTAACAACTCCACCTTTCTTTTCTTCCAGGGTGATGAATTCATCTTTGTCACCCGTCATATGTTTTGAGCAGCCACTATCAAGGTACCACTTTTTCTTTGATCTTTTGGCTACAAGACATTCCTGCAACATAATTTAAACTTTATGTTTAGGTACCCAAGCTTTCTTGGGTCCTTCATGGTTAGTAGCAATAAAAATTGTTCCTTTCGGAACCCAAATTTTCTTTCCTTTAGTGTTTAATTTTTCATTATTACTGATTGTTTTGCACTCAAAAGATTTATGTCCTTTTTGATTACATTTAAAACAAGTAATATTACTTTGGTTAGCTTTTACAAAAATATTTTTCAATGATTTTTGTTTTCTAAATATGTTATACCCTAAACCTGCTTTGTCAAAAACTGCTTTTTGACTATCTAAAATCATATTTAGTTTAGTTGAGCTTAGAGTAAATTTCTCAACAATGTCTTTATACTTTTTAACATCTTTCTTTAGAAAATTATTTTCATGAGATTGATTCTTTCTCTTTAATTAGATTTTCATTCTCAGATTTAATCAAATCAATCTTATGAGCAAAATCATTCTTTTCATTAAAAAGTGTTTCCTTTTTATCTTTTAAATCTTTAACTTCAAGATTTAACTCATTTTTCTTATTAATTAAATTTAAGTTTTCAGTTTTCAAAGATTTGTGTTTCTTTTTCAAAGCCTTGAAATCAATCATCAATTCATTAAATGCTTCAAACATTTCATCAAAAGTAAATTCATCATCGGGGGTTTCGGTACTTACCTCTTCATTGTCGTCCGCCATGAAGCAAACATTTGCAACTTCTTTTTGTTCTTCTTCTTCGGAAGAAGACTCTTCACTGTCAGTCCAAGTTGCCATATAGGCCTTTTCTTTTTCTTATAGGCCTTCTTAAGTAAAGGACAGTCATATCTAAAATGCCCTGGCTTTTTACATTCATAACATACTAAGGGCTCTTTTTCTTTGTCCTTGTCCTTTTCCTTTTTCTTATCCTTTTCTTTTTCTCCTTCCATTTTTGATACAAATCTCTTCTTGTGGAAGGGCCTCCTTCTTTGCATAAACTTCTTGAATTTCCTTGCAAGGAGGGCTGTCTCATCATCATCATCCTCTTCATCATCGCTGCTGCTATCTTTAACTTTTGCAGCCTTGAGGGCGATGGTCTTCTTCTTTCTTGACTCATCCTCATTGACATGTTGTTTAACTTGAAGCTCATGAGTCATTAGCGAACCAAGAAGCTCTTCCAATGGTAGGATGTTCAGATCTTTGGCTTCTTGTATGGCTATCACCTTGGCTTCCCAAGTCCTTGGAAGTGACCTAAGAATTTTGCGAACAAGCTCAGAGTTAGTATATACTTTTCCAAGACTTTTCAAACCATTCACAATATCAGTGAATCTAGTGAACATGCATGTGATGGTTTCATTTTGTTCCATGGTAAATAATTCATATTTATGAACCAAAATATTTATCTTTGATTCTTTTACTTGACTTGTTCCTTCATGTGTTATTTCCAACCTATCCCAAATTTCTTTTGCGGAATTACATGTTGAGATTCGGTTGAATTCATTAGAGTCTAAGGAACAATACAAAATATTAATGGCTTTAGCATTTAATTGTGCCATTCTCCTATCATTATCATTCCAATCCCTTTCGGGCTTAGGAACAATAGTGCCATCAACTACGTGTGTGGGTGTACTAGGTCCATTCATTATTACTCCCCATAATTCATAGTCAGAAGCTTGAATGAATATTCTCATTCTAGCTTTCCAATATGAATAGTTGGTTCCATTAAATAAAGGAGGTCTATTCGTAGAATGACCTTCAGCAAAACATGAACCACTTTGTGTTGCCATAAGGATCTTTAGCCCTTGATCGTGAGATCAAATTCTAAAAGAGCACTTGCTCTGATACCAATTGTTGGCCCAGATGGCAACCCAAGAGGGGGGGGTGAATTGGGTTCTTAAAAATTTAAGACTTTTTGAAAATGTTTTAAACAAGTTAACTCAAGATGTGCAAGTGAAAGAAATTAACTTATAAGCAATGCACAAACAGAAATATAAGAGAGATAGAGTGAGAGACAAATGAGCACGGCAAACACAAGATATTTTTATAGTGGTTCGGTGCAACCAGCACCTACGTCCACTCCTAAGATCTACTTGGGTCCATACTATAATCTCCCTAGATTACAGCCGAGTTGTTTTACAAGCTCACAACTCAAACTTGTTATTTTTCCGGGATCACAACGAACCCAACAGGTTTTACACGGGTTTACCAGCACAAAACCCAACTCGTTGTTTTTATCGGGATCACAACGAACCCAAAACGTAAGCTATCCCAAGCTTACAACGAGGTACAACTACCTCCACTGATTCAATCCACTTTGAATCAGTATACAAGAAAATAATTTTGAGTTTAAATACAAACAGCTCCTATAGCAGAATAATCAAAATAAAGCTTAGGTTTAGAAAAGCCTGATTGAATAAGCTTGAATGCAGGTTTGGCTTCTTTGCTTCTCTTCTCCAACTCCTTTGATGTGTGGAATCAGGCCTCAGCACAGATTCTCCTAGCTTTGGGGCTTTTGGACGTTGGTTGAAGCTTTTCTCCTTTTTCTTCTAGGTTGGAAGATCTTGATATTGCTCTTGGTTGCTTTGGGATCTCCTCTTGAACTTTTATTGATTGTAGATCTGGAGCACACGAATCTCTCTCTTTGATTTCACTCCTTTTGAATCTCTTTTTCTTGACTCAAATGATTTTTCCAATGAAGCTCTATTTTTTCCCTCTTTCTCTTCTTTTTCTTTGAAATAAATTTCTCTCTATTTTTTCTCTTTGATTTGAAAACAGCTTCTCTATTTATAGATTATGCAAGAATATATCCGTTAGAAATACAGAAATATAGCCGTTATTCAAAAATCTTACCGTTGGGGCTGACGTGTCGTCGTGAAAAATTGTGCCCAGAATTTCGCGGAGTCGACTCGAGCATTGTGGGAGTCGGCTCGAAGTCGATTACTAAAAATAGAAACATTTTAAACGTTAGAGGGTCGACTCGCGAAAAACCAAAGTGTTGGCTCCCGACAGTCGGGGGTCGACTCGAAGAAAATAGGGAGTCAACTCGAGAAGCACTCAAAAAACATGCTTTCCGTTGTTTGAGCGGAGTCGGCTCGCACAGTCCGGAGTTGGCTCACATAGAGTCAGGGGTCGACTCTTGAAATCCAAGGGTCGACTCGAGAAAATCAGAAAACTCTGTTACTTACAGGAGTCGACTCTGAAACTCTAGAGTCGACTCCGGAACGTATCAAAAATCAGAAATTTTTCTGATTGACTTTGAAATTCGTCCCAGAATAATTTTAAATGAAATTTTGACTTGAATACAATAAATATGACATTAAGCATGAATTCAAGACATGTTTCAAGAAATCATTGATTGAAATATAACATGTAAAAATTTCTTTTTGAAATCTTAAATATAGAGCTTGAAACTTCTTTTTCAAATTGATTCAAAACTCAGTGAATTTAAACATTGAGAGTCCATTGCTTTCATTTTAAATAAGCTCAAGGTTTTTGATAAATAAACTCATTACTTCCTTTAAAATACTCATGGCTTTTGGAAATCATCAAAATCAATAAGGTTGGGGTAATTACAATCTCCCAAATTTCTCAACATCCTTTCTTCAAGTTTAACGGGACTTGAGGCCCTTCCTCTAGCGCCAATCTGTTGCCGTCGGGATCCGTCCTCTGACTCGGGCGCAGTCGATCTCCAGGGGGGCGTGGACCTGCACACAAGTCCTTGCGCGAGAGGCATTGGGGGTGGCCCTCCGTGGAAGACCCTCCGATGCTTAAGTCAGTGAAAGGAAATCGGCAATCAACTAGAAAGTGGGGAGGTGGATCTCTCCAGGAGGCCTCTCCGGGGGCGGCCAATCGTGAGCTCTAGAGGACGAGAGCATCGATGAGCTGCCGGTGAGAGCAGGAGAGTGAGAGTGGGGGTGTAAGCGTGCAAGAGTGCCCATACCTGAGGAAATCTGGGAATGTCCCATTTATAGACTGTCACCTGGATCTTGAGCGCCTTCCGGAAGGTTCGAAGGTTGTTAGGATGCGGGAGTGGATCGAATCAGGCCGTTGTGAGGCTGTTGGGATCCGTATCTTGTCCGTTAGGGGATCGACGGCTGGGAGAGCTCCTTGACAGCTTAGAATCTGGTAGATGTGTAGGTCTCAGGTAGCCTCGATAGGCTCTAGACCATTTCTCAGCATGATTCCTTGCCTAGGGTGCTATTACAGTAGGCTTAGGCTCTCCCATGTCAGGTTCCGCGGAGGTGGGTATTGGATCGTGGGTCGTCCAGCGAAGCCGGGCCACGGAGGCTCGGGGGAAACGAACTACAGGAAGTTCAGGAGAGCCGAGCTATGGAAGCTCGGGAGAGGCGGGCTACGGAAGTTCGGGGAAGCCGAGCTGTGGGAGCTCGGGAAGGCCGAGCCATGGGAGCTCGGGAGAGGAGAGCGACGGAAGTTCGGGAGAGGCGAGCGACGGAAGCTCGAGAGAGGAATCCGAGCTATGGAAGCTCGGGGGAGGCGAGCTACAGAAGCTCGAGTGGGCTGAGCTACGGAAGCTCGGGGGAAGCCGAGCTATGGGGGCCCGAGAGAGGCGAGCTACAGAAGCTCGGGGGGGCTGAGCTACGGAAGCTCGGGGGAAGCCGAGCTATGGGGGCCCGAGAGAGGCGAGCTACAGAAGCTCGAGGGGGCCGAGCTACGGAAGCTCGGGGGAGGCCGAGCTATGAGAGCCCAAGAGGGCCGAGCTACGGAAGCTCGGGGGAAGCTGAGCTATGGGAGCCCGAGAGAGGCGAGCTACAGAAGCTCGAGAAAGACCGAGCTGCAGAAGCTCGGGGGAATCCGAGCTATGAGAGCTCGGGGAAGGCCGAGCTATGGAAGAGGTTGGTCTTAGCCTCCTTGCACGGGTATTGATGCAATGACGATTTTACCCCCCAACAAGTAGATATCTTAATTTTATAACTACGATGTTGTAAATTTACAACTGAGATATTATAATTTTTTTTAACTTTTTGAACATGTGTTATAATTTTATAATGATAGTATTGTAAGTTTACAGCTGGGATATCATCTTAAATTTTGACGTGATATTTATTAATATTTGTTTAATTTTTTTTTAAAATTTATGTAATAACATATTTTCTGAGTGGATATCATAATTTTATAACTACAATGTATTTACAACTGGAATGTCATAATTTTTTTTTGGCTTTCTTAATGGGTGTCTTAATTTTATAAACATAGTGTTGTAATTTTATAACTGAGGTGTCATTTTAAATTTTGACGTGATATGCATAAATATCGGTTTAATTTTTTTTTAAATTTATATACAAACATATTTTTTGAATGAGTATCGTTATTTTATAACTTAAATTTATGACTAAAATATTATAATTTTTTTAACTTTCTGAACTAATATTGTAATATTATAACAATGATATCGTAATTTTAAAACTAAGATGTTATAATTTTTTATTAAAATATTATAAAATTATTTTAATATTTTTTAAATAAATATTATATGCATGTAAATTAATTAAAAAAATAATATAGGCCATCTAGAAGTTGCTGCATCATGTACAAAGTCTTTTTCATATGAATATTGGATACCCTTATTTAATTAAAATGAATATCTCTCCCTCGACACGCAGGCAACGTTTATGTTTCTGAGGAAGTGAAAACGAGTATTTTGGAGTGTATTTATCGAGCGACGTAAACCTAGGTAGAGGTCCCTGTCTCCTGCTATCTATCTTCTTCTCACGTGCGTCGCATTAGTTTCCATCGGTCGAATTGAGGCCGGCGAACGCCACTGGCCTCGCCTTTCTCCTCCTCCCTCTCTCTCTCTCTCTCCCCGATTCCCAGATCCACGCGCAAACCCTAATCCTAACCCTAGAATTCTCCCTCTCGACGAAGAATTTTGCAAAACTCTAACCCTAGAAGGAAGCGAAACCTCGGGAATTCGCCCATCAATGGCGCTCAATCTCCGGCATAAGCAAATGAGTAAGTCCCCTCCGCCGTCCTATCTCGAATGCTTCTCCCCTCTCTACTCCATCCCCCAATTCTGATCCATTTTCTCCCAGGCCTCATCGTCCGGTTGCTGAATCTGAACCAGCCGCCGAACCCGTCGGTGGGATCTCCACCGCCACCGGCGCCGCCGGCGCCGAGGAGGTCTACAAGATCCTCATCATGGACACCTTCTGCCGCGGCGTCCTCTCCCCCCTGATCCGTGTCAATGAGCTCCGGAAGCACGGCATCACCCTCTTCTTCGCCATCCACAAGAACCGCCAGACCGTCCCCGACGTCCCCGCCATCTACTTTGTCCGCGCCACGCCGGAGAACATCGATCGCATTGCCGCAGACGCCGCCCGCGGCCTCTACGAGTCCTTCCACCTCAACTTCTCCTCCTCTCTGCCCCGCCCCCTCCTCGAGACCCTTGCATCAAAGACCCTCGAGAAGGACGCCGTCCACCGTATCTCCAAGATCTACGACCAGTACCTCGAGTTCGTCACCCTGGAGGACTCCCTCTTCTCGCTGGCCCAGCCTAAGACCTACGTCCAGATCAACGATCCCTCCGCCGGGGATCGTGAGATCGAGGAGATCGTGGAGAAGATCGTCAGTGGCTTATTCTGTGTCCTCGCCACCCTCGGGGTTGTGCCGGTAATCCGTTGTGCTCGCGGCGGCCCGGCGGAGATGGTTGCGGCAGCTCTGGATTCACGCATTCGTGACCATTTGCTGATAAAAAACAATATTTTCTCAGAAAGTGGTGGTCTTGCGAGCTCCTTCCAGCGCCCGATCCTCTGCATATTTGATCGGAATTTCGAGCTTGCAGTTGGGATCCAGCATGACTGGAGTTACCGGCCACTGGTCCACGACGTGCTCGGAATGAAGCTGAATAGAGTGACCATGCCTGTGGAGAAGGCTGCTGCTAAATCTTATGAATTGGACGACTCCGATTCGTTCTGGGTTTCCAATAGTTGGTCTCCATTTCAGAAGGTTGCTGAAGAAATTGAGACCCAACTGAGCAAGTACAAGCAAGATATTGATGAGGTGAACAAGCGGACTGGCGGGAAGGACGGGGTTGAGTTTGATGGTACCGATCTGATTGGAAACACGAAGCATCTGATGAATGCTGTGAACTCGCTCCCGGAGCTCACTGAGCGAAAGAAGATGATCGACAAGCATACCAACATTGCTACCGTGCTGCTGGGAGAGATCAAGGAAAGGTCTTTGGATGGCTACTGCAATCTTGAGAATGACATGTTGACCAAAGGAAGTGTAGACAAAAGTCAATTGCTTAGTCTCCTTCAGGGGAAGGGCGCAAAGGTGGATAAGCTTCGGCTTGCAATAACATACCTTCTTTCTATGGAGACAACACCACTATCCGAAGTAGAACCAATAGAAGCAGCGTTGAGGGAATCTGAGGTTGATACTTGTGCCTTTCAGTATGTGAAGAAGATAAAGTCTCTGAATGCATCGTTGGTAGCTTCCGCAAGCTCGGCAAGCACGAGCAATATTGTGGATTGGGCTGAGAAGCTTTATGGGCAGTCCATCAGCGCAGTGACTGCAGGTATGAAAAATCTTTTATCAGGTGGAAGACAACTGGCCATAACAAGGACGGTGGAAGCATTAATGGAAGGAAAGACAAACCCAGAGGTGGATTCTTACCTTCTGTTTGATCCACGGGTCCCTAGGTCAGGATCTGGGGCACAATTGAAGGGACCATTCAAAGAAGCAATTGTCTTCATGATAGGTGGTGGGAATTATGTTGAGTATAGAAGTTTGATGGAGTTAGCACAACGTTCACAGCCGGTCAAGCATCTCATATATGGTACTACAGAGGTCCTTAATGGGATGGAGTTTGTTGAGCAGCTCACGGAGTTGGGGCAGAAGATGGGCCTAGGAAGCAGTGTAACAGGTCCATCCCAATAATGATTGCAGGTTTTGCATCATATGCTATTTCTGGTTGAGAGATGTGGCAGATATTGGTACTCGGACTAAAGGAGCTAATGGAGAGTCGCCTTTATCAAGAATAATAAGTTTTGTGGCAATCTTAGATGAAGACATTGAAGGCAATTAAATTTTCTGACTGGAAATTTGCCATCGGTACTCAAGTGAGTCATATTTCTGCCACCTTATACCTTTTCTTTTCTGTTTCACTTTCATTTTTTGTATCGTAAAAAAATATCATTCAGCCTAATTTGGTTGCTGCTCATATATCAGAGTCTGAACCTGTTGAAAATAGCTGAACCTGTTGAAAATAGCAATGAGTTGAAACCTGTTCTGTCATCATGTTTGGATAAACCTTGCTTTGTGATGTGCTTTTAACTTTTCGTGATTAAGGGCAAGCATTTGCATATAAGAAGGGTGAAAATACATTATCCAGTTATGGACCTGGACTCCTGGCAATCTGAGGTCTTGGGAGGGGCAAATTGGAGATAGACATAACCTTTGACTTTCTTCCACAAAGTGGCTGCCCCAAAACTTGCACTCGTGCCATTGGGCTTGTTAATCCACGCCTTTTGCACAAATGGTGAAGGTACTCTTCCTAAAGAGAGCACATTTTCAGTGCATGCATGTGTATCTGTATTTGTATGGGTTTGTGTGTGCCATCTGTGGTTTCACATGCACTCGTCTTTGATGCCTCATATCTTTGTTTTGCAATTGATGGCACAATGATAAGCTTCTAATGCTACCATTTTTATTATCAAATGTCTTTGAAATTGAAGTAGATTTTGAAGCAATTTTAAGACCATCTAGATTATCTATTTGAGAAGTGAAGGGAGCAGGGGCATAAGATGGTTGTAAAGGAGATGGTGATGTTGAAATGGATGTTTGATAAAACTATGGCGGCAATCAGTTCTATTGAAAAGTTGAATATGCGATTTTGATTTTAAAGGGCTAGTTGAAAAGAATCTTTTCTTTAATAATTAGTGTTGTCAAAGGTGTACCTTGGCGCCAAAGGTTGGGTGCTTCTTATATCCTAAGCAAGGCGTTTTCATTTATGTGTATATGAGATGAAAAATGTAAGCACTTTTTGTTAGATTTGAGGCATAAAAAGCATGCTATTCTTAATGAGCTATATTTGTAGTATTTTTTTTGAAGTCTATCATATTTATTGCAATGTGCAAACTTTATGATGCACCATTCCATATATAATTATCTTTTTTATCTTATAAAAAGCTAAAAATTAGAAGATAGAGAGATAGAACACTAAAAATTACACTATTAACTGAAAAGAGAAAGAAAGACATGAACCATGGATTTCAGTTGAGAAAGAGAAGGCTTTTTTATGCTTGCACGACGTTCTATCATTGAGTTAACAGGCTAAATATATCATTATCATAATTTTATAGCTTTTCTCAATTATGTATTATAAATATTATTTATATAAATTATTTAATCATTTATTTAAAAAAATATGTGCCTCACTTCACTTAGGTGTGCGCTTATGCTTTGCGCTTGGGCTTTAAAAGCCCTTTTAATGTTTAAGTGCGCCTAGCACTTTTAACAATACTGTGATCATCTATCACATTTCGTGTAGATCATATAAGTTCGGCAAGGCTTCCTAGCTTAAATATGGATAACCAAGAGGGAAAAAAAATAAAATGAAGAGTGGGACTGAGTTTGCAAGGAGTAGTTTTACTGACAGTTTACATATTCATGGACTAGATGAAGGCTTACGTAAAGATGACATCAGAAGTGGATAGACAATAGTATGTTGTTTGTGCTTATGTTTTAACTTTTTTGTAGCAAATTTAGTTGTAACTTCTGTAATGTTGTGACAATGGCCTTTATCTGTCCATTCAAATAGATGGGTTAAGGTTTTTAAAGCTTGATACTCTGGTTATCTCAGTCTCTGACATATGCCTAGATGAACCAAGTTATAGGCTTATCTTGATTGAGGTGAAAGGCCTTAAATTTTTAGAAGAACTAAAATAAGCTGAGATTTTGTTGAATATATAATGGTTGAGATATTGGCCGGTATATTAAAAAGCGGGGCACACTACGATCTTTTAGGCATGGCTTTAATCTTTTTATTTAAAAATTCGTTTAAAATTTGAAGCTGGTACATTGATATTATATCAGCTGATATTTTGGAGAATGTCGGTTTAGATTTTGATGAAATAAGGCTATCAATGAGTCCGTTGATGGTTTCAATGAGTTTTAGTACTGAACTAGATTAAAATTAAATTATTCTCCCAAAATCAAGTTTTGGTGGTCAATATTGGGTTGATTTCGTATTATAGTGGTTTCAGTTGAAGCTTGGAACCCTGCTTGGTCAAGATTTTAGCTGAGATGAAAACAGTGCATATAGCTAATGTGGAATTGCCTTTCAACTAATGCATACCTTTATCTTATTTTACATATGTGGCTGAAAAAAACGTTCAACGGTGTTTTGTTTTGCAAAACAAGTTACATTGAAGACATTTTTGATAACACATACTCAAATATTTTAAAGCAATAGACTAATGTATTAGCTTGACGTATATGCATAAGTAGAATATAAATTTGTGAAGAAAACCAAGAATTGGAGGTGGCATACTAGGTGATTGTAATGTAATATTCATGTCAAGGTATGCCAAACCATCCTAAAACATTCAGTTTGGAGCGTACCAAACCATACCAGTGAGTAACCATATGGTTTGCCGCCCCACCAGTATGGTTCACCATTTTAAAATGGTACGAGACCGTACCACCCATATACTTTCCTAAAACATTATCAATAGAGTACTGAAATGGTATGGTGTTCTCCATACCGTACCATACTGGATCGGTACCAAAATGGTACTAGTTTCTATCATGGCAAATCTTGGTTCATGTACAATTTAAATGTAGATGAGAATACTTAGGTTGAACATCGTTCAAGTTTGGAACGACCAAGTTCCTTAAAGTTAGGCATTTAAAAAAAAAAAAACGATTTAGTGAAACCTAAAAAAGGTCATCATAAAAAGTTCAGCAAAACTTAAATAAAGGTCGTCATAGAAAGAGGAGTTGGTGGATGCCCAGTTGGAACAACTTATGTATTGACTACAAAATAAGTGGCAAAGGTGTTGGCTTAATGGTTGAGCTAAGATAATGGTCAAAGATGCACAAAACTTAATAAGAAGTCACAGCCATTGGGAAATTTCAATGTTGTATGTGAATAGAGGCAATGAAGGTTTGGTGCTAGCCACAGTGCTCATCAGTAAACAGTTTTTGAGCTAAGGTGAAACTTGAAGGGGCTACCAGAACATGATCCTCAACCATATGCATTGCTTTGATGCAAGCAGTTTTGGAAGAGTGACCAACCTCTGCTTAACGTCTCGGATGGAAATGTGGATGGCTGAGTGTATCATTGGTGAAGTGGTGTTAATAATGCGGAGAAAGTGGGAATAAGGGGAGAAATGAGCTGTAGACATGTTGAAGTTTATGTCAGTGTCTGGCAATAAAATAGGATATTTGGCATTCGCTAGCATATGGGTGATTGGTGTGGTACAATAATATGGGATCGTTGAAATGCGTTTAAGGTGACAAGAATGAAACCATGAAGAAAATATGAAGACGTCCAAAGATTCTAGAAGCTGATGCTTGTAAAGAAAACAAGTTTTCTCAATCTCAAAGCAACACAAAAGGAGGGTTTTGGTTTCCTTCCATAGCATTGAATAGTTTGTTGAATGAATAAATGAGTAATGACACATGAGTTCTAGACAATTTTTGGATTTGCATGTCAAAGTCAACATAAGGTTGCAAAGTATTAAATCAAGGAAGCAAAATGGAGGTGATAAAAGATATTTGAAGAGAACAACCTTAATGTCAGGTCAAAGTATGTTATGTTCCACGACCTATGCAATTAGAGGATAATTGACAAGATCTTGAAATTAAGTGGCTGAATTCAAAATTGTACACGTAATGGGAGGATAGATTTTGTGGAATAGGAGACTGCTATTGTCTTGAAAGAGGTGACGACCAAGAGTTCTGCAGAATGGTGAGTCAAAGAAGGCTATAACAATCTTAGCAAAATAAGATCATGATGGTGTAAATCTAGACACTAATAGGAGAATTTTACCCAATAAAATAGGTCAGAGTACACCAAAGATAATATGTGAATTGATGAACATGGACCAAACCTAAAACCTGCCTATCAGGGTGGAGGAGGTCAAGCAGGGAATTTGCTGCAAGATAAATTGACTGCCCCAAAGTGTTTTACTGTAGGCACAAGAACTAAAAGGAGGTCAAGCAGCAACGATTCAGTGGGCAGAAAGTGAAAGGAGACCAAATAGGATATGGTCTCTTTTAGTTTGGTTAAGCAAGTTTAGTTTGCAAGGGCTCGAGGAGATGGAGGAGGAATGAATAAAAAGCAACAGGTGATCCAGGAACCATTGAAAAAGGGAATTGCTAAAGGAGACCAAATATGACACCGAGAAGGCCTAGCAGAGCTGAAAAGTTAAAGCTCCAAACTCTACTCGAGCATCCAAATGTGGATCAATGCCAGCAAAAACATCTCTGAACAGGGTGTTAGTTCTTTATCTCATTCTTGCTCATATTGTAATAGGATAATGAATCTATTTCTTCATTTTCCTGCCAGGAAATCAGAGTTCTCTTGGAGAATGGAAGGATGATAGAAGCTTGGGTGCAAAAGTTGCTCTACACCTTGCAAGTGAAGCTTAATAGGTGAAGTTATTTGAATCTGCTTTGATTGAAGAAGAATCAGCCAATAGAATTTATATTTCTGTTTTGACAACAAGAATTTAAAAGATGAAAGAAGAGGTAGATACAAACTGTAAAATTCTACCAACAAAATGAAGTCTCATTGGTGATGGAGAAGGGTCGGTAGAATACTTCTTGAGCATTGTTCGCTTGCTGAAACAGATTGTCCAAATTTGATTGTTAGGAGATTGCTTTGCTGATGGAACCTCTAGAAAAAGTCATCATTGGAGCAAGCAACATTTTTTAATGTTCTAGCATAGTTCAATGGAAAATGTGATTAGAAGCTTATTTTGGGAGCTTTAATAGAAATTTCTTTCTGCTAGATGTTTGTGATCATCTCCTTTTGTGAAATCATGAGGTAGTTAGTATTGATGCAGATAAACAGGTTTATGCACCCTTGGTGTGTAAATTGGCTGTTTACTACATTCTGGTTTATATCTGTTTCTTTTTGATGGTGCATTTGTTATTCTTTTTACATTCTGACAACCAACACATTGATAGGAAGTCATGAATCCCCAGGAAATCTTCTAGCAATGATGTTTTTAAGTACACTTCTTGGTGTAGGGGTAAGAATGGCTGCATGTATAATTCTAGATAACATGTATTTACTACTTTCACAGGGCCATTTGATTATAATGGATTACTATCTATCATAATATTAAGTTATGCAGACAGACCATGTACTGAACCACGTGGCTGTCTGGTTTCAGGTGACTTCCCAGCATCAATGATATGAAGTTGAGATGAAATGTAGATTTGCAAGTTGGTACCTCTATTCCACATTCAGCAGATTTGTATGAGGAAAGGTTTTGTGGGTGGATTGACAATGCAAGAATCCCATTGAACTGCAGTAAAATGAAAATCTTTATATGAGACAGTGGAGCTAGTGCATCTTTGACATTCAGATGTAAAATTTTAAGAACTGGTTTCATGATGTGTCAGCCGTAGTGTGGTTTTCCCACTTGGCAGATGGTAGTTGAAGGCATATTTGAGCTATTTTGCAAGTTGGCAAATGATAGCTGGGCATCTGATTATTTTGCTATTTGGCCATGGAATATTGATGGTTTCTTGTATAACACCTTTGATTCGTGCTTCAAGATTAATTGCAATTGGTTGAATCATTCTTTGCTTCTGTTTCTTATCTTTGTACTCTCTCATTCTAATTACCACATTTAAATGTGTTCCCTCTTTGATGGCATTGAATCTAACATTTCAAGGATGGCTCCAAATCTTGCATGAATTATTGGAAGATACAAAGTCACTGTAAGATCAGTCTTTTCTTGGCCATTGTCCATTCTTGAAGAGGAATTTATTAGTCAGTGGTTGCTGCAGTACAAACACATATAGGACCAACCTTTCAGCTTTTTGCATTGTGAACTTCGATGGCACTGATGTTGTCGCCATGGTGGAAGATATTCTTCCAATGGTAGCTGTCTCAATCTTCCCCATCCTCTGTTCTACCAAAGCGGCGGATGTTTATTTTTGTTTTGTTTTCTTTTATTTTATTTTTTGGAAGATGGTAGTTCTGGCATCATTTGAGGGATTGACAAGCTGATGATCCATGTGAAAATGTTCATTCAATGCAAGTCTGTCTCTCTCTGTTAAGGACTGGGTAAGGTTTTGATTATTTGAAGCTTTGGTTTTAGCATGCCATGGCACAGGGACTACCTTTTTGGGTCTTTGGCAGAGTTAGGGAGCCTTTTGGCTTTCCTTTGGATACAAGACATTAGATATATTCATGTTGGAAATATGATGGATACAAGACATTAGATATATTCATGTTGGAAATATGATAGACGCAAGACATATTCATGTTTTTTTGAATTATTTACTACCTATCCAATAATTTTTAAACATTATTGCTAAACGCCAAGGTTTTTGAATTTGACTAGAAATTTCA
The DNA here is from genome assembly GCA_900491605.1 of Calamus simplicifolius. Taxonomy (NCBI): domain Eukaryota; kingdom Viridiplantae; phylum Streptophyta; class Magnoliopsida; order Arecales; family Arecaceae; genus Calamus; species Calamus simplicifolius. Next base: position 330,013 of record UESW01004719.1, read on the forward strand.
GTTCCTTGGTGCGAGAGGGGTGATTCAAGTCTATTTCTCTTCAATTTTTTTTCTGTTTTTTTCAACTTTCTTCGTGCTTAAGTATCGACTCAGCCTCATGTTATGGTTATCTCTTCTAACGTTTTCTTTTCAACCTCATGATGCAGTTGAAGAGAGAAGCTGAATGTAAGTCCCGTCCTGTGAACTCTTTGGCTTTCGGTATCTAAGACGTGTCTGGTGGTTGATGTCAAACAGTCGTGTCTAATACGAAGCTCCACACTTGAGAGATCGTGTTGTTTGGTGGTTAGCGGCTGATGCCAACACTCGAGGAATTGAGAGAGAGAGAGAGAGAGAGAGAGAGAGAGAATGGGGGGCGAGAAATCAATCATATTGTGAATGCAATGAGAGTTCCCAGATGTACCCATCTTCACCTAGCTTAGAGTATTTTCATGCTGTTACAAGAGAAATATACGGAGTATGGCTTCACAAAGTACGAGTTCATATACAATTGAAGGCCACCAGCACAGTGCTGGTGGGATCGTGGTAGATGTGGTGTTGTTGTCTATGTAAACAAGACGAGTAAGCTTCTCAAAATAGTTAAAAGAGCAGCATCGGACAAATTATTTTTTTTAAAAAGCTTTTACTCGAACATGACATTAACTTGTAGATGAAAGATTTAATAACGTACATATTAGTCTTTTAGATACTGTCTTATTTTTAAATAGGAAAACACTTTGTACACGGCCCCGGTGCAGCAACGCTGACGTGGGCTGCACCGCGTCTTCCGATTGGTCCACGTGGATCCGACGTGGATGACCTGACAGACAGTATGGCTGGGCTTTGACGTAACGTTCTAAACGTGACAGACATTTAATGCTGTTCACTTTTTTTTAAAATTTTTGTGCGGACGAAAATGCCCTTTCGCTCCTTCATGGCGCCATTTTACGTTTTCTGTCATCTGTGCAAGAAGAACTCTGTTTCTTCCCCGGTAGAAAGAAAATACTTCAGCTTCGAGGCTAGCCGATACCTGGATACAGGAGTCAGGAGTCTGTGTAAAAAAACTTCTGGAGGAAATGTCAGCCGCAGCACAAAGTAAAAACTCTTTCTTCCCACACCCTAATTGAATTCGGCAGAAAATCAATCGCGACACCCCAGTTGAAATCTCACGACACCCTAGCTCTGGGACGATGACACCCGTCTTATAAATGACCACATAGAGAGAACCCGGCGATACCCTACTTCGAATTCTGCCGTTAATCCTTCGCGACACCCTAGTTGAAATCCCACGACACCCTAGCTCTAGGGCGACGACACCCATATTATAAATGACCACATAGAGAGAACCCGACGACACCCTAATTGAATTCGGCAGAAAATCAATCGCGACACCCCAGTTGAAATCTCACGACACCCTAGCTCTGGGGCGACGACACCTGTGCTTTAACATGACCACATAGAGAGAACCCGGTGACACCCTAATTGAATTCGGCAGAAAATCAATCGCGACACCCCAGTTGAAATCTCACGACACCCTAGCTCTGGGGCGACGACACCCGTCTTATAAATGACCACATAGAGAGAACTCGGCGACACCCTACTTCGAATTCTGCCGTTAATCCTTCGCGACACCCTAGTTGAAATCCCACGACACCCTAGCTCTAGGGCGACGACACCCGTATTATAAATGACCACATAGAGAGAACCCGGCGACACTCTAATTGAATTCGGCAGAAAATCAATCGCGACACCCCAGTTGAAATCTCACGACACCCTAGCTCTAACGAGACGACACCCGTGCTTATAAATGACCACATAGAGAGAACCCGACGACACCCTAATTGAATTCGGCAGAAATTCAATCGCGACACCCCATTTGAAATCTCACGACACCCTAGCTCTGGGGCGACGACACCCGTCTTATAAATGACCACATAGAGAGAACCCGGCAACACCCTACTTCGAATTCTGCCGTTAATCCTTCGCGACACCCTAGTTGAAATCCCACGACACCCTAGCTCTAGGGAGACGACACCCGTTCTTTAAACAGACCACGAAGATAATCCCAGAGACACCCTAGTTCGAATTCGACCGTTAATCCTTCGCGACACCCCTGTTGAAATCCCACGATACCCTAGCTCTAGGGCGACGACACCCGTCTTATAAATGACCACATACAGAGAAATCGGCGACACCCTAATTGAATTCGGCAGAAAATCAA
>UESW01004719.1:335904-390762 GCA_900491605.1 Calamus simplicifolius
AAGAGGTCAGAGATTTTGCAGATGGAGCTGAAAAGGCTGAACAGGACAGCAGGACAGCATTGGCTGACAGGTGATGTACCTTCTACTTCTACTTCAAAACATGCTTCTTTTGAGGTGGAGTTTGGTATGAATGTTCCAATACATGTAAAGGATCAGCCAGAAGAGCCATCAATCCAAAAGGAGGTGCAGGTGGAGTCACACACTTCAGCTTTGAGAGATGATCAAAGGGGTGTGGCACTACACAAGGCAAAGCGTACCATCATCAAACCTGCTCGGTATCGCATTGATGACATGATTTCCTATGCTCTAATCACTGCAAATGAAGATCCAGAGACCTTCCAAGAAGCCATGGAAAGTTCAGAAAGAGACTCATGGATGCAGGCCATGATGGAGGAGATGGAGTCCCTGGAAAAGAACAAGACATGGCAGCTAGTGGATCTACCTAGAGATGCTCGGGCCATTGGTTCAAAATGGGTGTTCACAAAGAAGGAGGCACCTTCAGAGCAAGGTGGAGTCAGATACAAAGCAAGGCTTGTTGCTAAGGGGTTCTCACAGAGAGAGGGAGTGGACTACACAGAGGTATTCTCTCCAGTGGTACGTCATGCTTCAATTCGTGTGTTGTTATCTCTCGTAGCACAACATGGTATGGAGTTGCAGCAGATGGACGTGAAGACGGCTTTCTTACATGGGAGTCTAGAGGAGAGGATATACATGAAGCAACCAGAGGGTTTCAAGGAATCTGGATTGGAAGAAAAAGTGTGTCTACTAAAGAAATCGCTCTATGGTTTGAAGCAGTCACCCCGTCAGTGGTACAAAAGGTTTGACACTTTTATTTTGGGCCTTGGATTTTCTAGATGTGAACATGATACTTGTGTCTATGTGAAAGATGTGGATGAGGATGATGCACTGTATCTCCTTCTGTATGTGGATGATATGCTCATTGCCAGCAGGAGTGTTGAAGCAGTGAATGGACTGAAATATGCATTATCAACAGAATTTGAAATGAAGGATTTGGGGTCAGCTAGGAAGATACTTGGGATGGAAATTTACAGAGATAGGACCAAGGGAATTCTACACTTGTCATTGGGTGGATATATTCACAAGGTGTTGGAGAGGTTTGGGATGGATAAGGCCAAACCAGTTGGAACACCTTTGGCTAGTCACATGTCTCTTTCTAAGTTACAGAACCCCCAGACAGATGAAGAGAAAGAGTACATGGAGAGAGTTCCATATGCCAGTGCCGTGGGCAGCATTATGTATGCTATGGTGTGTTGCAGGCCTGACATAGCATATGCAGTGAGCCAGGTGAGCAGATTCATGGCGAACCCAGGGAAGGAGCACTGGAAGGCACTCAAGTGGATTTTGAGGTACCTTCAGGGAACTCGTGGACTTGGTCTAATTTTTGGGCAGCAAGATGGATCTAAGGAGAAATCTAATATCCCAAGTAAGTCATTAGGTCCATTGGAAGGATTTGTGGATGCAAATTTTGCAGGTGATCTGGATACAAGAAGGTCTACCACAGGGTATGTGTTCAGCATGTATGGTGGATTAATTTCTTGGAGATCAACCCTTCAACCTATTACAGCTTTGTCTACAACAGAAGCTGAGTATATAGGGATTACAGAGGCTGCCAAGGAGGCTCTTTGGTTGAAGAGACTCATCATGGAAATGGGGTGAAGCAGGGTACAGTATTGTTACACAGTGATAGTCAGAGTGCCCTGCAGTTGGCTCAGAACCCAATCTATCATGCACGCACAAAGCATATAGATGTGAGGTATCACAGGATCAGAGAATTGGTGGAAGAAGGTGAAGTGGAGCTGGTAAAAGTTCATACAAAGAAGAACCAGGCAGATGCACTTACGAAGACTCTTCCATGGGATATCTTTCTCTCATGTGACACTGATGGGTCTGAGGGAATGTATAGATTTTTAGCAGCTTTGTTGAGAAATATGGGAGATTGTATTTACCCCAACTTTATTGATTTTGATGATTTCCAAAGCCATGAGTATTTTAAAGAAAACAATGAGTTTATTTATCAAAATTCAAATGAAAGCAATGGACTCTCAATGGTTAAATTTACTGAGTTTTGAATCTATTTGAAAAGAAGTTTCAAGCTCTATATTTAAAGATCTCAAAAAGGAATTTTTACACGATATATTTCATTCAATGATTTCTTGAAACATGTCTTGAATTCATGCTTAATGTCATATTTAATGTATTCAAGTCATAATATAATTTAAAATTATTCTGGGACAATTTTAAAGTCAATCAGAAAAATATCTGACTTTTGATACGTTCCGGAGCCGACTCTAGAGTTTCAGAGTCGACTCCTGCAAGTTACAGAGTTTTCTGATTTTCTCGAGTCGACCCTTGGTTTTCAAGAGTCGACCCCTGACTCTGTGCGAGCCGACTCCTGTCTGTGCGAACCGACTCCGCTCAAACAATAGAAACCATATTTTTTGAGCACTTCTCGAGTCAACTCCCCATTTTCTCGAGTCGACCCCCGACTTTCGGGAGCCGACACTTTGGTTTTTCGCGAGTCGACCCTCTAACGTTTAAAATGTTTCTATTTTTAGTAATCAACTTCGAGCCGACTCCCACAAAGCTCGAGTCGACTCCGCGAAATCTGGGCACGATTTTTCACGATGACACATCAGCCCCAACGGTAAGATTTTCAAATAACGGCTATTTTTCTTTGTCTCTAACGGATATAATTTTGCAGAATCTATAAATAGAGGAGCTCTTTTCAAATCAAAGAGATGAGATAGAAAATCAAAAGAGAGAAAAGAATATCTTTCAAAAGAGGGAAAAACAGAGCCTTATTGGAAAAATCTTCTAGTTCAAAATAGAGTGATTCAAAAGGAGTGAAATCAAAGAGGAAGTTTCATCTACTCCAGATCATCAATCCACAAGAGCCAAAAGAAAATCCAAAAGCTTTTCAAAGATCAACTCGAAGGATTTTCAACATTCAACAAAAGGAGAAAAAGCTTCATCTCAACTCCAAAGTTTTCAAACGGTCAAGAATCTTGCTAAGGCCAGATTCAATACTTCAAGAGGAGTTAAAGAGGAGAAGGAAGAAAGCCAAAGCCACAACCATCTACAATCTTATCAGGCTTTTCTAACCCTTTTTATACTTGATTTGTATATTTGCTCAAGGGGAGCATTTCTATATTTAAACTCTGTTATCTTGGTTGTTTGCTGATTCAATCAGTGGATTGAATCAGAGGAGGTCATTATACCTCGTTGCAAGCCAGAGTGCTTGTCTTGGGTTAGTTGTGAGCCCGTGAAAAACAACGTGTAGGGTTTTGTGCTGGTAAGCCCTAGTAAAACCGGCTGGGTTCGTTGTGCACCCGGGAAAACAACAAGTTTGAGTTGTGAGCTTGGAAAACAACTCGGCTGTAATCGAAGAGATTATAGTGTGGACCCAAGTGAATCTTGGGAGTGGACGTAGGTGTTGGTTGCACCGAACCACTATAAAATTATCTTGTGTTTGTCGTGCTAATTTTCTCTCTATCTTTCTTTATTATTTGCTTGTGTATTGATTTACGTTAGCCTCTCACTTGCACATTTTGCTAACTAATCAATTAAAGTTAAAAAGACTTAAATTTTTAAGAACCCAATTCACCCCCCCCTCTTGGGTTGCCATCTGGGCCAACAATTGGTATCAGAGCAAGTGCTCATTTAGAATTTGATCTCACGATCAAGGGCTAAAGATCCTTATGGCAACACAAAGTGGTTCAAGTTTTGCTGAAGGTCATTCTACGAATAGACCTCCTTTATTTAATGGAACCAACTATTCATATTGGAAAGCTAGAATGAGAATATTCATTCAAGCTTCTGACTATGAATTATGGGGAGTAATAATCAATGGACCTAGTACACCCACACACTTAATAGATGGCACTATTGTTCTAAGCCCGAAAGGGATTGGAATGATAATGATAGGAGAATGGCACAACTAAATGCTAAAGCCATTAATATTTATATTGTTCCTTAGACTCTAATGAATTCAACTGAATCTCAACATGTAATTCCGCAAAAGAAATTTGGGATAGATTGGAAATAACACATGAAGGAACAAACCAAGTTAAGGAATCAAAATAAACATTTTGGTTCATAAATATGAATTGTTTACAATGGAACAAACTGAAACCATCACATGCATGTTCACTAGATTCACTGATATTGTGAATGGTTTAAAAGTCTTGGTAGAATTTATTCTAATGCTGACCTTGTGCGCAAAATTCTTAGGTCACTACCAAGATCGTGGGAAGCGAAAGTCACTGTTATCCAAGAAGCAAAGGACCTCAATGCATTACCTTTAGAGGAGCTTCTAGGATCCCTAATGACCCACGAGCTGACAATGAAGCAGCATGTTGAGGAGGAAACAAAAAGAAAGAAAACACTTGCCCTCAAAACTGTAGAAATGGAAGAGAGCAGCAGTGAAAGTAATGATGAAGATGATGAGGAAACTGCTCTCTTGGCCAAAAAATTCAGAAAGTTTATGAGAAAAAGGCCCTTCCATAAAAAGAAATTTGGAGCAAGAATTGATGGAGAAAAAGATAAGAGAAAGGACAAGGAGAAAGAAAAAGAGAAAGAGCCCTTAGTATGTTATGAGTGCAAAAAGCCAGGGCACATGGTCTGATGAATTTTCCTTTGCTGAAAAAGGCCTACAAGAAAAAGAAGAAAGCTTACATGGCAACATGGTCTGATGAATCTTCCTCGTCGAAAGAAGATGAACAAAAGGAAGTTGCCAATATCTGCTTCATGGCCAACAACGACGACAACGACAATGAGGTAAGTTCTGAAAACTCAAATGATGAATTCACTTTTGATGAAATGTTTGAAGCTTTCAATGAACTTATGATTGATTTTAAATCTTTGAAAAAGAAGTATAAGTTTTTGAAAAATGACAATATTAGCTTAGCTAAAAGTAAAAATGAATTAGCTTTAGAAGTTAAGAACTTAACTAATGAAAAAGAAGAACTTAGCAAAGAAAGAGATAATTTTAATCAAGAAATAGATTTGTTGAAATCTGAAACTAAAAACTCAACAAAAGATTTAAAAGTCAATTAGAAACCTTAGCTTTAGAAAAAGAACAGTAATTTAAAGACAATGATTCATTAAAGAAAGAAGTTATAAAATATAAAGACATTGTTGAGAAATTCACTTAAGTTCAACTAAACTAAACATGATTTTAGATAATCAAAAAGCTTTTTCGATAAAGCTGGTCTAGGTTATAATACGTATAGGAAATAAAAATTTTAAAGAATATTTTTGTAAAAGCCAATCAAAGTAATATAACTTGTTTTAAATGCAATGAAAAAGGTCATAAATCATTTGAATGCAAAACATTAAATAATAACAATAAGTTAAATGTTAAAGCAAAGAAAATATGGGTTCCAAAAGGAACAATTTTTGTTGCTACTAACCATGAAGGACCCAAGAAAGCTTGGGTACCTAAGCATAAAGTTTGATTATATTGCAGGAATGTCTTGTAGCCAAAAGATCAAAGAAAAAGTGGTATCTTGATAGTGGCTGCTCAAGACATATGACGGGTGACAAAGAGGAATTCATCACCTAGAAGAAAAGAAAGGTGGAGTTGTGACGTTTGGCGATAACGGTAAAGGTCAAATTATGGGCCTTGGTAAAGTTCGCATAACTCCATCTATATTTATTGATAATGTACTTTATGTTGATGGTTTAAAGCACAATTTAATTAGTATAAGCCAACTATGTGATAAGAACTTTAATGTTTCATTTAAATCTTCTATTTGCATAGTATCTGATTCCATTAATGATAGCATTGTTTTTACTGGTTATAGACATGGCAATGTGTACTTGTTGACTTAGACAAATTATCTGAAAGTAGTCATTGCCTAATTGCTGAAATGCTAACATAAATGATATTGGATGGTTATGGCATCGTAGATTAGGTCACGCAAGCACACACCTTATTTCAAAACTAATTAAGATGGACTTAGTTAAAGGTTTACCTAAGTTAGATTTTGAAAAAAAAATCTGTGATGCATGTCAATTTGGAAAACAAACTAGAAGTTCTTTCAAATCTAAAAATGTTGTTTCAACTTCTAGGGCATTGGAACTACTTCACATGGACCTATTTGGACCTACTAGAACCACAAGTCTAGGAGGAAAGAAATATGGTTTAGTGATTGTAGATGATTACTCTAGGTACACTTGGGTGATGTTTTTAGCTCACAAAGATGAGACTTTCTCGATATTTCTGAAATTTTTCAAGAAAGTCACAAATGAGAAAAACACTACCATAGTGTCTCTAAGAAGTGATCATGGAACTGAATTTGAAAATCACTTATTTGAAAGTTTTTGTTCTGAAAATGGAATTAATCATAACTTTTCAGCCCCTAAGACTCCACAACAAAACGGTGTAGTTGAAAGAAAAAATAGAACCTTAGAAGACATGGCCCGTACCATGCTATGCGAAAGCAACTTACCAAAGTATTTTGGGCGGAAGCAATTAACACAGCATGTTACATCTTAAACAGAGCTTTAATAAGACCAATATTAAAGAAAACACCTTATGAATTATGGAATGAAAGAAAACCAAATATAAAATACTTTCATGCATTTGGATGTAAATGTTTCATTTAATAATGGTAAAAACAACTTAGGAAAATTTGATGCTAAATCTGATAAAGGAATTTTTCTAGGTTATTTAACGACTAGTAAGGCATATAGAATCTTTAACAAGAAAACCTTAATAGTAGAAGAATCCATACATGTAGTTTTTGATGAATCTTTAGCAACTGGATCTGAAAAGATTGATGATGAGGAAGATACAAACATAATTGAAAAAGATCTTAAAAAACTTAATATTGAAGTATCTTCTGATCATGAACTAGAGGCTAAAGATGATGATTCACATAAGGTCGATGATGTTAATAATGATCATAATGATATAGATCTTCCAAGAGATTGGAGATATGCTTATAGTCATCCTAAGGAATTGATTATAGGTGATCCTTCTCAAGGAATAAGAACTAGATCATTTATGAGAAATATTAGTAATCATCTTGCATTTGTCTCTCAAATAGAACCTAAAACTATTGAAGAAGCCGAGAAAGATAATAATTGGATGATAGCAATGCAAGAAGAACTAAATCAATTTACAAGAAATAATGTATGGACTTTAGTTGAAAGACCTAAAAATCATTCAGTAATAGGATCAAAATGGATATATAGAAATAAACTAGATGAAAATGGCATAGTAATTAGAAACAAAGCTAGATTGGTTGCTAAAGGATATAATCAAGAAGAAGGTATTGATTTTGATGAAACCTTTGCGCCAGTAGCTAGATTAGAAGCCATTAGGCTATTACTTGCATTTGCATGTCATATGAATTTTAACTTATTTCAAATGGATGTAAAAAGCATTTTTAAATGGATTTATAAATGAAGAGGTGTATGTAGAACAACCACCAGGTTTTGAAGATCATGAATTTGCAAATCACGTTTTTAAATTGTACAAAGCTTTATATGGTTTGAAACAAGCACCTAGAGCTTGGTATGATAGGTTAAGTAAATTCTTAATAGAAAATGATTTCACAAGAGGAAATGTAGATAAAACATTATTTTTGAAAAGAAAAAGTAAAGATTTACTTGTAGTACAAATATACGTAGATGACATTATTTTTGGTGCTACTAATGATTCTCTTTGTCAAGAATTTGCAAAGTTGATGCAGGGAGAATTCGAGATGAGCATGATGGGAGAACTCAACTTCTTCCTTGGACTCCAAATCAAACAATGCAAGGAGGGAATCTTTATCAACCAAACCAAATACACAAGAGAACTACTCAAAAAGTTTGGTATGGAAACAATGAAACCCCTCGGAACTCCAATGAGTCCTTCATGCAAGCTGGACAAAGATGAAAAAGGTAAAAAGGTTGATCAAAAGTATTATAGAGGTATTATCGGATCCCTTCTTTATTTAACAGCAAGTAGACCAGATATTATGTTTTAGTATGTTTATGTGCTAGATTTCAATCTGAACCTAAAGAATCACATTTAATAGCTGTTAAAAGAATTTTAAGATACTTAAATGGAACGAAAAATGTAGGTTTATGGTATTCTAGAGACTCAACTTTAAACCTAATTGCATATTCGGATTCTGATTATGCTGGATGTAAACTAGATAGAAAAAGCACAAGTGGTGCATGCCATTTCTTAGGAAATAACTTAATCACATGGTTTAGCAAAAAGCAAAATTCAGTTGCATTATCAACTACTGAAGCTGAATATGTAGCGGCTGGAAGTTGCTGTGCGCAAATCCTATGGATTAAGCGACAACTTGAAGACTATGGTATCACACTTGATAAAACACCCATAAGATGTGATAACACTAGCGCAATCAATTTAACTAAAAATCCGATTCAACACTCAAGAACAAAACACATAGAAATTAGATATCATTTTATAAGGGAACATGTAGCTAATGATGAAATTTGTTTAGATTATGTAAACACTGAAGAACAACTAGCTGACATCTTTACAAAACCTTTAAGCGAAGAAAGATTTTGTTATCTTAGAGGAGAGTTAGGAATTTGTAACCCTTTTGGATAGATTTTGAAACCCCAAAGGAAATGTATCTAGAGTTCTTTCAATTTCTCAAAATCTTAAGGAAATTTTATCTAGAACTCATATCAATTTGATCTCTCAAAATCCATGATTTTTAATCATACTCAAAGATCAATTTCCAGACTCATTTCAGATTCTCTGAATCTTTATTCGTTTTTTTCTCTGAAATGGTCTAGGAGCCGACTCGGACAGGATCGGAGTCGACCCCTGTTTCTATTGAAACTCAGGAGCCGACCCCCGCTCTGCGCGAGTCGACTCGATGTCGGGTTCGTGCTTTATGACTAGTCGGGAGCCGACTCCACACTTTGCGCGAGTCAACTCGACGTGGTCCCAGTTTGATTATTTAGGGCATGAGTCGACCCCACGGACATTTCATTCATTTCAAATCTTTCCAAACTCTCTCCAAAGCTTTTCCAAACCCTCCAAAACTCCAACAACCTCTGATTAATCACTCCATCGAGATCTATGGCACCTAAAACCCGTGGAGCTAGCAGTAGTGGCACCGGATTGAAGAGGAAACGGACTGTTCGATGACCCATTCGTGAGCCGTCTCCGGATTCGTCCTCTACCCCTTCTCTGAGTGATTCTCCTGCTCCAGCTACCACTCCTTAGGTAGATCACCTTGCCAGTAGAGTTATCACAACAGGTAGAAAGGTTAATTTTGAGTTGTTTGAGAATGAAGGCTTTATAATAGGTAGACAGTTGATTGAGATGGGATTTGAGAAAATGTGTTCACTGGACTGTCCCACGTACCTTGCTCTAGTTAAGGAGTTTTACAAAAATTTGACCAGAGGAGATGATGGTTTAGTGAGCGTAGTGAGAGGCATTGGTCTGAACATCACTTCCACTATTCTATCTAGATTGTTAAATTTACCCCTGTCTGGACCATCCACTTTTGCCCCAGAGGATAGATCGCCAGCCCTCACAAGACTATTGAACAGAAATTTTGAGGGATTTGAAGAAGTATTTGCAAGTCAATTGCCTTTGGAGCTGAGATTACTTCACAACATCTGCAGTAAAATTTTGTTTCCCAAGACTGGCAGATTCGACTATGTATCTAAGAGAGATATTTTTATTATGGATGCTGTTGTTTCTGGGAAGCCTATTAATCTACCTCGGATGATCATATGGTACATTGCCGATTGTGGTGGGAAGAAGAAGTCAAGTTTGCCCTATGGCATGGTTCTAACGAAACTATTTCAAAGCCAAGGGATTGCATTTGGTGATAGTGAGCCGAAAAAGGAACTAAGGCATACTGATTTTTACTCTTTGGCTACTATACATCGAATGGGGTTTGTTAAGAGGAATGGAAGTTGGAAGAGAAAGAATATTACAGAGGACAGAGCTATAGATGCTGAGGCCCCCAGACCTTTTGTGAGACATTCATCACCTGAGCCTCCTCAGAGCTCGTCTGTTCCAGATTCTGTTCCAGCTCCTGCCCCTGATTCTACCCCTGCTCCTGCTATTGCTCCTGCTCAGACTTCTACTATATCATCTAGTAGCTTTTCTGATGTACAGTTAGATCAACTTAGATCCTTATTCAAATCTGAGATAAGTGAGCATGAAAATAGACTGAAAGATGAATTTGATGAAAAGTTTATGAATTTGAAAGAAGCCTTGTATTCACTTAGTGATCGGGTTGCATCGATTGAATCTACTCTTAGTTCATCCTCCAGCTCCTTAAGTGAAGACTTGAAGAATATTTTTGGAGAACTTAAGGATATCTGCGGTGACTCAGAGACCTATTCCCAGTACAACGCCGAGCTTCAGGATAAGATTACAACTGCTTGCACTTTTGTTGATAATAAGCTTAAAGATTATGTTAGACTTCAATGTGAAGGAATGAAGCAAATAGTTGATCACTTGAATAGGATTACAAGAAGAAACTTTTGATTTTTTTTTTGTAATCTCTTTTTGATGTAATCAAGTTTACTTTCAATGTAATGAGTAAGTTTACATTTTCATGTATTATCATTTTGAAGTAATGAGAAAGTTTGATGCATTACTTATGTCAATTTCAATTGTAAGTATCCTTGAATATTTTGAATGATTATCCTCAATTGATAATTTGAATGGTAAAAGATAAAGAATGATATTGATATAAGCATGAGCTTCCTAACCTTTTTGTTGATTACAAAAAAGGGGGAGAGATTTTATTTAATCGTATATGCTTTCAATTAAATATATGCTTTCAATATACTTTCAATGCAGTCAAAGTTTAAATTTGAAAGAGGGAGAGATAATTTGAATATTAAAGAGGGAGAGTTAATCTAAGTAAAAAGGAGAGATAACTAAGTTATCATTATGCTTAATGATTGAAAAGGGAAAAATTATTTGCTTGAACTTAACAATTGAAAATTTTGAATGAATTACAAAATTGAGTTTCATAGGGGAGCTATCTTATTTAGGGGGAGCCTCTCAATGAACACAAAAATTGATTTTGGCTTCAGAAAATTTTTCAATACATACATGCATATACTCAATGTTTTTGTCATCATCAAAAAGGGGGAGATTGTTGAGAAATATGGGAGATTGTATTTACCCCAACTTTATTGATTTTGATGATTTCCAAAAGCCATGAGTATTTTAAAGAAAACAATGAGTTTATTTATCAAAATTCAAAATGAAAGCAATGGACTCCAATGGTTAAATTTACTGAGTTTTGAATCTATTTAAAAAAGAAGTTTCAAGCTCTATATTTAAAGATCTCAAAAAGGAATTTTTACACGATATATTTCATTCAATGATTTCTTAAAACATGTCTTGAATTTATGCTTAATGTCATATTTAATGTATTCAAGTCATAATATAATTTAAAATTATTCTAGAATGAATTTCAAAGTCAATCAGAAAAATATCTGACTTTTGATAGGTTCCGGAGCCGACTCTAGAGTTTCAGAGTCGACTCCTACAAGTTACAGAGTTTTCTGATTTTCTCGAGTCGACCCTTGGTTTTCAAGAGTCGACCCCTGACTCTGTGCGAGCCGACTCCTGTCTGTGCGAGCCGACTCCGCTCAAACAATAGAAACCATGTTTTTTGAGCACTTCTCGAGTCGACTCCCCATTTTTCTCGAGTCGACCCCCGACTTTCGGGAGCCGACACTTTGGTTTTTCGCGAGTCGACCCTCTAACGTTTAAAATGTTTCTATTTTTAGTAATCGACTTTGAGCCGACTCCCACAAAGCTCGAGTCGACTCCGCGAAATCTGGGTGCGATTTTTCACGATGACACATCAGCCCCAACGGTAAGATTTTCAAATAACGGCTATTTTTTTTTGTCTCTAACGGATATAATTTTGCAGAATCTATAAATAGAGGAGCTCTTTTCAAATCAAAGAGATGAGATAGAAAATCAAAAAGAGAGAAAAGAATATCTTTCAAAAGAGGGAAAAACAGAGCCTTATTGGAAAAATCTTCTAGTTCAAAATAGAGTGATTCAAAAGGAGTGAAATCAAAGAGGAAGTTTCATCTACTCCAGATCATCAATCCACAAGAGCCAAAAGAAAATCCAAAAGCTTTTCAAAGATCAACTCGAAGGATTTTCAACATTCAACAAAAGGAGAAAAAGCTTCATCTCAACTCCAAAGTTTTCAAACGGTCAAGAATCTTGCTGAGGCCAGATTCAATACTTCAAGAGGAGTTAAAGAGGAGAAGGAAGAAAGCCAAAGACACAACCATCTGCAATCTTATCAGGCTTTTCTAACCCTTTTTATACTTGATTTGTATATTTGCTCAAGGGGAGCATTTCTATATTTAAACTCTGTTATCTTAGTTGTTTGCTGATTCAATCAGTGGATTGAATCAGAGGAGGTCATTATACCTCATTGCAAGCCGGAGTGCTTGTCTTGGGTTAGTTGTGAGCCCGTGAAAAACAACGTGTAGGGTTTTGTGCTGGTAAGCCCTAGTAAAACCGGCTGGGTTCGTTGTGCACCCGGAAAAATAACAAGTTTGAGTTGTGAACTTGGAAAACAACTCGGCTGTAATCGAAGAGATTATAGTGTGGACCCAAGTGAATCTTGGGAGTGGACGTAGGTGTTGGTTGCACCGAACCACTATAAAATTATCTTGTGTTTGCCGTGCTATATTTTCTCTCTCTATCTTTCTTTATTATTTGCTTGTGTATTGATTTACGTTAGCCTCTCACTTGCACATTTTGCTAACTAATCAATTAAAGTTAAAAAGACTTAAATTTTTAAGAACCCAATTCACCCCCCCCCTCTTGGGTTGCCATCTGGGCCAACAAGCTTTGAAGCACCAAGGTGGAGATTGTAGAGCCTGATATGGTACTCCAAAGCTTAAATCATAGGGTGGAGGTTTGTAGGCTCCACAGGGTTAAGGCCCAGGTTGTTGGGTCTTGAGGGGGCTAGTCTATCATTGGGCTGGGTTTGGGCCCAAGGTGTGGGTTGGTCCAAGGGAGTTTTTTAGGGTTTATTATCCATATAATAAGGCATCGGTTCATGTGTGGTGCTGGTTTTATTTTGGTAGCCGTCATGGGGACGGGTTATATATAGTCATGTAACGATGATGATTATAGATGAATGAAAGAAACCTTTTTCTCCCTAGAATAAGCTATCCCTTCTCTTCCTCCTTCTCTCTTTCTCACATATAGATGCCCTAGGTTTCTAGGGTTTTATTGCTGCCATCTCTGCCCTAGCCATCTTCTTGGAGCCGCCTCTCTCAAAGAAGAAGGAAGAAACCCTAGCAGCACCTTCTTCTTGGGCAACGTTCCTTGATTTTCTGGATCAGATCTGAAGGTTCTCGTGAGGAAGAAGAGAGGCCACGACCCTCTTTTATAATCTTGGGGCGAAAGAAACCAAGGAAAATCCTAGTTGCTAATCAATCTGGAAAGATTACCAAGATCAAGATCCAAAATTCTGCTGCAGAAATTTCAGCAGGGATATCATCTCGCTTCCGCATCTCCACATGACTTGGGGCTGGTCGAATGCATGCTATGCTCCAAGATTAGAAAGAGGACGATCCACTCTTCAATGGCAACATGGCACGTCAAAGATCAGTGGTAATAAATGAAGCAAAAACATGGATAGACCGACCTTTGTTTGTATTTTTTTAAGGTTTTTAATCATCAAATCATGAATAGAAAGTGAAGATCCATAAATAAATTTATATATCAATAAGCCATTGCCTGAAATTATTTTTATCATAAATGTCACGTTAACCCAGATCCTGTTGACATAATTTTAACTCAATGTCGATTACAAAATAATAGAACTTTATCTAGCATAGTTTATAAATAGGAACAAGAGATGTTATATGTAATAATAGTGAAATCTTACATGCAATATATGCCACAAAAAAAACAATGTAGTAATAATACCCTAAATATTTATCAAATGTTTCTATTTGTAAATCATTATTTATTTTTATAAAAGTTATTTTACATTAAGTTCAAGTGCACACAATTGATTTATGTTAAGATATGTATCATTATTTTTTTATAAAAGTTATTTGACATTAAAGTTTAAGTGCGCACAATTGATTTATGTTGAGCTGTGTCAATTTTTGATAACCTACAAATAGATGATGCAATTTTTCATTAGACTAGTTAGAAGAAATTGATTTGTTCGTAGCCATGTTAGGCATGGTAGCTAGGTACCAATGAAAAGGACCGATTGAATGGCTACTCTTTGATATAGTAATAGAATGTCTAAATAATGTTGTTAGGAAATCAGCATCCTTTAATAATGTAATTTAAGTTGAACTTTTGAAATTAAAGATTTTATTGCTAAATGATTAGTTGATTGCAATTGAACTCCAACTACTCCAACTCCACATCGAAGAGCCCCTAGCTTTCCAAATGTTCTACAATTAAAAGATGGAATGTAAACTGGGTCACAAGATGGTAAGGATATTCCAATGATAAAGTTGGTTCATGCTAATGCTAGAGAGAGCACTTAAGAATCATAACCATTTAATCTAAAGGAAAGACTTGGTTTGTATGCATTCTGACTATACAATCAGTTGTTCGAATGCATCTTATTCATGAGATTAGGAGCTATTAGTCCTATCCTAGGTATTGATATCAGGGCATGCTTATGACTGGAGGAAGAGGATGATAATTCTAATTTTTATTGGAGTTGTCATGTTGTGTGATATTGAAGATAACATGAATATTGTTGTAGCATGAAAAATATTCAAAGTCAATAACTAATTTTGATAGCTTGAACTCTAAGGTGCTAACCTACTATTTTCTTTTGCTTTTCCATTGCTAATTCTTTTTGAGTTAGCCTTAGCTATATCCCGAGGGATGGCTAGCTGATCAGCAAGATATTCTTCTCTGGATTCATTACCCTTCAATGAATACAAGCTCACATAGCAGTGATTCCTTTAGCTACCATGTTTTCAATGATGTAGCTACTAACAATCTCCATATGTGGATCTTAGACCCCTTCAGCGTCTATATTTGTTCTTAAAACTTAAACTACATGAAAGGATTAAAAAAAATCTCATAAAATTGGTCTTGGGTGTGGAGCCAAAAACCTTTAAGAACTGCATTATACTCTTAGATGGCTGCACATAAAAATCAATTATAAAATTAAAATCTTGCATATGTAGAAATGTTGTCATACGTACCTTGAAATTGTATGCACTCATCATTTGCCATCAAGATGTCAAGAGGCTTATCATTTAACCATCAAAAAATAAGATGCTTTGACAAGCTCTAAATGAATAAAGTTGTAGGCATTATCAAGGTCAATAAGAATAGCAATTAGCTGCTTCTTTAATTATACCTTCACTCTCATTGTTTGAGAAGATAAAGTATTGGTAATAGTATGTATGAAAATTTTTGATGGCAAATCATCAAATTGCTTTTCCTTTTCTTTCTTATCTTCGAACTCTAATTCAGTTTTGTTATTAAACCAATCTTCAAAAATAAGAAATGATTGTGTGCTTTTTTAACAATGTCTTGGGCCAAATTTTTCTTCACAATTACAACACAAACCTTTTTCCCTACTTGCTTTTGCATCTACTAGCATGAATTATTTGTTTAATTTGGACTAAGAATAGATGCAAGATTATTGTTAAAAATTAGAATGGTTGCTATAGGGTAGCTTACTTTTGCTTGCGTAAAGTAAAAAGTTTCTCTTCCTTGAGCCTAGCTAACTCAATAATTTCAGTTATAACATGGTTGGCAAAAATATACCAACTTATGCATTATTTATTTTTAGATCTAGTCACAAAGTAGCTTACAATAAATTATTTAGCAAGTTGATCAAATCGAAATTGATGCTCACGTATCATTGAGGTTTGGTGCAACTTGATGAGTTCTCCTATAAAATTCTCATAGATACTTAGGCCAAAACAATTGCAAAGACCTTCCATGAAATCCTTCAATGTCATCATACCTAGACTTTTCTCTATCTACTTATATCACTTTAATGCCTCTTTCTCAAACTGAAAGTAGGCTATGGTAATCTTTTATTCCTCCAGCATAAGGTTAAACTTGAAGAACTATTATACTTGATAAATATAGCTGTCAGGATAGTCTCCATCAAAATGAGGAAATTCAAGATGTGTAAAATGAGAAAATTCAAGATGTGTAATTTGAGATAGGATCATTTCTTCCATCTCTCTATATAAAGATCAAATATAATAACTTTGTCAATTTCTACTTGAAGATTCATCAAATTTTTCCTTTGCTCTACTCTTGATCATCCTTTCTAAATTAGCCAAAGCATCAATTACTTTGACCATATTGGGAGTATTTTGATTAACAATTTCCTATAACTATACCACAGATGCTTTCACCATCTTTTTCAAAGTTTTCATGCTATCTTCCAAACACTTCTCCCTTGGTTGTATACGAGTCTCTTTAGCCACAACTCTATAAGCATCGACAACAAGGAAGAAATCCTCCTAAAAGAGTTAAGTGGAAATCGTCTCTAAAGCTTTAACCTTCTTTTATGAAGAGAGCAATCAATTGGGGAGGTATCCTTTCAAATTTGATAGGAATAATCTAAATATCGTAACCAATAGGATAAGTTAGCGGTGCAGGGCCACTAAGAACAATAAGAGAGGTTATGGTTTGACGAGGGCTACTAGTCGAGATGCCTTCAATAGGTCCTCTCAAGTGAGGAATTGTAGGAGAGGAATCCTTCTAAATCTAAAAGAAATTCTTTTTAGTAAGTAGTTATTTAATATTGGAATAAAGGTAGAATAGTTATTCCATTTATTACAGTATTATTTCAGACTTATGGTGCCTTCTTCACCTAATCTCATAACAATCGAGTAAGATCCCTAGCTTGATGTTTCCTAAAGTTTCTCTCCACTGAAGAATTGCAATCAATGGAGTCTAGTGGAGGTGGGTTGACTCCAATGGTGGAAAATAAGCTTTTGTTCTTAGCTAATCGTGGCTTCAAGGAAGATCATAGGTAGAAGTGGCTCTACAAGGTGTTGACGATAGTAGGTAAGGCATAGAGTTGAGTTTGACAGCTAGATGAAGGCTCTGGTGGTCATTTTCAGCATTACAAGGTGTTGTGCCCCTATTATTGAGACCTCTACAAGAGGTGGTGACAATGACGTGGAGGAGGGTGGCTGATGGATAGAGTGGCTTTGAACTAGGGGGAAATAACTTCCATTTTGTGCCCTATCCTAAATCTTAGTCAAGGATGGAAACTTACCAAGCTCAATGATAACTATTGCAGGTAGATAACTATGGGCTTGATGAATGTCTATTTAGAAAGGGTGGTAAGATGGTGTGGGAGTTACAATGGTGATAATTTGGTGAAGGGACTATAAAGCTTCGCTTTGATATTGATGCAAAGGCTTTGACACTCAAAGAGAAATAGGTGGAGGCAGTGGCAACTGGCGATGATCAATTAGGGATAGTGGCGGCCCAGAGGTGATGGACCAATCGGCAGCTAGAAATGACAATTTTAACACATAATACGAAGATCCACCCCACCCCATCCTATTTAGGGTAGGGATTTTTCACCTTTGTAAGGATGAAAACAAGGATGGATATAGAGATTATTTTATCCCCATCCTATTGGCCTATATGATACCCTTATATATTTTTAAATCTACAAAATTACTCTTGTAATTTTTATTAAAAAATTATATATACTATTAAGAGAACAATAGCGTGGGGCAAAGCATAAATGGGGATTTCTTTTTTCCACGGAATAAGAATGGATGTGAAAGAATCTCCGTTTATGGGTTTGGGAATAATTTTTTGTAGTGGGCATGGAGATGGGGATTAAGGTCCTCGACCCTGCTCCACCCCATTGACATCCCTGTTGGTGGCTTTTCAGGCTTGCAATAGAGGTAGTGATTGTTGGAGGGAACTATGATGACTTGGATTTGAGGAGGAAGGGGACTAGTGGCTTCATAGCATGGGTTTGGGTGCCAACTTGGGGAGCAAGAGAAGGAACGAAAGAAAGGGGGCTAGCTCTACTTAGGATCTTCTCTCTTTTCTCTTCTATTTCTTCAAGGTTTTATAGATGAAAGAAAATTAGGAAAACAAGGTGGAGGGAGGATCGATGATTACTAGGTCTGGCTTTATGCTCTGATACCAACTAATACGAACCTAATCATATTGAAGAACAAAATCAAGAACTAGATTTAAAGGTGATTGGTTTGAACTGATCAAGCCTCCAAAATAACCACTTTGAGGGGATTAGCATCCAAAGAAAAAAGAATAGATATTATTATTCCATAATGAAAAAGTCAAACAACATTTACATATATATAGGTTTGTAACCCTAATACTTCAAAGGAAACATACTACAATTAAGAAAAGGAATTGAAATCTTTCAAATCAAGAAAATTCTCCAAATTGAATTGATCCCCAAAATCAAGGTTCATAACATTTATTAATTATCAAAATCTTTTAAGTCAAGAAAATTCAACAAATTGTAGAGATCCTCAAAATGAAAGAATCCCAACAAATGCCTTTTGGTAAGTGAGAATATTTTTTTTCTTTATAAATGATGTCTTTTAGAAGGATAGATGAAAAAATTAAAAAAACTATTGTTTGTACTCCTATATTATATTTTTATATAAATAAAATATAAGACTATTTTTAAAAATCATATATACTCTAAAATTATGGTAAGAGGCAGTGATGGAAATAAAAGGATCTATCATAACAAGTTCCTAGATTTCTCGTCATGGAAAGTTGTAGCATCATTCCTTGTAATGTGTGATTAGGATATTCTAAGAATTTTAATTAATATATTCCCAAATTTCTTTAATTAAAAGGAAATATAGCTGGCTTCTTCTAACAATATGTTATAAGGGAATAAAATATGCAAACATGTAAACAAACCCAATGTTCTGCTTGTCCATGGAAGATAGTAGTTTTAGGACTATCATGCTGCTAACTTGATTGGTAGCAATATCCAATGAATACACAGTAGAAGAGGAGCTACCTAGATTAAAAATATAAATCAAGGATAAAGTTTATGATTCATTGTAATAGATCAAAATCTCACTTAAAAAGAATAAAGGGAAGATATTAGTTCAACATGAATCCACACAAACTCTTTTTGTTTAAGCCCTGATATCCTTGCTAGATTATGATTCCAAATTGAATCATTAATCCAATCAAATCCAATGATAAATACTATAATTGATCCATGATCAAACCTAAAAGAGCCAATGATGTAGTATCACCTAGGCCGCAAAAGATATGGGATGGGTTCACTCCAATATTATTTATAATGATTCAGAAATTCATCTAATAAAAGGTTAGGGAGAAAGTATTATTTTTTTAAGCTTTGTATCTACAACTCATATTCAACTCATCTAAGCCTTTTTCCAATTACATGGGGTCGGCTATATGAATCTACTTCTTCCACTCTGCTCTATTCGGAACTAAGTCGACATTCAAATTATAAATTAATAGTTATATTTTTTAACTATTTTTGTTCATGTTAGTTTACCTTTATCTCTATCTCTATCCTTACCATGGATTATTAAAAGATCATTTTTTTCTAACTGGAGCATCCAAAGGTCTTCGTTATACATGTCCAAACCACCTTAATCGATTTCTCTCATTTATCTTCAATTAAAGCTACTTCTATCATTTCTCTTATATATTTATTTTTAATTATATATTTTTAAAGTTTTACTATATATTCATCTTAACATGCATATTTTTGTTACACTTAATTTATTTACATATTATTTTAGTATTTCCCAATATTCTATTTCTATAACATAGCTGGTCTAATAATAATTTTATAAAATTTTTCTTTTGATTTTAATGGGATACATCGATCATACAATGCTCCCAAAGCACTCCTTCACTTATCCATTCTGCTTTAACTCTATGATTTACATCTTCACCTAATTTTACCTTTTTGCTGGATAATTAATTTTAAATACCTAAATTTTTGCTTCTTGATATCTCTTGGCTTGCAATCTTCATTGTTTTTTTATTTGTGTTTCTACTTTCACTAAAATTATATTTTATATATTCAGTTTTAGTTTTACTAATCTTAAAACCTTTATATTCTAAAGCCTTTCTCCAAATCTCTAGCTTAGCATTTACTCCAAATTTAGTTTCATCAATCAACATTATATATCGTTTGCAAATAACATGTACCATAGGATATCATTTTGAATATGTTTAGTTAATTCATCTATAAATAATACAAAAAAGATACGAACTTAAGATAGATTCTTGATGTAAACCTACAGCAATAAAAAATTTCTTAGTTTTTTTTATTATTTTAATAAAAGTTATTACTCTGTCATACATATCTTTTATCAATTCACTACAGTAATTTATTGGCATAGCGACGCTTTTAAATTAATTTTCCGACGCTTTTCTAGCGTCGGGAAATAGCATCCCGACGCTTTTATAAAGCGTCGGAAAACAGCATCCCGATGCTTTTATAAGCGTCGCAAAACTAAGAGTGGAGATGAAATTTTCCGATGATTAGTTGAAGCGTTGGCAAAATATATGCCGACGCATTATAAAGCATCGGGGAAAATAAGATGCCGATGCTCTTTAAAGTGTCGGCAAAATATATGTTAGAAAATATGATGCCGACGCTCTTTAAAGTGTCGGCAAAATATATGTTAGAAAATATGATGCCAACGCTTTAAAAAGAGTTGGCAGGATCTCTACCCCCTACCCAATCTATTGATCAAGTAAACGCTCTGACTTTTTGAAGGAGACCGTGTTTGACAAGGGCCTTAGTCAGCACAGCTTCCATAGCTGACAATCATAATTAAGAGATGCATTAAAAAAAACAATATATTTCCTTTTAACGTGCAGATCCTAACATAATTCTGGGTAATTTGCATACATTATAGTAAGATTCGCCCTCAACAAGCCAGGTGGGAATTTACAGCTTAAGAGTCGGTTGCACCCAATGGAACTAAAATGGACAATTTAAATTGTTAAACTGAACCAAATTCGTTAAAGAAAACAATTTTCCATGAACATGACTCCTGTTTTTATTTTTTTTAAAAAAAAGGAAAATTGTGAGCCCTGTTCAGTCATGTAACAAATTGTCATATTTGTAATGGAAAAAACAAAGACAAAGAACATAAGTCAGCATCATACAGTTTAGATAAATAGTGAAGAGAGGCAAAAGATTCTGGAATGGACCCTGTGAAATTATTATTGCACACGTCCCTGCATATAGAACGAGATACTCGGTTCAGAGCAAAGAAAAGAGAAGTAAAATGTGACAGAATCTCTAGTTCTCAGGGACAAAAAAAAAAAAAAAAAACCATGACAATCAAAAATAGTTAAGCATATAGCTCCACTAACTCTGTCAGGTAACCGATAGTTGGAGGAAGTGGCCCTTGCAAACTCTTTGATGACAGATTCCTGAGTAAATCACAAGTAAGATGATTTCATTTTTCATATAAGTTGTACCATATTGCATTTTCTAGTAGATTTCACAGGTCTTTGGTATGAGCTATTTGTTTCATGTTGTTTCATCACAGAAAATTAGCAACTCAGACCAATCATCTTATTATATGCATTCCTACAAAACTTATTGTAGCGTACCACAAGTGAAATCATGCGAAATGTCAAAAATTTTCAAATGATAAACTAAGCAACATTTTAATGATACACCAAAAAATAAAAATAAAAAATCTGGAACTTCCGCGAATACCAGAAATGCTCCCAAATTATGGATTAAGTTAACCTGTAATTAAATTCTTCAACATTAAACATCGCCTACTCACAGTTCTGAAAAACCTTTTCTTCCGATTAGCTTCACAATAAAAATCCACACTCAAATACGAAATAAAATACGATAGAAGAACAAGAAGCATGCTCGAATCTGTTGGGAAACAGAGCCTAAGTACCCCCAATATACTCCAGATAACACAAACAAGCCCTAGGAAGAAGACAAAGCCATCATTGTTTTTTTTAAAAAAATCCTGTTACATTCCCACAAGAGGAATTACCACTCAAACAAAGCCGCTCCCTGACGGGGTTTTCAGCTCCGATGTGGCCTGTAAATAAGAGAGAGCATCCTCCCCTCGTTGCGATCGACGTCCAGCTCTCTCTTGAACCCCCGAGATCTCAAAGCAAGTCGAGGAACGATGGGGGGATTTAAGATACGGCCAAAATTGGTTTTGATGAGACCCAGGCGTGGCACTTCCAAGAAATCGATGGAGAGAGGAAGCGAGCGAGCCCCGTCTATAGCTCGGGTTAGGGTTTAACGGGGGGACTGGATTCGAAGATAAGGAGTCGTCGATTGGGGCCGGACTGGACCAAGCTTGCTCTGGCTCGCTCTACGTGGAAAGAGAGTAGGGTTGGGTATCGACGGCGAGCTCCTTTCAGAAACGCCGAAATGCTGCTCAGCTTCGGTGAGGACTAAAGGCGGGGGGGGGGGGGGGGGGGGGAGGGGTGGGGAGGCACTCGATCGGCAGCTCGAGGGGGCTAGGGCACTGGAGATCAGGAGGGGGGAGGCACTCGAGTTAGGGCACTGGGGGGGGGGGGGGGTGACTCGTTTATATTAGGATAAAGCATGCGTGAATTCCCCATGCTACCCCCCAAGCATCGGCAAAAAAGGGTTGCTATTCCTAATTTTTGCTGTAGTGATTCTATGTAACTTTTGGTAACTCCTTTTTCTCTCAAACCCATCATATATATTTTTTTAGGTATTCTATCATATACTTTTTCTAAATCAATAAAGATCATATAAAGATCTTTTTTTCTTTTTTCTATACCTCTCCATCAATCATTTAAATAAATAAATAGCTTTCATGATCAATCTTTCAAGCATAAATTTAAAATGATTATTTGACACTAAAGTTTCAGCTCTTATTCGATTTTCTATCTCTCTCCATAATTTCATTGTATAACTCATTAACTTAATTCCTCTATAATTTGCATAGTTTTGAATATCTTCTTTATTTTTGTATATGGGTATTAAAATGATTTTTCTTCAATTATCCAGTATTCTTTTAGTTTCTACAATTCTGTTAAATAAATTGGTTAACCACATGGCTCCAATTTCTCCAAAGCCTTTCCAAACCTCAATAGGGATCAATATGGTCCTGATGTCTTTGCAATTTTTATTTTACTTAAAGCTTTTTTTGTTGGGAATTGTATCCTAAAGCCAATCATTTGATGATTGTGCTAATGTAAATTATATATAAATTGATATATTAATAAAAGTTATTTGGCAGTTTATTCATTACAAGAACATCTTCTTAAAACTCCTAATAGTAATGAAGCCTTCAGGATCTTCCTTCACGATAAAGGAGGATTTATCTTAAAGGTCCTCAAAAGAGTTCGCGACCAAATGATATACTATGACAGGGCCATAGTACTATCAATTATAGGACGTTGTATATCATATTTGTTGGTTGTCCTCTTAACCAAGGAGTGTAGAGACACTGGTATGACATACAGGTGAAAGTGTAGGAGTACATTTCACCGAACGTGACTCATTTTTGGATACTCTGCTGTCAAGAGTTAATCCGAGAAGATAGGTATAAGTATCCTTCAGACCTGAAGATCACAACCAGTGGCTTACAAGCAACTCATTGTACTTAGGTGCCGGACCACCTGGATTTCTAATCCAGCTACGAAAGGTTACTGGGTGCAGTCAAGTACTTGTGGTAGTCAGTTGTGGATCAAGATGGAATTTGACCTATCCCGTTAAAAGGAGAAATGCTTGTGTTTCAATTTAGCAAGACCTTGGCCAAGGCACTTCATGTGAAAGTCACATGATCACTAAAATTGAAATCACTTTATGGATTTGCTATTTAGAGTTGACAGGCTCTTAAGCCATCCTTAGCATTTGTGGTCAAGAGGATGAATTATACGGTAACTGTTTCTTAGGGTTCTTGGAGTTTGCTCGGCAACTCTTCGACCTATCCGGACGTCGGGTTCCATTGCTAGATGGGCACATCGATTAGTATAGAAAGTTGTTTCTATGCTACCGGCTTAGGTTCGAACCTAGAGAGTCACACGCATAGAAGTTTCCTAGGATGATCTATTTGCTGATCAACGATTGAGAATCGTATATGATTTAATTAATCAATTTGATTGATTGAATTATCTCAATTGGGTTAAGTACAAGTGAATAAGATTCAATTTGGTTTAAGTCTATTAGAAGGACTAATCAATTTCAAATATTGATTTGAAATTAGACTTGATTTGATTTAAATAGATTCAGGACTAGCCAAATTTGATTTGGGCTAGGACCATGATCTATGTGGTTCAGTCCAATAAATTTAGATCAGCTTAAATCAAAACCTGAACCCAAACCTTTCGATAAGGATCTCACATGATGAGATAACTAAAATCTGAGAGATTAAATTTCATATAGAATTTAATGTAACATTAATCCTCTCCAAACGATTTCCGTCGGAATTCTAAGTGTTACCTCTTTGAATCGACTCGATGGAATTCTAAGTGTTAGAATTCACATCTCTTTGGTTCTCACTGAACATCGGAATTAACAAAATGCCACGTCTCCTTGGTTTTCGCCGAACGTCAGAATTAACCAAACGCCACGTCTCTTTGGTTCGGCGTCTCTTTGCTTTTTACCGAACGGCGGAATTCTAAATGTTAGAATTCAATGGGCTAGGCTAAAATGAGACTATAAATAGAGGACATCCCTCACCAGATAACAACAACACACGACATATCGTGGATTGAAATTCTAAAAAGTTAGAATAGAAAATCCTGGTGATTCTGGTGTTAGCAAAAGCTTGGTGGATCTTGGAGGAAGATTCAAGTGGGAGGATTCAAGATCAGCAAAGTCATTTTTCCATGAGCTAGCACTCCTGGAAATCCGATCATTCGGGGCTTCGCATGGACGATACTAGAGGCCGGACGATTGAACGGCTGCAGAGCAAAAAGGATTTACCTACTGTTCTTAAGGTAAGTGATTTGATCCCTAGATCTTAAGGCAGGCTTCAAGAAGAAGTATGACTTCTTCTTGAGATCAAGATATGATCTTGATGATTTTTATATGCATATTTTAGATCAAACGATCCTATATATAGGCAAAGATATGATCTTGATGCATATTAGATAGATTAATATGTAATCTTTTAATTTTCGCATTGATAATAGTTATCAAATTTTAAAAATATGCATGCCTCGGAGTTTATTTCTCCTACAAATGGTATCAGAGCAATGGTTTCGTTATTGATCTAATTTATTGCATGTAAATTAATGTTCTTATTAATTGTGTAATTATGGCTAAAACTGATCACAAGGCATATGGTCACAGATGGATTGAAAATCCAAATTACCCATTCAATGAGGTATTCTGTGACATATTGCATGCGATTGTTTTATCATTGATGCTTAGTTAAAGATAATTTAAATTAAGCTTTGGCATCAAAACATAGATTACACTCACTCTCAAAATTATTTTATATTTGATGTTGTATAAAAGCATGATATTTGCATGTTTAGTATAAAAACATAGATATGATATATGATGGCATGATGTCTATGTTATGAAACATACAAATATTTATGAGAGTTTTATTTGAATGTCAAATATTAATTCATAATCTTTTTAGATATGATCTAAATATAGGAATTATGAGTAGTAACATAATGCAAGTTATGCTGGATTGAAATATATGACATGTAAACATGAAATATATTTAATCATTTGGGTTAGCTAAATCGGGTCCATAAAGGGTTAGACCCTAAGGTTTAAATCAACTGGACTAAAAGAGTATTTGATCAAATCTAATTAGATTAGGTTAAGAATGCTCTAAATCAAACAATAGTTGTAGTTGATCATGTCCTTCTCTTTGATTAAACCAAATGGAAGTAGATTAGGCTCCGTGGTTGAGCATGAATCTCTTTAGATGGTCAAATCAGAATTGGTTAACCATATGATGTCAAGGTGAGTTGGCAAGTTGCTCTAGGATCAACGATCGAATGGTTTTTAATTGGGAGCTACTCGTATTGATGCGTCTTTAACGAGTTAATGGCATATCCCTCCCATCGATCTCACTCACCTGGTCAATATGGTGAACCATTTATGATTCAGATCATTTACCTGATTCGGGTTGACCCATGCCTGTAAGGAAATCAGTCTGACTGATTTAGGTGCCACTTAACCTGACTTAATCTTGTTTCATTCTACCGATTTCATAGATTCAGTGGGAGAACTTGATTAGTCAATTTATCTTCATATTATTAAAATCCTCTAAAATTATTAGGTCCTTAAAATGAAATAGTTATATGATAACTAGATCATAGCCTCCCATTAAGGTGGGTGATAATGAGTCCGATGTCTTGATAATCATTGGAGGCACTCCATGCCTGGTGCTTGTCAACCATCGGAATTATCATTCATTATATGATAAGTCAGCGTAACTATTAAATAGACAGTCAGGTGAGCCGAGCTTCACTCGGGCTTGGTTGTCTATTGATAGGTTACACTGATTATATCATTTAATGGTTGGACCTAACCAGAACTTTCAGTGGAGGCACTTCATGCCTGCTGAAGAGGTACATGGGGCAAAACTGAACACTAAGAATTGTTTTGGGAAACAATTGGTTTTGAACCTACTCTTAGATGCATATGGGTTGGCCAAGCTTCACTTGGGCCTGTATGTAGTCTATGTAGATCTTAGTGCCCGCTAAAGAATTAAGAATAATTCTTCGAATTGGGGTGTAGAGGCTGCCAATTTGAACAAAATAGTGGGAGAATCTTTAGACTAAAGTCCAAGTCTTTAGACTGAATCAATTTATATACTAATAAACTTTAGTTTTTCCTTATGCAGAAAATGGCCACTAATTTATCATTAAGGTCCCTATTGGATAGTGACAAGTTGAATGGTTCCAATTTCAATAGCTGGTTCAGAAAACTTAAGATCGTCCTTGAGCATGAGAGGATTCTATATATTCTGAATAATCCTGCACCAAAGATACCTGATGCAAACACCCAAAGTTCTGAGAAAGACACTTATCAGAAGTGGCTCAATGATAGAACTAGCATACGTTGCATCATGCTAGCAGCAATGAACGATGAATTCGGTCGCCGGTTCGAGAATGCTCAGCCAGAAGAAATCATTCAAGCGTTGAATGAATCTTTCGGCACACCCGACGATGTTGAAAGGCACAAGACTAGTTGTGCTATTTTTAATGCTCGAATGAGGGATGGATCTCCTGTCACTGATCATGTATTGTACATGATCGAGAAGATAGAACTCCTAAGCAAGCTCGGCTTTCCCTTACATGAGCAGTTGGGAAAAGATGCGATCCTGAATTCCTTGCCTCCATCCTTCCGACCTTTCCTTACTCATTTTCGAATGACAAAGCCTGCAGTCAACTACCACGGTTTGTTGGGGTTGTTACAGAACTTTGAGAAGGATAACCAGCTCTCTAAGGGTTTGGTTAATGTGGTTGAAGGATCTAAGGTAGGGCGTAAACCCTTTGGGAAAGGAAAGAAGAAAAAGAATAAGAAAAAGGTGCAACATGCTAGGACATCTATAAGGGGTCAGATGCAGAAGAAGAAAGTTGATAAAAGTCAAGCTGAATGCTTTCACTGCAAGATGCAAGGGCACTGGAAGAGGAACTGTCCTCTTTACATTGCCACACTTGATCCAAACAGGCCAAAGAAGAAAAAGGGGCAAGATGTTGCTCAACAAGGTATTTATATGATAACACCTTGTAATTTTTCTGTATATGATAATCAGACCTGGGTATTGGATACCGGGAGTCCTTTTAACATTTGCAATTCATTGCAGGGACTACAGGTCACTAAAAGATTTGAGGACAATGAAAGATTCCTTAATGTCGGCGATGGAAGATTAGTTCCAGTTCTGGCATTAGGAGTTCTTGAAATAGTTTTCAATAGAAATGTCATTATACTAAATGATTGTCATTTTTGCCCAACGTTCTTGTTGAACGTAATTTCTGTAGGCCTTCTGGCCAAAAGTAATTATGAAATTTCAATAAAGGATGTTACTTTGAATATCATTATGAATGGAGTCACTGTAATGACTGGGCATTTATCTAATGGCATTTATATATTATCACAGCCTGTGAATGTAGTGTACAATTCAAGTAAGCGCCCTAGAACAACTGATGTCACAGACATTTATCTTTGGCACCATCGGCTGGGTCATATCAATAAGAACAGATTAAACAGGTTAACTCAGGAGGGCATCCTTCGAGTTGATGATTGTGAATCATTAACTACCTGTGAATCATGTCTTCTTGGTAAAATGACCAAGTCATCTTTTACTGGAAAAGGTGAAAGAGCCAAAGAGCTATTGGGTCTAGTACATACTGATGTATGTGGACCAATGAGCACTTGTGCCAAAGGTGGATATTACTACTTCATTACTTTTACAGACGACCTTTCTAGGTTCGGTTATGTCTATCTTATGCGACATAAATCTGAATCGTTTGAAATGTTCAAACTATATCATAAAGAAGTAGAAAAACAAACAGGAAAATGTATTAAGACCCTTCGATCAGATCGAGGAGGCGAATACCTTTCCAATGAATTTGTGACATATTTAAGGAGAATGGATTCTCTCCCAATGGACTCCTCCTGGAACACCGCAACATAACGGTGTGTCGAAAAGAAGGAATCGAACTCTGTTAGACATGGTTCGGTCCATGATGGGTTTTGCAAGCTTGCCAATATCATTTTGGGGATATGCATTAGAATCAGCTTGTCATATTCTTAATAAGGTTCCAAGTAAGTCTGTTTCTAAAACTCCACATGAGATGTGGTATGGACATAAACCGGTTATTACCTATCTGAGAGTCTGGGGGTGTCCGGCTTATGTGAAACGTGCAAAATCAGACAAACTTGAACCCAAATCTGACAAATATTTTTTCATCGGCTATCCGAAAGAAACCAAAGGATATTACTTCTACAATACTGAAGAACAAAAGTTGTTCATTAGTAATAGAGCAGTTTTTCTTGAAAAGGAGTTCCTTAGTGAAGGAACAAATAGCTCTAATGTTGAACTTGAGGAAGTTCATCAAGTAGAAGGAACAACACAAACCAGTGAACCCTTAGAATCTGAGTTGATTAGATCAAACTCAAAACCCATTTTAGATGCACCATTAAGGCGATCTGGTAGAGTACCACATCAACCGGACAGATACTTAGGTTTCTTGGTCCAGAACGATGATCCTGTTGAACTCGATGAGAACAACGAGGATCCGATCACCTATATGGATGCTATGCAAAGGACTGACTCTAATAAATGGCTTGATGCCATGAAATCCGAACTTGATTCCATGAAGGACAATAATGTATGGACATTAGTTGACCCACCCGAAGGGATAAAACCCATAGGGTGTAAGTGGGTTTTCAAGAGGAAAAGAGGCGCAGACGGAAAGGTAGAGACCTATAAAGCACGTCTGGTTGCCAAGGGGTATCGTCAACGTTATGGTATTGACTATGACGAAACGTTTTCTCCTGTGGCAATGCTGAAATCCATTCGGATTATGCTAGCTATAGCAGCACACTTCGATTATGAGATTTGGCAGATGGATGTTAAAACCGCTTTTCTAAATGGTGATTTAGAAGAACAGGTGTATATGATACAGCCTGAAGGTTTTATATCTGAAGACGAGTCTAAAGTGTGCAGGCTACAGAAGTCTATTTATGGACTTAAGCAAGCATCTAGGAGTTGGAACATACGATTTGATAAAGTGATCAAATCTTATGGCTTTATTAAGAATAAAGAAGAACCTTGCATTTATAAATGGGCTAACGATTCCGTTATTGTATTTCTTGTATTATATGTGGATGATATTCTCTTAATCGGGAATGATATCCCTGCATTACAAGGAATAAAGACATGGTTATCATCACAATTCTCCATGAAAGATCTGGGAGAAGCATCATACATCCTAGGGATGAAGATCTATAGAGATAGATCTAAGAGGATGCTAGGTTTATCCCAATCTACGTACATTGACACAGTGCTAAAGAGGTTTAGCATGGAGAATTCCAAGAAAGGCTATCTTCCGATAGGCCATGGAATTCATCTTTCTAAGAAGGATTGTCCGACAACTCCTAATGAAAGAGAACGTATGAGTCGAATTCCATATGCTTCGGCAGTAGGATCGATTATGTACACCATGACATGTACAAGACCAGATGTGGCATACTCACTAGGAGTAGTGAGTAGATACCAATCTGATCCAGGAGAAAAACACTGGCAAGTTGTTAAGACAATCCTTAAGTATTTGAGAAATACTAAGGACCAGTGGTTAGTCTATGGAGAGTCTGATTTGAAACTTGTTGGATATACTGATTCCAGTTTCCAATCAGATCATGATGATAGCAAAAGTGTATCGGGTTTCGTGTTTATCCTAAATGGTGGAGCTGTTTGCTGGAAAAGTTCCAAGCAACATACAGTGGCAGATTCGGTGTGCGAGGCAGAGTACATCGCTGCATCAGATGCTGCGAAAGAAGCTGTGTGGCTGCGAAAGTTTATCTCCGAGCTTGGAGTGACACCTTCCATAGATGGACCAGTCCTGTTGTACAGTGACAGCACTGGTGCCATAGCTCAAGCAAAGGAACCACGAGCACATCAGCGCACCAAGCACATACTGCGCGGTTTCATCTTATTCGAGAGATTGTAGACCGAGGTGACATAAATCTTCAGAAGATTGATGGAAAGGAAAACCTAGGTGACCCATTTACTAAAGCACTCAGCATCAAGGAGTTTGACAACTATAAGTTGAAGATGGGTATTAGATACTGTAATGAGTGGCTTTAGGCTAAGTGGGAGTTTGTTGGGAATTGTATCCTAAAGCCAATCATTTGATGATTGTGCTAATGTAAATTGTATATAAATTGATATATTAATAAAAGTTATTTGGCAGTTTATTCATTACAAGAACATCTTCTTAATACTCCTAATAGTAATGAAGCCCTCAGGATCTTCCTTCACGATAAAGGAGGATTTATCTTGAAGGTCCTTAAAAGAGTTCGCGACCAAATGATATACTATGACAGGGCCATAGTACTATCAATTATAGGACGTTGTATATCATATTTGTTGGTTGTCCTCTTAACCAAGGAGTGTAGAGACACTGGTATGACATACAGGTGAAAGTGTAGGAGTACATTTCACCGAACGTGACTCATTTCCGGATACTCTGCTGTCAAGAGTTAATCCGAGAAGATAGGTATAAGTATCCTTCAGACCTGAAGATCACAACCAGTGGCTTACAAGCAACTCATTGTACTTAGGTGCCGGACCACCTGGATTTCTAATCCAGCTACGAAAGGTTACTGGGTGCAGTCAAGTACTTGTGGTAGTCAGTTGTGGATCAAGATGGAATTTGACCTATCCCGTTAAAAGGAGAAATGCTTGTGTTTCAATTTAGCAAGACCTTGGCCAAGGCACTTCATGTGAAAGTCACATGATCACTAAAATTGAAATCACTTTATGGATTTGCTATTTAGAGTTGACAGGCTCTTAAGCCATCCTTAGCATTTGTGGTCAAGAGGATGAATTATACGGTAACTGTTTCTTAGGGTTCTTGGAGTTTGCTCGGCAACTCTTCGACCTATCCGGACGTCGGGTTCCATTGCTAGATGGGCACATCGATTAGTATAGAAAGTTGTTTCTATGCTACCGGCTTAGGTTCGAACCTAGAGAGTCACACGCATAGAAGTTTCCTAGGATGATCTATTTGCTGATCAACGATTGAGAATCGTATATGATTTAATTAATCAATTTGATTGATTGAATTATCTCAATTGGGTTAAGTACAAGTGAATAAGATTCAATTTGGTTTAAGTCTATTAGAAGGACTAATCAATTTCAAATATTGATTTGAAATTAGACTTGATTTGGATTTAAATAGATTCAGGACTAGCCAAATTTGATTTGGGCTAGGACCATGATCTATGTGGGTTAGTCCAATAAATTCAGATCAGCTTAAACCCAACCCAAACCTCTCGCATAACTTCTGAAGATTAAATTCACATATAGAATTTAATGCATTAATGTCGGAATTCTAAGTGTCCTCTTTGAATTCTAAGTCTCTCTTTGGTTTCACCGAATGTCGAATTAACCAAACGTCTCCTTGGTTTTCGCCGAACATCGGAATTAACCAAGCCGCGCTCTTTGGTTTTTCTTTGCTTTTGCCAACGAAATTCTTAAATGTTAGAAATTCAATGGGCTGGCTAAATGAGACTATAAATAGAGGACATCCCTCACCAGATAACAACAACACACGATATGTCGTGGATTGAAATTCTAAAAAGTTAGAATAGAAAATCCTGGTGATTCTGGTGTTAGCAAAAGGGTGGATCTTGGAGGAAGATTCAAGTGGGAGGATTCAAGATCAGCAAAGTATTTTTCGCGAGCTAGCACTCCCGAAAATCTGATCATTCGGGGCTTCGCGTGGACGATACTAGAGGCCGGACGATTGAACGGCTGCAGAGTAAGTGATATGATCCCTAGATCTTAAGGCAGGCTTCAAGAAGATAGTATGACTTCTTCTTGAAGATCAAGATATGATCTTGATGATTTTTATATGCATATTTTAGATCAAACGATCCTATATATAAGGCAAAGATATGATCTTGATGCATATTAGATAGATTAATATGTAATCTTTTAGTTTCCGCATTGATAATAGTTATCAAATTTTAAAAATATGCATGCCTCGGAGTTTATTTCTTCCTACATTTTTAACCTCAAGCATGCTAAATTTTTGAAAAAAATTCTTACTCCTAGGTTATCATATCATTCTACCCTTAAATTTATTGAATTATTTTTATTTAATAATTTTTTAAAATAACTTTTTCATCATTCTTTTATCTCTTTTTTTTATTAAGACTCTTTCATTTTAATGCTTAATATATTTAATATAGTCAAGATCTTTTATTTTCTTTTCTCTTAGTTTTACTAGTTTATATATAGTTTTTTTACCTTCTTTTGTATCTAGACTATTATATAAACTATCATAGACTTTAAGTTTAGCATTACTTACTGCTTGTTTGGCTTCTTTATTTATATTCCTATATTTTTTAAGACTTTTTTCATCCCTAGCCTTTTACCAAAGAAAATTAGTCGAAAAATTTTTACTTTTTTTTCTTTTTGCAAAATATGATGGTATTATACCACCACTCCCCAAGACCTTTACAAGAGAAAGCCCCTAGAAGAGGGGTGACAACAGTTAGAACCAATCATATTGACATTTTATAAAATTTTTAGTGAAACAAAAAGAAAATTAAATATGTTTAATTGTTTGTGTTAATGCCCCTTAGTTTTTCTAATGAAGAACCAGAAATTGATATTCAACTAAATAAGCAAATGGCAATTCCACTTCCCATAATTTCATCTCCACCTAACATTAATTATCAATGTCAGAACGAAGTATAGAACAACCAATGCCTACATGTGACTAAAATTGAGGGATCATTCACCAACAATAACAACTAGTTGAACAGATCATTTTCAAGATTGCTGATGCAATGATATGCAGTTCTTCTAAAAGTAATTTTTTTTTGTTGCTCGCTAGAAAACCCAGCAATCCACTATGAACATCTTGCATTTAGTTTCACCACATTCAAGAATTTGTTTCATATCATGCTTTTGCAGTGCCTCTCTTTATGTTCCCATGGCTAGTGTTATTTAACAAGATTAGAGAAATCTAATGAAAATAAAACACCTCATATTGAATAATAGTTTTTTGAAGTGCACACCCAATGTCAACCAATCTGATAAAAATAGACATAAAAAAATGTAGGCTAAACTATAATATTGACCCTTGAACTTAGGAGGCTATGTTACTTGGTTTCTGAACTTCAAAAAGTTTCAAAAGTGATCCTAAACTTTTTCTTTTGTTTCAGTTTGATTCCTACAGTTAAACAAAAGATGCATCGTTTGATTCTATCCCACGTGGCAGCACACATGGCATACAGATGATAAAATCAAATTTTAAATATTATTAATCGATTAATCTGTTAACCTAATATATTCAATAATCCTAAAAAAATAATTATCTTTCTTCCCCACACATGGCATCCAATGGCTTCTTCCTTCCTGCAACCCGCTTCATCCATTGCCCCTCCTTCGTCGTGGCCTCCTTTGTTCCTCATATGTGGCCTCCTCCATGGGTGAGGAATGAAGGAGGTCTCCCACCCCCCTTCCCTATGCGGGTAAGGAGAAAATCTATGCGCTCTCGAAGGGGACACCCCCTCCTCCTCCCCTGAATGCGAGTGAGGGACAGAGGAGGTGGCACCCCCTCCCCCCCACCATGCGAGTGAGGAACGAAGGAGAGGGCTCCCCCTCCTCCCCTCACATGGGTGAGGAATGAAGGAGGGGCGGGGCCCCTTCCTCCTCCTCCTCCCTTACCCGCATTAGGGGGGAGGGACGCTAGGCCCCTCCTTTATCCCTCACATGCATGGGGGGATCCATGGAGGAGGTCGCAGGTAAGGAACGGAGGAGGCCGTGGTGGAGGGGCATGGTGGATAGAGAGGGCTGCAACAAGAGGTGGAAGGTACGTAGGAAGGGGCCATGAGAAGAGAAAAGCCACTGGAAGCCATATGTGGGGAAGAAAGAAAATTATTATTATTATTTTAGGATTATTGAATGTTGGGTTAATGGGTTAATAATATAACTGCCACCTGTATGCTATTTGTGTTGCCCCGTGGAACAAAAATCAAATGATGTCTCCTTGTTTAACGGTAGGGATTAGACTGAAACAAAAAGAAAAGTTCAAGATCATTTTTGTAACTTTTTGAAGTTTATGAAATAAAATGATACAACCCCCCAAGTTCAAGAACCAATAATGTAGTTTAACAAAAAATGTAAGAATCTCTTAATCTTTTGAGGAAAATTCGGCTAAAATCAATTCCTTGATCATCTTCTCCACCTTCTTTTGCCATGTTTCTTCGTGTTCCTCTATTTTTTGAATCATTTTGAGTATAATAAACTATCTAAACTCTCAAATAGGTAATGACAGTAAATGCTCACAGTGGGTTAAGTGATCCTTTTCAATCCATGGGTTGGTAAAGTAAAATTGAACCTTATCTAAGATAAAGTATATTTATCCTAAAAAGATTCTATACTCTACATTGATGTCATGCCGATCGAAAAAATTTGTAGAAGATCAGCAATCTCCAACATATATCCTACAGTTGACTTCAGCAGTATATTCTTTGTATTTTCTATTTATAGATGTGGTTAATTGTTATCCAGTCTTATTGCAAAATAAAAAGAAACGGCATAAAGTAAGAGAAAATTTTAGAATTAGTTTCACTTGACCACCAAACTTATAAGATATTTGTTTTACATTTTAATCAATTTACAATTAAGTTTTTAATTACAATTTAATTGTACTTTGTCATTGCCGTTTAAAAATATGTTAAAGTTAACAAAAAAAAAAGTAATTATGTAAACCCCTAGGCAGTGTTTGGATGGGGGAATAAGACCTGGAATAGGCCCTTATTCCCCCAAATAGAAGGAAAAAGCTGTGTGGGCCCTACTAGATTAGCTATTCCAGTCAACCCTTCTTATTCCAATTTCTTATTCCATAGTACTGGATGGAATAGCTCCTATTCCCACTGTAGCTATTCCAGGGGCATCGATGGCATTAAAAATAGATTAAAAAAATTTATTTAAATCATTTAAATAAATTAAATAAAATTATAATATAATAAAATGAAATAAATTTATAAATAATTTAAAATAAATAAATAAATTTATAATATAATTTAAAATGAAATAAATTTATTAAGTATGTTCTTATTTTTTATAATAATTAATTATTACCTTATTTATTAATAAATAATAATTTATTCAATTAAATTAATTAAATAAATTTATTTATAATATAATTTAAAATTAAAAAAATTAATAGAAAATAATAAATTAAGTATGTTATTTTTTTTTTATTAATATAAAATAATTTATTAAGTATGTTCTTATATTATGCTATTAATAATAATTAATTTATTACCTTATTTCTTAATAAATAATAATTCATTCAATTAAATAAATTAAATAAATTTATTCATAATATAATTTAAAATTAAATAAATTATTAATAGAAAATAATAAATTAAGTATGTTATTTTTTTCTTTATTAATAAAAATAATTTATTAAGTATGTCTTATATTTTTCTATTAATAATAATTAATTTATTACCTTATTTATTAATAATAATTTTTCAATTAAATAAATTAAATAAATTTTTTATAATTAAAATTAAATAAATTTATAGAAAATAATAAATTAAGTATGTTATTTTTTTCTTATTAATATAAAATAATTTATTAAGTATGTTCTTATATTTTTTATTAAAAATAATTAATTTATTACCTTATTTAATAATAAATAATAATTTATTCATGTCATTTTAAAAAATAAAAATTGATAAACCATTTTTATTGGAAGGGTATTTTTGGAATTTCAAAAAAATTTGAATACATGCTTATTCCCATGTCATCCAAACATCATTTAGAATAACACTGCATTAATTGCACTAGAATAACATGGAATATCAGATTTTCATCCAAACAGAAATCTAGAATAACAAAGGGAATAAGCTATTCCTACGGAATTCGTATCCTATTCTCGAAATAACTTTTTGATATCCAAACACAGCCCTAGAGAATAAATCAATAGATGCCAACAATAATTATAAAATAATAGATACTAATTTAATTAAAATCTAATTAAGATATATTTACGCTAACTAAAGAGTGATCGCATAGTAGTTATGTAGTCACTTTTCTATCAATTTTAATAATGTTTTAAATACTGACAGTTAAGTGGAAGTTAAACCAGAACTAGGGATAAATTATAATTTTTTTTAGCTTAAAAGAAAGTACAAATACCTATGGCTAAGTGGAATGAGGCAGAAATTTTTAGTACAAGATAAGCCGGTCTGATCCTATGCACCAAAGACATGATTCATCAGAGGTTGGGTTTGGTGCATTACCAACAATTTTAAATTGTAATGTAGATTAACTATAAGATAGATTATCACTTCATAGATTATTAGTAATGTTGATTACTGTGTTTGGTATACATAGGTAATGCAACAGCAATATTGATTACTGATAAACAGATTACTAGTCATATAACATTAAATTTTCAAAATATCCCTAAATTAAATTTATTAAAAAAATTTATATTATTATATATTTATTTAAAAAAATTATATTTATAAATGATAATGTTTTAAAAAATATATTTATATATGATATTCGAAACAACTAGTGAGAATGCTGGAGGCCACCGATTGAAGGGGTCATTGGGTTGCGGAGATCCGTGCTTCAACTTTACGAAAGAGGTATGGCTCGGGACCTTCGACATGGAAGGTTCAGTCCCGTAAAGAAGGATGCGGGTAGAGAGCGATAAAAAAAAAGTTATGTTGTCAAAAAAAAATAATTTATTAGATTACCATATCTGATAGATTCCTTTTAAATTATCAAAAATCTGAATAGATTACCGGCTTCCAAATGCGGGATCCAACTAAGATTTCCTTTTGGTGTATGTCATGCCCTAGACCCAAATATTGGGCTAGGGTGACAACCCGCCGCGTGCCGAGCACACAAGGCGTCCTAAAATTTTGATATACGATTCAAATGGCAATAAATATGAAAACCAACCATAATACAAATGATAGTTATAAGTTTTGGGTATCAAACCCTACATCCAAGTCATGCTAATAAAGTTGGGCTACAACAAGCCCTACACACAAACATAATAGGATTACACCAATGCAATGGTTCTTATTTTATTATTAGAAGCTCCATCAACTCCGAATATCCATCATCAACCCTGAGGCTCTGAAAAACATTATGAAGGTTTAATGAGTTTACACTCAATAAGTAAGCCTATTATACAATCATATCATACTTGAATTATATTTAACATGCCATCAACATATGCATCTTGTCAACTTAACATAAATTGAACATTTGATAAGCATCAGAATATGTACTCTAGCAAACTCACTGTTTATAGATTTCCTATGTGTCCCCGGTCCTGCAATACCTCAATCAGAGCACATCCTCCAGATGCGTGGCCATAAACATCAACAGAACACATTGTACGATGTGTGGGGCCATACCATAACAGAACACACTCTACGATGTATGTGGCTATAAAAATCAAACATAACACATTGTAAGACATGTGGGGCCATACCATAACAGAACACACTCTACGGTGTGTGTGGCCATATAAAATTATCAGAACATGTCTACAATATGTGAGGCCATATCATAACAGAATACATCTCCAGTGTGTGGCCATATAAAATCAAACAGAGCACATCTACAATGTGTGGGGCCATAGTAAAGGAGAACCACGGTGACACATATAAATCTATTTAACATTTTCATCACAAGTGCATCATGCATCTGTATCTCACAATATCTCACAGTGGTTTGCACAGTACAAGGAAATGCATATAATCACCTCCATATAAATATATCGTACAGGCAATCACAATTCTGGCATATACATCAATAAATCATTTCTTACAATATTACCAATCATTATAATCATATAATTGTTCATTTGTAATCCACAGTTCCATGCCACATAGACAATTCAGATAATTTATAAAAATGCATGCAAACTGTATATACTCAATTTATTAATTAAACAATTAAATTGCATAATAGTCTTACTTACCTCCTATGCAAACTCCAAATGATGCACCAACTAATCAGATGTCTGGGCACCTACAGGATCAATCTACATAATTAATTCACTGAAATCTAATTAATAAAATGACCCTTAAGACCCTACCCAGACTAGTTCACGGGCCCAACTTTGGGCTCGAATATCTCCCACTATACACACCCAATTGGCGAAGTAAAAATACCCCAAGAAACTAGAGTTAACCCAATTCTAGCCATATAATTTTCTTGCTAATCCCAACCCGTTACGGGGCCCAAAAACTAGCCCCAAAACTCATCCCTGCACGGCCCAAAAGGCCCTGAACCGGCCGGCCCAGCCGGCCCGGTTCAACACAGTCCACCGGATCCCCTGTTTCACCGAACAGGGGACGGGAACTTAGCCGGCGCCAGGGCCGCTGCCGACCAAATTGAGGGCGGCCCGGCCGCCGGTGGCCGGGCCAGAGCCGGCCGCCGCCGTGGCCGGCCGCCAAACTCTCTCTCTCTCCCTCAATTTCTCTCATTCTGTCCCTCACATCCGCGCGGCACGACTCTGTGCCAGCGGCATGGCCGGCCACCTTGGCCGGCCGGACCTCCACCGGACGCACGCCCAGTGCCGGTGGAGGCGACAGGCCAAAGCTTGGGCCCGGCGAGGCGGCGAGCACGCCGCCGGGCCCGAACCAACCAGCGGATTCGGCTTCCGCCACCGCACGAGAGGAGGGTCAATTGGCCCTCTCTCTCCTCTCTCTCTCCACCACCACCCGCCGGACGCCTCCCCCGACGCCGACGGAGTCATCGGCCAAATCTCAGGCCCGGCGAGGCGGCGAGCATGCCGCCGGGCCTGAACCAAGGGATCGACCGGCACATAATTCTTCTCTCTGCCTCCCATGCTCTCTCTGTCTCGCTGTCTCTCTGGTTCTCTCTCTCTCTCTCTCTGGCTCTCTTTCTCTCTCTCTCATCCCGGCTATTACTCTCTCAGGCTCTCTCTCTCTCTCACTGACATTAAGAGGATGGGCAAGGGATTACCTGGAAGAGGTGTGCGCCAGGGTGAAGGAGGGAGTCATTCTCCAACTCCTTTTATTCTCCCACGCGACGCCTCGGATCAATAGAAAATGGGAACCCATCCGCCACGCGAAGACCCAAGAAACCAGACGTCGCATGGGGACCTAAATGCCAGGTGTCCCCAAAATAAATACTAGTATTTAAATTCCCCACAATAAATTACCGGGGGTTACATTCTCCCCCTTATAAAAATTTTGTCCTCGAAATTGACACACATCAAATATACTATAGAATTCAAATATGATCTATCAACAATCTTGAGTAGAGAATTTACCTGCAAATAATTGTAGATACTTCTTTTTCATTTCTTCCTAAAGTTTCCAAATTTTTCATTTCCTCCTCAAGCTACCAAATAGCCTTCATCTCAGAATGATTATTCCACTGAACTTTGACATAAGGGATGGTACGCCGCCTCAGAATCTGATCCTTGTGGTCCACGATATGCATAGAATGTTCCTCATATGATAAATCCTTCCTCAACTGAATAGTCTCATAGCTATAACATGACTGGGGTCTGAAACATATTTCCTCAGCATAGATACATGGAATACATTGTGAACACCAAATAAGATCGGGGGCAGTGCTAAGCTGTATGCAACCTCTCCAACTCCATATCATAAGGAATACTACACCATCACAGAACTTAATCCTTGCGGTCCACAATGTGCACAAAATGATCTTCATAGGTCAATTCCTTCTTAAACTAAATTGGTTCAAGTTCTAACACATAACGGGGGTTTGAACTACACCATCTCAGTCATAAAGATATGAAACACATTGAACACCCCAAAGAGTAATGAAGACTGTGCTAAGTTATAAGCCACCTCCTTTATTTTGATCAAAATCTCAAATGGCCCAATGCATTGTGACCCAAATCACCTCTAACACAAATCTCATTCACATCGTTGATTAGAAAAACTTCCAAATGATTTTCAACCTGAAATTTCAAATCTTTCTGTTTAACATCAACATAACTTTTGATTGACTTGAGTTATATAAAGCTGCTTTAATTAACGATACTTTTCATAGTTGTTAAACCAGCTCAATAACCAAAATTTTCTCTCTCACACTTCATCTCAATAAAATTTACATTTTTATCATAGACAACAAAATGAATCCATTTGAATATTGGCTTGGTAATCAATAAAATAAGCAATTTCACTAAGGGTAAGAAGCTATACCAGAACTTTCTAAATCCATCACACAGGCTCGCAGTATATCATCAAAAGCTAATTGGTTCATTGCAGATTGTCCATCTATTTGAGGGTGGAAGGCTGGACAGAAATTCAGCTTAATTCACTAAGCCTTATGAAAACATCATCAAATTAGAAGAGTGAGACAAATGGGTTCAGACTCAATTTACGCAGTTTACTACTAAACCAGAAACAAATATTAACATTTTTATCTCACTAAAATTTCATCCTCGAAATTAAATGTCCACAATTTTGTACCTTTAAAGATACTCACTAGCAAACTTTTATTTCATTCCCAAGTACCCAAATGACATGTCCAACTTTCAAAATTAATTTGATCTTTCTACCAAATAAAATTGAATTCCTTAAGAAGTATTTCTTTCCTGTCCTCTTTTTTTTTTTTTCCACAACATAATCATTATAAATATCATAGAATCCATCGTATGTATTATGTCATCCATTCTTAAGGTTAGTAACACATCAGGTATTCTTAATTCCTCGATAAGACAATTCTAAATTCTTGTAAATTAGATATAAGATAGTTTTCTTCGAATACTCTCTCAACTCATAAATAGTTGAATGTGCCACTAATCATTACAATACTTATTTCAATCATCATAACATACTTGGTTTCACTCTTGAATACTTCAAGCTAACATCAATGAACATTAAGCCAATCATTTAGGATATCTATCATAATTATCATAATCAACTAATTTAATTTCTTTGAATAATAGTGCCATCATTAATCATCAGTATAATTAATTTTATCTCCTTCATATTCATCAGTAATTACCACTATAACCAATCAATTTCTCTTGAATAGGTCAGTATATCCTCAATAAATAATGCAATTTAAATGATTCAAATTCTTGAATCGATTATTTCGTTACCAATGATTATCAAAATCATCTATAGATTATGCAATATCTCATGCCACAACATGACCAACTAATTTAAACCCTTCAAATATCTCAAAGTGACTTCACCAATCTAGCTCAGATGGATACAAGACTTATAAGGTCAATAAAGAGTGAAAA
Source organism: Calamus simplicifolius (assembly GCA_900491605.1). Taxonomy (NCBI): domain Eukaryota; kingdom Viridiplantae; phylum Streptophyta; class Magnoliopsida; order Arecales; family Arecaceae; genus Calamus; species Calamus simplicifolius. The sequence continues at coordinate 377,870 of UESW01004719.1, forward strand.
TGCACTTACCATCCGAAAGACATAATTAAAAATTATAGTAATCTCTCTATGACTTGAAAGTGATAATAGATGTACACTTAACCATAATCCATAACTGATAATAATCAAAATAAAATCATCTCCCTCCTATTTTCTTAACAATAAATATGCCACCTATGGCTGAATGATAATTTATCCATCCTAGAGAAAGATATCTACTTAGGAACTGCAAAGAAAGGTACAATAAGTATGCACAATAAATTAATGAATATATATCTTGATTTAGAAATCTATTAACAGATGAAAATCCCATAAAATTCTTTATCAGTGAAATTTATCTTATTCTCATTATTGCTAAAATCTTTTACTTTCTACCATCAAAATATTTGATCATTTATAGCCAAAATCAGTTCTAAAGATTAATAGAGTCTACTGCTCTCAAAAACTTAAACAGTAATTATCTCAGAATTTAAAATTTATATTCTTCCTAAATGGTCCATCAAGATATAATATGCAGTCAACTATTTCATTAGCATCAATATCAACCATCTTCACATCTAGCAAATTAACAATCAGTTTTGAACATACAATATCCATAATAAAAATTCTCTTAATAAAATTCACTATATATACTTATCCATCCAGACTCAAATTCAAAAGTACTCAATTGTGATTAATCAAAAACATGTAATTAACTATTCCATTCCCAAAATATCATCAATATTAATCATCCCTATAACCAGCAGATGAGTTCATAATCTTAAACTTATAATATCAACAATGTAAGTTCCACTATTAAAAATTTATTATATACATCCACATTCAAATTTAGATTTATTAACTCCAAATCCACATATCAACCCAATTGCAATATGGACATAATGATGTTATCTTAGTCATATTAGTCAACAATTGCAATTTTCAACTATTATATCATATTCCATATATTCATCAGTCTTTTATTGCATATCAAATTAAAATTTCATCTTCCATATTATTTAAAGATCTGAAACTACTACGAATCATTTCCAACAAGTTTGATGGAGCTAAAACTTCTAGAAGCCCCTTGACCTCCCCACTGATCAAGTATACCAGCCAGGGAGCCCACATAATATCATTGGCTTGCGATGGTTCATTCTTAATTCCTATCAAATTTGTAATTCAATTAATATCTTGATAAACTTTAAATTTCAAGCTTCCAAAGCATAATTCATGAAATTCCTTGAAAGTCATAATTGTCTCAATATCATTCTAGTATTTTGCCTAGAGTGTCATCATGCATGTGTCCCTAAGGTCATATCCTAGGCTCTGATACCATAAAAGCTGTCACGCCCCAGACCCAAATATTGGGCTAGGGTGACAACCCGCCGCGTGCCGGGCATGCAAGGCGTCCTAAAATTTTGATATACGATTCAAATGACAATAAATATGAAAACCAACCATAATACAAATGATAGTTATAAGTTTTGGGTATCAAACCCTACATCCAAGTCATGCTAATAAAGTTGGGCTACAACAAGCCCTACACACAAACATAATAGGATTACACCAATGCAATGGTTCTTATTTTATTTATTAGAAGCTCCATCAACTCCGAATATCCATCATCAACCCTGAGGCTCTGAAAAACAATGTGAAGGTTTAATGAGTTTACACTCAATAAGTAAGCCTATTATACAATCATATCATACTTGAATTATATTTAACATGCCATCAACATATGCATCTTGTCAACTTAACATAAATTGAACATTTGATAAGCATCAGAATATATACTCTAGCAAACTCACTGTTTATAGATTTCCTATGTGTCCCACGGCCCTGCAATACCTCAATCAGAGCACATCCTCCAGATGCATGGCCATAAACATCAATAGAACACATTGTACGATGTGTGGGGCCATACCATAACAGAACACACTCTACGGTGTGTGTGGCCATATAAAATCATCAGAACATGTCTACAATATGTGAGGCTATATCATAACAGAATATATCTCCAGTGTGTGTGGCCATATAAAATCAAACAGAACACATCTACAATGTGTGGGGCCATAGTAAAGGAGAACCGTGGCGATACATATAAATCTATTTAACATTTTCATCACAAGTGCATCATGCATCTGTATCTCACAATATCTCACAGTGGTTTGCACAGTACAAGAAAATGCATATAATCACCTCCATATAAACATATCGTACAGGCAATCACAATTCTGGCATATACATCAATAAATCATTTCTTACAATATTACCAATCATTATAATCATATAATTGTTCATTTGTAATCCACAGTTCCATGCCACATAGACAATTCAGATAATTTATAAAAATGCATGCAAACTGTATATACTCAATTTATTAATTAAACAATTAAATTGCATAATAGTCTTACTTACCTCCTACACAAACTCCAAATGATGCACCAACTAATCAGATGTCTGGGCACCTACAGGATCAATGTACATAATTAATTCACTGAAATCTAATTAATAAAATGACCCTTAAGACCCTACCCAGACTAGTTCACGGGCCCAACTTTGGGCTCAAATATCTCCCACTATACACACCCAATTGGGGAAGTAAAAATATCCCAAGAAACTAGAGTTAACCCAAATTCTAGCCATATAATTTTCTTGCTAATCCCGGCCCGTTATGGAGCCCAAAAACCAGCCCAAAACTCATCCCTGCACGGCCCAAAAGGCCCTGAACCGGCCGGCCCGGTTCAACATAGTCCACCCGATCCCCTGTTTCACCGAACAGGGGATGGGAACTTAGCCGGCGGCCAGGGCCGCCGCCGGCCAAATTGAGGGCGGCCCGACCGCCGTGGCCGGGCCAGAGCCGGCCGCCGGTGGCCGGGCTAGAGCCGGCCGCCGCCGCGGCCGGCCGCCAAACTCTCTCTCTCTCCCTCAATTTCTCTCATTCTCTCCCTCACATCCGCGCGGCATGACTCTGTGCCGGCAGCACGGCCGGCCGGACCTCCACCGGACGCATGCTCGGCGCCGGTGGAGGCGACAGGCCAAAGCTCGGGCCCGGCGAGGCGGCGAGCACGCCGCCGGGCCCGAACCAACTAGCGGAAGCCGAACCGTTCGGCTTCCGCCGCCGCGTGAGAGGAGGGCCAATTGGCCCTCTCTCTCTCTCTCTCTCCACCACCACCCCGCCGGACGCCTCCCCCGGCGCCGGCGGAGTCGTCGGCCAAATCTCAGGCCCGGCGAGGCGGCGAGCACGCCGCGGGCCTGAACCAAGGGATCGACCGGCACACAATTCTTCTCTCTGCCTCCCGTGCTCTCTATGTCTCCTTGTCTCTCTGGTTCTCTCACTCTCTCTCCGGTTCTCTTTCTCTCTCTCTCTGGCTCTCTTTCTCTCTCTCTCATCCCGGCTATTACTCTCTCAGGCTCTCTCTCTCTCTCTCACTGACATTAAGAGGATGGGCAAGGGATTACCTGGAAGAGGTGTGCGCCAGGGTGAAGGAGGGAGTCATCCTCCAACTCCTTTTATTCTCCCACGCGACGCCTCGGATCAATAGAAAATGGGAACCCATTGCCACGCGAAGACCCAAGAAACCAGACGTCGCATGAGGACCTAAATGCCAGGTGTCCCCAAAATAAATACTAGTATTTAAATTCCCCACAATAAATTACCGGGGGTTACAACGGCAACTCAGCTGTCACCGGCATCCTATCTTCTCAAAAGTTGATTCCATCCATCGCCCACCATGGCCACCGCCGCCTCCGTGCTCCTCGCTGACATAGCCAAAATCTGTGTCTCCATCCCCTCCAACTTCAAACGTCCCATCTCCGACCGCCCCAATCTAAACGATGTGAAGACCTCCGGCGCATCCATCCCCCTCATAGACCTTCAAGGCCTCGCCGGACCCGACCGCGACGAAGTTATCAAAGAGATCGAAGTTGCATGCCTAAAGGATGGATTCTTCCGAGTATCAAACCCTCTTTCTCTCTCTCTCTCTATATATATGGTAAGGTGTAATCCCTCCTAATCTAACGGCGTCAACGATTCTTGTAGGTCAAGAACCATGGCATCCCGGAGTCGGTCATCGATGGCATGCTACGTGTATCAAGGGAGTTCTTCCATTTGCCCGAGTCTGAAAGGCTGAAGAACTACTCCGACGACCCCATGAAGACGACCAGGCTATCGACCAGCTTCAACATAAAAAACGAGAAGTTTGGCTGCTGGAGGGACTACTTGAGGCTCCACTGCCACCCTCTCGAAGATTTCGTTAACAAGTGGCCTGCCAACCCTCCATGCTTCAGGTGTAAACAAATCAGTTCTCGATCCCCTTGCCTACTACCTATAGAAGATTTTATTTTATTTTTTTTAAAAAAATATTTCATTACCAAGATTTCTCAACCATGCACCATTTATTGCAGGCAAGTCGTCAGCGAGTACTGTAAACATGTGAGACAGCTGGCTCTGAGTATTTTGGAAGCCATTTCAGAGAGTTTAGGTCTGGAAAGGGACTTCATGAATAAGGTGCTGGGCAGCCATGCGCAGCACATGGCCATGAACTACTACCCTCCATGCCCTCAGCCGGAGCTCACCTATGGATTGCCAGGCCACAAAGACCCCAACGTCATAACTCTCTTGCTCCAAGACGGAGTTTCTGGCCTGCAAGTGCTTCGTGATGGGCGGTGGGCCGCCGTCAGTCCTGAACCGTATAACTTGACCGTTAACCTCGGCGACCAGATGCAGGTGCAGTATTAATTTCATGAAACTTGAGTAGGCTCTCTTTGGAAACAACTCAACAATAAAATTCATTTCCATTAGTAAAACTGAATTAAAATAAATTTATGGTAGAATTCATCCATTTGGAATAAATCTTAATTAAAAGTGCTAGAATTCAACTGAATTCTATTATTTAAAATAGATTAAATGTATTGAATCTTATATATATGAAGCTTCAATATTATATATCCTCCTAACTAGTTATCTTTATTTTTTTATGACCACTAAAAAAGAATATTAGCATGATATCCTATTAATTAAGTTGAACTCAAGTCTATCCAGAGTCAATATTAGGTTAGTGTCTCAAGAATGGGAAAGTGCAGTATGGGTGGTTGTGAAAGAAGAATGAGTGGATATTTTAATTTATTTTATAGATAAGCCTACAAAATAAACTAACTCATTAAATCACATTAATTTTGGTGTAAATTCTAATTGTATGAAAATTTAGTTTTAAAGCATCAATACAGTTGGATTCTTTGAGATTAAAAGCATTTCAAACAGAGAATATTTTTAAAAATAGAGAAGTTCAATTGGATTCTTTGTTTTAAGCGGTTCCAAACTGGTTGAAAAAGAATTTTTTCATGCAAATCACTAGTTAATTATAAGTTTTATATTCTTTTGCTCTTTGTTATTCCTTTGTTGTTTCTTGTAGACTTAAAATCTGAAGTCAATGGCCTCCACGTTTTTCTCCTAAGCTTCTAGAAGAGCGCGCGCATATATATATATATATATATATATATATATATATATATATAGAGAGAGAGAGAGAGAGAGAGAGAGAGAGCTGTCATGTTTTGCATTATTAATTTACTTGCCCACCTTCGTTTTTACACTTAGAAGGGGTTGGGTAAATATGAACCGCATCCAGAAGACGGAACCCACTTGGATGGGAATTGGCCAAGGAAGTGAGTTGGTGTGGTACAAAAACAAGTGATTCCTCGCTTTCTAGGATTCTGAAGAATTAATTAAATTCTTCTAAAACGTAATTCCTGGTATTCTGGGTAGTCTTTGGTATCGCAAGATGGATAGCGATCCTTATTTAACTTATCGCAGCTTGCCTTCCCTTGCAAGAGATCGAGGTGATCTAATCGATCAATCTAACTTTCTTTACCCGCATCAGGGGATATTACGTGCTTGACCATAGACTTCAAGTTATGTACAAATTATAATTTGCAAATTACTTATCTAAATTTCAATATTAATCAAATAATTCCAAACCAAACGATCAAGACGATAATAAATTATCAAGCATATAAAAAAATTATAAAATCAAACAAAATCACAGATTTTTAATGAAAAAGTCTCGAATATAAGGAAAAAAATCATGAAGCAAACTCTAAGGTAGTGTTTGATATAAAAAATATTATCCATAGATAAGTGTACGGGATAGAGTTTATCCCCTGGATATCCCTAGGGATATCCGTTGGCTATCCCTAGGGATATCCATTGGCTATCCCATTGATCATATCAAATGCAAAAAGGTAAATCCATAGGATAACTTTTTTTTACTCTTATTTGGAGGGATAGCTAGCTATTCCTGTATTTTTTAGGAAATAAATTGAGGGGATATCCTATGGTTAACCATGGTTAACTATAGATTATTCCTTTGGTTAACTTTATTTTCAGCTATCCCTTATAGTTATGGCTTTTGGAAATAAGAGGGGATATCCTCTGGGATATCCCCTCTTATCCCCTATTTCAAACACTACCTAAAAGAAATTCACTATATCAATAAAGTAATTACAATATTCCTCAAGTTTTTGTCCAAACTTAGGAATATAAATTTTAAAAAAATAAAAAAAAGAATGCCTCTAGCCGTATCCAGTCTCACCATAAAACTCACGAAACCCCATGAAATTTCTAAGTTTCAATGCAACCCAAAAGCACTGTAAGATTTATTGTTCTGAATACTCTAGCTAGTTATTTATTATGATTGCCTTCCGGTCAAAGAAGAGCTTCCTGTGTTCCTTTTCTTTCAGCTTCCGTAAAAATTCACCTTGCTCAGTGTGCTGCCCTGCCAATTAGTTTCACATCAGATAATTTATAAAGGATGAAATGGTTTATAATCAGTTAAGTAAGATGAACAAGTACCAATTGGATCCCTTTTTGAATTGTGATGGCTCAAATTGGTGTGAACCTTGTTCATCTTGCTTTCTTGTAACGAAACGGACTCGTGAATGCTGTGGGCCCAGGGCCCAAATCGTTACAAAATAGTGTCAGAGCCATACCAGCCGGAAGTGCATGAGCTAAGTGCCACATAAGGCAAAGTGTTACATCAATAAGGAGCCATCTCTTGAGCCTGTGGGGGTGAGTGCCAACCTCTTAAGCCTGTAGATACCCCCAAATTAGTCCCACATCGGATAATTTAGGAAGGATGGAATGGTTTATAATCAGTTAAGTAAGATGAACAAGTACCAATTGGATCCTTTTTTGGCTCTGATGGTCCAAGTTGGTGTGAACCTTGTTCATCTTGCTTTCTTGTAACGGAACGGGCTCGTGGGTGCTGCGGGCCCAGAGCCCGCTTACACTCAGAAATCAAAATCATCTTTTTTTTTATTTTTTAGTTGCTTGCCATATCTTAGTTTAATTAAAATCAGACTTTTTTTTTAAACAGTTGGACCCAACATTAGATTCCATCCTAGCAGGCAATAATCTCAATGGTGTCCTCCTTATTTTGCCTGGGCAACTAAGATATATCTACCAGGCCTTCACTGTACTTTTGAACAGGTACTCAGCAACGGCAGGTACAGTAGCGTGCTCCACCGAGCAGTAGTCAACAGCAATTCCGAGAGGATCTCAGTCGCCACTTTCTACTGTCCATCTCCTGATGCCGTGATTGAGCCACCAAGATCACTCGTTGACGAAGAGCACCCTTCAATCTATGGGAGCTACACCTATGCAGAATACTATCAGAAGTTTTGGGACCACGGATTAAATTCCGAGAGCTGCCTAATTGACATGTTTAAAGGCACCTAGCTAGCCAGAAGTCATCATGCATTATCTACTGGAAGCATCCAACATGCATGAATCTGGTTAATAAATTCTCAAAGAGACAATTGCACCTCATCTTAATTTCTTGCTGATTTTCTCTTGTTTGGCATCTTCCAAAGTGCTGAAATTTTGCTCCGAAATTGACGGTTTGGTTTGAAAGTTTATCAGCATGGAAACTCTGGTTAAAAATTTGACTCATTTCAACCAATCTATCCGAAGGGAAGGATACTGAGATGAATAGGATACACGGCATTTAGACACTATAGACTTCGACAGGAAAGACCTGGGAGCGGGCAAATTTGACCTCTGAAAACCTCACGGCCACAAACTCGTGGATAAAGGAAGGAAAGCATTTTATGAATGCAAATAGAAACACTTTAATACCGTGCTGTAGAAATGATAATTGATCGCTCTAAAATGATAAAATTTTTGAGAAGCTATAGAATATTGTCTAAAAAAGATAAGATTGAACTAAGATTATGGGCAATAGTGGAATTAATTGCCCACTTCCCCGATTAATGCATGTCTTTTAAGGGAACTCGGAGCAAAATTTCAGCCAGGGAAGAACCGAAGCTTCTCCGCACCGTAACGTTCAATGGACAGCTGCTGAAAGAAAGGAAACTCGTTAAGGGACTCCATAAGTGGAGGAGACTGGAGAGAGATCCGTCATTGTTTATTGGCTGTTCACCATCTACTCCAAATCATCTTTAAGGATTTCAAAGGGAAGGGGGTGGGAGTTGGAGAAGGGGGTGGAGAGGAGAGAGAGGGTAAAAATGGGAACGTCTGGATGGAGCAACCTGTTAGACCTCGTTTGGAGTTCTCCCGAGAAAATTTTTTCTAAAAATATTCCTGAGAGACAAAAAGGTATTTGTCTTTTGAAAGGGAGAATATAAGTGAGCCACACATTATTTTCCTTTTGTTCTCTAATCAAACAATGAGAAAATAATAGAAGAAAAAATTTTCTTTCCAATTTTTTCTTCGACCAAATGGACCTTTCTGAAGATATGATAAGGCTAATTTCCTTTTCTTCTCAACAACTACTCCTTTTTGTTGATAGTTGTTCCAATCTAAACATCTGAAGGAGAGAGAAAGCTAGAAGATGAAAAGTCTAATTTCAGCAACTCTATATTTTTTTCATTCAAAGTCATACTCATATGCCTATACATTTCATACTTTCAACACATATTAATTTTAATTTAACGTCTCAAGATACCTGATTAATCACACACAACTAACCACTTGATTTGACTTTGAAAACTATATATCAGGCTTACTAAAAACATACTAATCGCATAATAGCTATAATAATAAGGAAATAACTTTTAACACTTTTCTATGATATATTATGTTTTAAATTTGTTTTATTGCAGGTAGTAAATAGGAGTTTTGTTGTAAATATTCATAAATCAATTTTAGATTTTCATTAAGCTGATGTCGGCTTGGAAAATCGGTGCCAATACATTTAATGATCATGTTTTCCCCTACCTTGTATTAAGATGTTTTCTTACCATGACTAATTTAAAAAAAAAAAAAGTCCATATTGCTTTCTTTCATGATAAGTAGACATTAACGTTACGGAGAAATTTAGCATAGGATGATTCATTGAGAATCACCGGTTATCTGAGTGAAGGTAATAGGATGGTTGTATCTGATTACACTTTAGTGATTCTACATGGCAGCGATCCTATATTATTCCTATATCTAGAATCATAATTCAACTTAGTAATCCTATCATATCTCACATATATCTCTAAATATAAATAAATCCCTAATAGTATTTTTTTAAACATATCTCACAACTTGTTTTTGTTAAAAAAAAAGTTATATATTATATCGCTTATCGAACGTAAATTAAGGATAATTTTAGATGATAGCACGATAGAAGAAATTTAAACTTGAGTTGATTAGTATTTATTAAGGGTGACAAAAATGGACCTGACCCATCTGGCTAACGCATATTCGACCTACCATAAATAGATTTGAGTTTAGGTTAAACAAGTTTGGATTGTAAAAAGATTAACTTATCTAAACCTATATATTTAGTAGGTTAGGTTCAGATTTAATGTCCTTACTCTATTTAATCTGTTTAAGTAACTAGTTGGATTGGATTGGATTGACCCATTTATCCAACACATTTATATTACGGGTTAATAAGTTATACAAGTTAAATAGATTAAAAGGGTTGTCATCTTATTTTTTTATTATTGGTTAACAGATTAAACGAGTTAGGTCAAGTTATTCATTTATTAAATAGGTTAGGTTTGGATTTAAAATTCTGATTGATTTAATAAATAGATTAGATTAAGTTTGACAGTTTTTATGATCAAACCATGTTAGACCTGATCCGTTTATGATCCAACTCAATCTGTTTGCTTCCTCTAGCATTTATTATGACTAAGATCAAATTCTAATCTTAAAAACTAAACTAGTAAGGCAATAATTTTCTTATTTTAACACTTTCTAAGAGATTAATCTACATCTATGAGAGGGGATTGATTTGGATGGGACAACTGGCATAGCCCAGGCCACATCAGGTTTTAAAACATAGGGGATTGAGATCAACATGACTTGTAAGTCTTTCGAGTCATGGAACGTGCAAGTTGACCTGCCCAGCATCAAAATATGGCACGATATTACGGTGCATGCCAATCTAATTTAAAGATCATTGATTGATTATTTAGATCTGTATTCTAAATATTGTTAGAGGTCACCATCATGTGTTTTTAAAATTTTAGGTTTTATGATTGACTCAGCTCATAAAACTCTGAAATAGAAATCAAAATTTATAATTGAAATCCAAATTATTTTATGGATTCTGATTTTGAAGAATAAAATTAAAAATCTAAGCCAATTTCAATTCAAAGGTTTAAATGACTCGAACCACAATAATAGAAACCAATCACTTTGGTCATTTTTGGTAGATTTAAATGAGGTTTAAAGAAATGGTCACTGTATCCTATACATTATAATTATAAAATCTAGAGACCATTTCTTTTTCAAACAACTTCTAGTTTCAACATTTAGATGTCAAAATGAAACTCTTGGTAGGATGTTTGAATATACAGGATCTAGGCGTAGAGTATATTTAGTTTGAAATAAATCAATCAAAATATTTTTTTAGATAAGAATTTGATTGGGATATATCTCTAAATCTAGGAGAACTTAAATGATACAATGGAATATATATATATATATATATATATGTTCCTGAGAAATTTTATTTTTGTAATTGTTTCTAATAGTCTCTGGATAATTCAAGTTGTAATCTCTTCTAATTAAAAGAAAATTCTAATCTAGATTATATATGATAAGTCTTACTTGTACAAAATAAAGATCTATATAACAATTTTGATCATCTTTAATGAAAGTAAAGAACATAGAAAGCATGTAGGTTCTCTCTTTTAAAAAATTTTAATATTTTATTTCAATTAATCCTCCTAACTTCTTGATTATTTAGAGCTGCAATGGAGACTGTCCAACATCGTCTTTGCTCTAGTTGTAGAGGCCACGGCTATTGCTATTATATATGTTGTGTTTATAAAGATGAAGAAATCAAAGTTTTCTAATTGATCTTGTTTTAGCATGTATCTCTTCTATGAAAACCTAGCCTGATCTCTTACAATGGTTATTTATTTTATTTCTCTATGAATGTGTGCTGGTTTACTACAACTTTTCTCAAGACGTGAGCTTTTAAATTGGGGCTGGGAATGGTTGGGAACATACCTTTCCTTGAAGATTACTGTAGAGCATCAAATAATTGAACACTAGACTAGTACTTCAAGTAATTATAAAGAATTCTGGTTTTGAGAGCTGGGCATGAGACAATAAAAGAAAGCAAGAAGAAAGAAAAAAGAGTTATTTGACTCTTTAAAGGCTTAGCTACTTGTTTGCATAAGAATTCATTCCATTACGTGTCTAACATCAATTATGAATTAAAAATTTTGTAAATATTATATGGAGCCAAAAAAAATATAAATAATATTTTTGATTAGTTCTTTTGGCTGAGAAGATAGATCACTAAAATTGGTATCAGTAAACTCGATCCATAAAACAAAAATTAAAAAAATACTATAGCATAAATTCTTTTAGAGTTAATCATGTTGTTTATGATTAAATTTAATTAAGTTTAATTCTTTAGACTAATAGCAACATTTAGGCCAGAAGCAAGTGAAGGTCCTTATCAGCATATATTGTCCTCTTAATGAAAGCATTGCTCTCTTTCTCGCACCAGTAGCATGGGCTCCACAAAGTACAATTATTTCATGGAAGCTCTGTCATCGTCGACTTGACTTCATCAGCGTTGTTCCAACTCTAAAATTATTTTTATATGTGAATTAATATAGACGTGAATGTGATTATGTTTTCAAATTTGCTGGTCCTTTCCGGTTTGGGCTTAACATCAATCAGATGCCAACGTCAAATTTGATTTAAGATTCAGGTTATTTAATTTGAGCGTGAATGCATTGCATCAACTTATTATAGTTTATCACCAGCCCACCTTGAAAAATAATTTTATTAATTTTATGTTTTAAGAAAATAATCTATTCTACGTCATGGTGGGATTATATATATATATATATATATAATGACATAGAAGGGCACCATGATGGAATACCCAGCTGTCCTTCTGAATGATGGCATCTGGTGCTTGAAGGTTAATAAATGCATATATTAAAACAAAATAGTTACATGGACCCAACCGAGGGTCGTTGTGCTTGTGATGGTGTCTTGGTCACTCTCAGCCCTCTAAAAAAATAAATAAATAATAAAAAATGACTTGGGAGTCAACAACATCCAAATGCTTTGCTTTCTTGCTGAGCAACCTACGTCAGCAATGCAAAGATACCAACTCCTTGGTCGATGGAGAGAGTGGAGAAATAAGAAGATAGACTTGCTGCATTTCAACGTACGCAATTATTAATTAAGTAAAAATTTTAAACATTTCTTTCGTTTTTTGAATTTACAAAAGTCTAGCTGAAAGGCATTTTATTTTTTTTATCTTTTTTTATTCTTAATATTTATACTATTTAAAAATAAAAAAGTTGATCAAATTTAAATTTATTACATATAGTAAATATAGCGCGCGTACTCTCTCTTTCTTTCTCTCTCTCTCACACATATATATATATATATATATATATATATATATATATATGTATATATGTATATATATATATAT
>UESW01004719.1:391246-420001 GCA_900491605.1 Calamus simplicifolius
AACCCAGCCTGGTTTTGCGGGCTTACCAGCACAAAAACCCTACACGTTGTTTTGCGGGCTAACAACAAACCTTACTCGTTGTTTCACGGGATCACAACGAACCCAACACAAGCACTCCGGCTTGTAACGAGGTAAACCTACCTCCACTGATTCAATCTACTGATTGAACCAGTAACCAAGTGAAATCAAAGTATTTGTAACAAAAATGCTCCTTCTTGAGCAGATATACAAATTTAAGAATAAATAAAAACTAGGGTTAGAAACGCCTGATGGTTTTCCGGATGATTGCAGCGATGGCTTTCTCCCTTTTCTCCTTGAAGAGTTGAATCGATGCCTCAGCAAGATTCCTCAATCGTTGAAAAGCTTTGGAGAATGTGTTGCCTCTTTTTGAACTTGGGAAAGGCTGAAGATTTTGCACGTTGGATTGCTTTTTGCCTTCCTCTTGAGCCTTGAGAGTCGATCAAATGATGCACACGAATCTCTCTTTCAAATGCAAAGATTGAATCTCTCCTTGAATCAAATGATTCTACAATACTCTCAGTTTTCCCTTTTTCTGATATTCAATAGGCTCTCTCTATTTTTCTCTCTTGCTCTTCTATATGTATATCTGTATTTGAATCTAGCTCCTCTATTTATAGATCCTGAAAAGATATAGCCGTTAGACACAGTAAAATATAGCCGTTGATTCAAAATATTACCGTTGGTGCTGATGTGGCAACTCAAAAATCATCGCCCAGATTCCGTGGAGTCGGCTCGAGTACTGTGCGAGTCGGCTCGAGCAAGCGAATCCAGAACGCATCAAAAAGTGAGTCTCCAGGGGTCGACTCGTGAAAATCTGGGAGTCGACTCGTGACTTTCAGGAGTCGACTCGCGAAAAGCTGGGAGTCGACTCGAGAGGCACTCAAAAATGAGTCTTTCTGCCGTCTGAGCGAGTTGGCTCGAGTACTGAGCGAGTCGGCTCGAGAAAGTTCAGGGGTCGACTCTTGAAAACTCAAGTGTCGACTCGAGACAGCATTAAAAATCAGATAATCCCAGGAGTCGACTCGGAACTCTCGAGTCGGCTCGGGACTGATACAAAAATCAGAAAACATTCTGATTTGCTTTGAAAATCATCCCAACCAATTTTGAAATATAAATATGACTTGAATAATGTTGATTTAACAGTAATGCTCAATTTCAAACATTTTCATTAATTCATTGATCTTTAAAAGAGTGGTATAGAAATCATTTTTGAATTCATAAGTATAGTTCAATGAAACATATATCAATTGAAAGAAAATTCATTACACATTAACAGTTCATAGTTTCCAATTTGAAATTGCTCATAGAAAGAATATTTCATTGATTGACTTAACATGTTCATAACCTTTTAGAAAGAAAAGTAATGTCTTTTGGAAATCATCAAAATCAATAAGTTGGGGCAATTATGTTTCAATAATTTCTCAACACGACGGCTCCATGACCGGCGGCCCCAAAGGCCGACACCTCCATGACCGACGGCCCCAAAGGCCGACGGCTCCAAAGAACGACGGCCCCAAAGGCCGACGGCTCCATGACCGACAGCTCCAAGGCCGGCACCTCCAAGACCAGCAGCTCCAAGGCCGACACCTCCAAGACCGACGGCCCCAAAGGCCGACGGCTCCAAAGACCGACGGCCCCAAAGGCCGACAGCTCCATGACCGGCAGCTCAAAGGCCGACACCTCCAAGACCGATGGCCCCAAAGGCCGACACCTCCAAGACCGACGGCTCCATGACCGGCAGCTCCAAGGCCGGCTCCTCCAAGACCGACGGCCCCAAAGACCGCAGCTCCAAGGCCAACACCTCCAAGACCGATGGCCCCAAAGGCCGACACCTCCAAGACCAACGGCCCAAAAGGCCAACGGCTCCAAGACCGGCAGTTCCAAGGCCGACGGCCCCAAAGACCGACGGCCCCAAAGGCCGACCCTCCAAGACCGACGGCTCCAAAGGCCGACAGCTCCAAAGACCGATGGCCCCAAAGGCCGACGGCTCCATGACCGGCAGCTCCAAGGCTGGCACCTCCAAGACCGATGGCCCCAAAGGCCGACGGCTCCAAGACCGGTAGCTCCAAGGCCGACGGCCCCAAAGATCGACGGCCCCAAAGGCCGACACCTCCAAGACCGACGGCCCCAAAGGCCGACGGCTCCAAAGACTGACGGCCCCAAAGGCCGACGGCTCCATGACCGGCAGCTCCAAGGCCGACACCTCCAAGACCGACGGCCCCAAAGGCCAACGGCTCCAAAGACCGACGGCCCCAAAGGCCGACGGTTCCATGACCGGCGGCCCCAAAGGCCGACACCTCCAAGACCGACGGCCCCAAAGGCCGACACCTCCAAGACCGACGGCTCCATGACCGGCAGCTCCAAGGCCGGCACCTCCAAGACCGACGGCCCCAAAGGCCGACACATCCAAGACCAACGCCCCAAAGACCGACGGCCCCAAAGACCGACTCCTCCAAGACCGACGGCCCCAAAATCCGACACCTCCAAGACCGACGGCCCCAAAGGCCGACGGCTCACCCCTGGCCAGTCGGGTCCAGCCTGGACTCCCCCGGGAGGGTCAAGGTGTCCCAGTTCTCCCCAGTATGGCCCCAGCGGTTCAAGAAGCCGCCTCTATGACTCGCGCCGCCTGGCAATGCCAGGTGCACCTACTGCTAGCCACGTTGTTGATGGGACTAGACCCACCAACCGATGTTTTCTCCCTCTCCGATGGAACGGGACCCACCAATCAGCCAGATCCATGCAACTCCAAGAACTCCGCAGACATTCCCTCCTCACGAAAACCCACATGATCATACCAGCGTCAACCCCTATAAAAGGGTAAATCACTTCGAGAACCAGGTAACGCAAGTTTTACACACTTGATACCCTAATACTCAGAGGAAAATTCTGGTCCTTCTAAGATCTCTAGAGCTCTCTCGAGCTCCTTCTCTGCTGTGACCTCGATTGCTGACTTGGGCGTCGGAAGCTCTCACCAGAGGATCCCCTCCGGTCTTGTAACTTTTTTTGCAGGCCATTCGGCGCATCGAAGGTTCGCGGATCAGCCCACATCCCGACGTTCAGGACCGGTGATTGAGCGTCATCAGATTGGCGCGCCAGGAAGGGGGAAAAGGGATAGCGAATATTCTCCCTGTGCTGCACCTCAAAAGATTCGATCTTCCCCCCCCTCTTCTCTTCTAGAAGCCATGGTGGTGACTCGAGCCCATGATGCCTCCGTCAACTGCCCGGCGAGGCTTCCCCCCCAGTTAGGCAGTAGGAGGCCAATCCTCCTGCAGCTGACCCTTCGGTCACCTGCCCGCCGCCGGACGCCTCTAACCAAATAGCGGAGCATCTGGCGACCCTCTCCCAGCAGGTCCAAGCCCTCACCATCATGATCCATGGGCTCCAGCAGCAACAGTCCGTGGCCACTCAGCACCAAACCGCTCCCCCTGCCAGTCAGCAGTCGGCGAGGGGAGGCTCTCCTCGGCGAGAGGCTGGTCGGCGCAAGACCGGCCGATGCCCAGCTTCCCCTAGGAAGCCTCACTGCTAGCCCCCCAAGCGGCCGCGGTCCCCCGACCATGGCTCCGGCAAGTTCCCTCCCGAGCCTCATCATCAGGAGGAGCCCAGGTGGAAGTCTAGACTCCCGTCTCCATCTTCTTCTTTCTCCTCTTCTTCTTCCTCATCCGAGACATCTCGGAGGGCCCCGACAATCAGCCGCCAGGCGGAGGAACACCTGGAGGAGTACAACCGGCGGCTAGATGAGCTCGCCAGAAAAATACATCATCAGCCGGAGGAAGAGTTCGACCATCATCCTCCGCTCTCCTGCCGCATCACGGAGGAGCCGGTTCTGCCTCGGTTCCGTCTTCCCCAGCTGGACCCCTACGATGGTACAACAGACCCTCTGAACCACTTGGAGAGCTATAAGGTCCTCATGCATGTCCAGGGGGCGATGGACTCTCTTCTGTGTGTTGCTTTTCTAGCTACGCTACGGAAAGCGGTGCATGCATGGTATTCTCGCCTGCCGCCCCGCAGTATCAATTTGTTTAGGCAACTTGAGCGGTCTTTCCTGGCTCACTTTGATGCATGCCGGAAGATCCCTCGAGTCGCCGATAGCTTGTTTGCCGTCCAACAAAGGAGTGGCGAGACCTTGAAGGAATTTATAGCTCAATTTAAGGAGGCCGCGCTCGAAGTCTATAACTTGAAAGATTCTGTCGCCACCCAAGCATTGAAGCAGGGACTCCGCCCCTCCAGATTTGCATATTCTCTGGACAAAAAGCCTCACGGCTCCTATGCCGAGTTGCTAAGTCGGGCACAGAAGTACATCCACGCCAACGAGGCTGACTCATCCAGAAGGAAAGCCGACAAGAGTTCCAATAAGAAGCCGACACCCACGGAACCAGCTGAGGGATGATCCAGGCAGCCCGAACCACCCCGTCGTTTTGACCACCGGCCCCAGGCGCTGGTTCCTAAGGGGCGGTTTACTCCTCTCACGGCTCCGATCTCCCACATCCTGCTAGAGATTGAGGAGGAGCCTTACTTTCAACGCCCATGTCCCTAAAGTCAGTAAACCCCCACAACAAAGAGCTTTACTACTGGTATCACCAAGACTATGGACACGACACCGAAGATTGCCGCCATTTGAAGAGGGTCATTGAAAAGTTTGTCCAGCAGGGCCACTTGGGCAAGTTCGTTCGAAGAAACCTCACTGCCCCGGGTACGTCGGCACCTCCAGCACCTCAGATTTGCATCAACAATGCCCCGACGGAAAGAACAATAGCATGATCTCATAAGGGGCGAGCAGCAGCTCGAAGAGCCGACGGAAGGAAGCAAGCTGGCATCAAAATAGGAAGCTTCTCCCCCGCACTCGGAACGCGGACAATTTACGACGGTATTATCAGTAGCTTGCTGATTCTTTAATAAAGTATTATTCAGAATATCCTTGTTTTATCACGCTCTTGGGATGAGTATATTTCTTAGGCAAAGACCGACTCCGCGTCGGCACCAAAGATCGACTCCGCGACCAAAGACCGGCTCCGCGTCGGCAACAAAGACCGGCTCCGCGTCGGCACCAAAGACCGACTCCGCATCGGCACCAAAGACCGGCTCCGAGTCGGCAATAAAGACCGGCTCTGCGTCGGCACCAAAGACTGACTCCACGTCGGCAACAAAGACCGACTCCGCATCGGCAACAAAGACCGGCTCCGCGTCGGCACCCTCAAGCTCAAGACCTACGGATTCCAATCAACAGAGTTTCCTAGGGGGCAGGTCATCAACCCTGCAGAAGGAGACCAATTTCTTTAAAGAAAAAGGCACCTGAGCCAGGCCCAAGCACCCTCTAGTCTCCCTCCGGGGTTAAAGGCTCCCGAGCATGGTCGAATCCCAGCGACTCTCGGGTCATCCTCCGGGGTTCAAAAGGTTCTCGACGGCCTCAACTTTGCCTCATCGGCTTTACCTTTGCCTCAACGACTAACTGACGAGCATCCCCCCAAAAAAGTTAGCGTACGCTGCTTTGAGTGGCGAGCGTGAGGTAATCAATTTGCCTCCAAAAAATTTCTTGAAGTTCTACACTCCTTTCGCTTAGCTAATGCAGGGCACGCAAGCTCAAGGAGTGTGGGGGGCATTTGATGGGGCCAGTTGACCCCATGGAGAATAAAAATTTTTTTAAACGGCCCACTTTGACCTCAACGTCCGTGACGGCCCACCTCGGCCTCGGCAATCGGCCTCACCCCTCTCGGCCACCTTGGCTCCAAGGCCGACACCTCCAAGACCGACGGCCCCAAAGGCCAACGGCCCCAAAGGCCGACGGCTCCATGACCGTCAGCTCAAAGGCCGACACCTCCAAGACCGACGGCTCCATGACCGGTAGCTCCAAGGCCGGCACCTCCAAGACCGGCAGCTCCAAGGCCGGCACCTCCAAGACCGACGGCCCCAAAGGCCGACACCTCCAAGACCGACGGCCCCAAAGGCCGACGGCTCCAAGACCGGAAGCTCCAAGGCCGACGGCCCCAAAGATCGACGGCCCCAAAGGCCGACACCTCCAAGACCGATGGCCCCAAAGGCCGACGGCTCCAAAGACCGACGGCCCCAAAGGCCGACGGCTCCATGACCGGCAGCTCCAAGGCCGGCACCTCCAAGACCGACGGCCCCAAAGGCCGACGGCTCCAAGACCGGCAGCTCCAAGGCCGACGGCCCCAAAGACCGACGGCCCCAAAGGCCGACACCTCCAAGACCGACGGCCCCAAAGGCCGACGGCTCCATGACCGGCAACTCCAAGACGGCACCTCCAAGACCGACGGCTCCAAAGACCGATGGCCCCAAAGGCCGACGGCTCCAAGACCGACGGCCCCAAAGGCTGACACCTCCAAGACCGACGGCCTCAAAGGCCGACGGCTCCATGACCAGCGGCCCCAAATACCGACACCTCCAAGACCGACGGCCCCAAAGGCCGACACCTCCAAGACCGATGGCCCAAAGGCCGACGGCTCCAAAGACGATGGCCCCAAAGGCCGACGGCTCCATGACCGGCAGCTCCAAGGCCGGCACCTCCAAGACCGGCAGCTCCAAGGCCGACACCTCCAAGACCGATGGCTCCAAAGACTGACGGCCCCAAAGGCCAACGGCTCCATGACCGGCAACTCAAAGGCCGACACCTCTAAGACCGATGGACCCAAAGGCCGATACCTCCAAGACCGACAGCTCCATGACCGGCAGCTCCAAGGCCGGCACCTCCAAGACCGACAGTGCCAAAGACCGGCAGCTTTAAGGCTGGCACCTCTAAGACCGACGGCCCCAAAGGCCGATGGCTCCAAGACCGGCAGCTCCAAGGCCGATGGCCCCAAAGACCGATACTCCAAGACCGACGGCCCCAAAGGCCGACACCTCCAAGACCGATGGCCCAAAAGGCCGACAGCTCTATGACCGGCAGCTCCAAGGCCGGCACCTCCAAGACCGATGGCCCCAAAGGCCGACGGCTCCAAGACCGGTAGCTCCAAGGCCGACGGCCCCAAAGGCCGACACCTTCAAGACCGACAGCCCCAAAGGCCGTCACCTCCAAGACCGACGGCCCCAAAGGCCGTCACCTCCAAGATCGACGGTCCCAAAGGCCGATGGCTCCAAAGACCGACGAACCCAAAGGCCGACGGCTCCATGACCGGCAGCTCCAAGGCCGGCACCTCGAAGACCGATGGCTCCAAAGACCGACGGCCCTAAAGACCGACGGCTCAAAGACCGATGGTCCCAAAGGCCGACACCTCCAAGACCGACGGCCCCAAAGGCTGACGGCTCCATGACCAGCGGCCCCAAAGGCCGACACCTCCACGACCGACGGCCCCAAAGGCCGACACCTCCAAGCGACGGCCCCAAAGGTCGACGGCTCCATGACCGGTACCTCCAAGACCGATGGCCCCAAAGGCCGACACCTCCAAGACCGACGGCCCCAAAGATCGACGGCCCCAAAGACCGACACCTCCAAGACCGACGGCCCCAAAGGTCGACACCTCTAAGACCGATAGCCCCAAGGCCGACGGCTCCAAGTTTGACGGCTCACCCCTGGCCAGCTGGGTCCAGCCTGACTCCTCCGAGAGGGTCAAGGTATCCCAGTTCTCCCCAGCATGACCTCAGCGGTTCAAGAAGCCGTCTCTCTAACTCGCGCCGCCTGGCAATGCCAGGTGCACCTACTGCTGGCCACGTTGTGATGGGACTAGCCCCACCAACCACCATTTTCTCTCTCTTCGATGGAACAGGACCCACCAACCAGCCCAGATCCACGCAACTCCAAGAACTCCGCAGACATTCCCTCCTCACGAAAACCCACGTGATCATACCAGCGTCAACCCCTATAAAAGGGTAAATCACTTCGAGAATCAGGTAACGCAAGTTTTACACACTTGATACCCTAATACTCAGAGAAAAATTCTGATCCTTCTGAGATCTCTAGAGCTCTCTCGAGCTCCTTCTCTGCTGTGACCTCGATTGCTGACTTGGGCATCGGAGGGTCTCACCGGAGGATCCCCTCCGGTCTTGGAACTTTTTTTGCAGGCCATTCGGTGCATCGAAGGTTCGCGGATCAGCCACATTCCGACGTTCAGGACCAGTGATTGAGCGTCATCAAATCCAGTAGAAATTCATAAAATAGATTCCAGCATTCGAATGCTTGCCCATGTTATTAACCAGGATGCTGGGAATAAAAAACAGACACCAGGATGCCGAGACTGCTCAACGGTCGTCCGTCCTGAGCCCATTCCAATCCCAATTCCCGCGCAGCGATTTAAGCCTTGATTTATGTTGGAAATCTAGTGTATTTAATATTTAAAAATATTTTTAATTTAATAAGTTCATTTATCTAATACGTCGTTATCAATCGGTAGGGATAAGTCTTTTTGATTTGTTAACTAGTCTTTTGACTTATACGTCTCTACATACGTGATAAGTCTTTCGTTGACCGACCGTTGGATTAATTCAACCCGTTGGATTAGATTGATTCATCGCTCTCAACCGGTGCATGCTTCTTTATAAATTTCGAAGCAATGCCGGTATTTATTTTATCCAATTCAAACTTGATGCTTTCTATTCCATCCTTATCCAGAGATTCATTCCTTCATCCTTATCCAGTCCAGAGATTCATTCTATTCTGTTCTTATCCAGATAGAAGAAAATCATCTCGGTTGTTCATCCTCTTCTTACATTGGTGTGTGCACGCATGTTAGAAGACTCTACTGTTGTATCCTAGAGGGTAGTCATGCTCTGATCTTTTGCACCGAGATATTATCTTCGAGAGGCGCGAATCTACTCTTTAAGGACAGTGCTGTGCACGCCACAGCATCTTTTCAAATACATTTAAATAGATAAATCATCTCGGATACTATCTTTTCCTCAAACTTATTCAACAATTTTAAGAGTAGATTATGGACTCTATCATGGTTGCTGCTACTAAATCCTTTCCCGATACATTCAAGATTGAGCAATTTACTAGTTCCCATTATAAACGTTGGCAAGAAAAATTATTTTCAATATTAGATGTTTATAATATAGTATATATTTTGACTGATCCTAAACCTGAGAAAGAGGAGGACCTTCTAAATTGGAAAAAGGCTAACAGACTATGTAGGCATACTATTCTTAGTACTCTATCCAATGAACTATTTGATATTTATTATCCTATTAAATCAGCCTCTGAGATTTGGGAAAGCCTTAAAAGAAAATATATTCTTGAAGATGCTGGTCCTCAAAAATTTGTAATAGGAAACCTTTTTTACTTTACCATGTCAGAAGATAAAGATGTGTCATCTCAGATCCATGCTTTCCATGTTCTTATAGATGACCTTAAAAATGAAAATATTATTCTTCTGATGCTTTTATTGCTGGATCCCTAATTAAAAAATTACGAGAATCTTGAAAATATTATAAGAATAATCTAAAGCATAAAAGAAAGTCTATGTCCCTTGAAGTTGTCATTGTGCATATTAGGATTGAAGAGCAAAACAGAGCCCAAGAAAAGATAGAAAAGGCTAAAGAAATGATTGGTAAAGCTAATCTAATAGAGGATGAATCTAGTAAGGATAAATATAAGTCCTATAAGCCCAAATATAAAAACCATTACAAGAAATATGATAAGAAGCCTCATGTTCAAAGGAGTCAAAATTTTAAGAAGAAAAAGGGATCTTGCTATGTTTGTGGAAAACCAGGACACCATGCTACCCAATGCAGGTTCAAAAAAAATAATGATGCTCTAGCCAAACCAAAGGCTAACTTGATGGTTGGAGAAGATGTGATTGTTGCGGTTGTTAGCAAGGCCAATATTGTTACACATACAAAAGACTGGGTGATGGATTTTTGAGCCACTCGTCATATATGTGGTGATAGAAATGTATTTGCCTCCTATATCCCACTGCCAGAAGGAGAGGAGCAAGCCTTCATGGGCAACTCAAAGTCTTGTTCAGTGATTGGCAAAGGAAAAGTCAATCTAAAACTGACTTCTGAAAAAATCCTTTCACTTGGAGATGTGCTACATGTGCCGGACATCCGTGTGAACTTGATTTCTGTGGCCTTGCTTAGAAAAAATGGTGTGAAAGTGTCATTTGAGTCTGACAAAGTTGTCATGACCAAATCTAAAAATTTTATTGGGAAAGGATATTATAACCATGGTTTATTTGTATTAAATGTACTCGAAGTTATGAATGGAAATGCATCATCTTCTTTTGCTTACTTGCTTGACTCTGTTAATCTTTGGCATGGTAGATTAGGACATGTTAATTACTCTTATATTAAAAGAATGAAACAATTAGGTTTGCTAAAAAACATGTCTACTTCTTATGATCATGAAAAATGTCAAACATGTGTAGAATCTAAATTAAGCAAAAGGAGTTGCAAATCTATTCATACAAGAGAAACTGAATTGTTAAAATTAATTCATTCTAACTTAGGAGACTTAAAAGTTAATATGACTAGAAGTGAAAAGAAATACTATATTACTTTTATCGATGATTTTTCTCGTTATATAATGGTTTATCTATTAAAATCAAAAGATGAAGCCTTTGAAATGTTTTTAAAATATAAGGCAGAAGTTGAAAATTAATTAACAAGAAAAATAAAAAGGCTTAGATCTGATAGAGGAGGAGAATATGATTCTACTTCTTTTAATGATTTTTGTGTACAACATGGTATAATTCATGAATTTACTCCTTCTTATTCACCTGAATCTAATGGAGTGGCTGAGAGAAAGAATAGAACATTTAAAGAAATAATGAATGCATTGCTCCTTAGTTCTGGTGCACCCATGAACTTATGGGGGAAGCCCTTCTTTCTACTTATTTTATTCAAAATAGAATTTCTTATAAAAAAACCAATAAAACACCCTATGAGTTATGGAATGATCATTTGTCAAGTTTTAAATATTTAAAAGTATGGAGCTGTTTAGCTATGGTCTTGCTTCCTGAACCTAAAAAGAGAAGGTTAGGATCTAAAACTTTTGATTGTATGTTCATAGGTTATGTTCAAAATAATCCTGCAAATAAATATAGTGTAGCCTATAGGTTCTTAGTGATTAAAAGTAAAAATAATATCATGAAACCTAATACTATAGTTGAGACCAAAGATGCAGAATTTTTTGAACATATCTTTCTTATGAGAACCTCCTTAGAAAGACATTCTAGACCACAAGTGTTTGAACCTAATTTAAAGCCTGATGAAATTCAAGAGCTAAGGAGATCCAAGAGAATCAAAAAGGAAACCAATCTAGGAGATGATTTTTATACTTATCTTGTTGATAATGATCCTTAAACCTATTCTGAAGCAATTTCATTTTCTGATGCTATATATTAGAGAGAGGCTATAAATAATGAGATAGAATCAATCATGAGCAATCATACATGGGAATTAGTAAGTTTACCCCTTGGAGCTAAAACTATTGGGTGTAAATAGATCTTTAAAAAAAAGCTAAAACCTGATAGTTCTATTGAAAACTTTAAAGCAAGGTTGGTTGCAAAAGGTTTTTCTCAAAAGAAAGATATTGACTACTTTGATACTTTTGCACCTGTGACAAGAATAACTTCTATTAGAGTCTTGATTGCTCTTGCATCTATTCATAAATTGATAATTCATCAAATGGATGTTAAAACTGCATTTCTTAATGGAGACCTAGAAGAAGAAATATATATGGATCAACCTGAGGGTTGTGTTCTTCCTGGTAATGAGCATAAAGTTTGTAAATTGATTAAATCTTTGTATGGCTTGAAACAAGCACCAAAACAATGGCATGATAAGTTTGATAAAGTGCTAGTTTCAAATGGATATCAAATTAATAGCGCTGATAAATATATTTATTCTAAAGTTGTTAATCATGAATGTGTTATAATTTGTTTGTATGTAGATGATATGCTCATATTTGGCACTAATTTTGATATTGTGACTAGCACCAAAATGTTCTTGACTTTGAATTTTGATATGAAAGATATGAGAGAAGCAGATATGATTTTAGGAATTAGACTTGTAAAGAAGTCGAATAGTATCATACTTTCACAAGAACATTATGTTGAGAAAATCTTGAAAAAGTTTTCACATTTTGATTGTAAGCCTGTGAGCACTCCTTATAATGCTAATTCACAGCTTAAGAAAAATAAAATCAATGGTGTCTTACAATCCAAATATGCTCAAATTATTGGTAGTCTTATGTATTTGATGAACTGCACTCGACCTGACATTGCTTATGCTATAGGAAGACTAAGTAGATATACCCAATGTCCTAACAAGGATCATTGGATTGCATTACAAAGAGTGCTTAGATATTTGAAAGGAACCATGAACTATGGTTTAATGTATTATGGGACTCCTAGAGTATTAGAAGGGTATTGTGATGCTAACGGGATTTCAGACTCTGATGAGATGAAATTCACTAGCGGATATGTGTTTACCCTTGGAGGATGAGCAGTATCATTGAAATCATCTAAGCAAACATGTATAGCTCGGTCTACAATAGAATCCGAGTTTATTGCCTTGGAGAAGGCTGGTACTGAGGCCGAATGGCTCAGGAATCTTTTGATAGATCTTCCCATTTGGATGAGACCAGCTCCATCTGTGTCTATACATTGTGATAGTCAGGATGCCATAGCTAAAGCTAAAAGCAAAATTTATAATGGAAAGAGTAGAAATATACGTCTAAGACATAATATTGTGAGACAGCTTATTAATGATGGAGTAATATCTTTGGATTATGTAAGGTCAGAGTTGAATTTGTCGATCCTCTAACTAAGCCTCTAAGCAGAAAGCTTGTGAGCAATACATCGAGGGAAATGGGATTATACCCAGATCAAAAGTTGAAGTGATGGTGACCCAACCTTCATGAACGGAGATCCCGGAAAGAAGGTTTATATGGGAAAACAATTCACTGGACAACTTGGAGTATACTATCATAATTATTTATATTGTGAAATCTCTTTTTGGTGTGAGATAGTATTCTGCAGTGTTTAGGTTGAACTAATATGTGAAGTTCTTAATGGATGTCATAGCCTAATTTGGGTGGTATACAAAACTGCAGTGTATACTTGATGACAATCCACCTATATGAGTATGGAGGTGGTGGCCGCTTCCTATGAGACTTGGGTGAGATCTCTAGAGCACTCATGAATATCCAGGTAGACGCATGGCCGAAATGTGTCAACCCACTTGAACAACCAAAATCTGAGAGATGGAATGTGAGTTATAAGTTAATGATCCAATAAAAAAGGATTGGTTCATAGAAACTGAGTTTCACCAACCTTTTATAGATTACACTTGTTTTCTCTATGCATGGTTCATAGTCACATAGACACCATGGCTTATGCATTACATTCTTAAAGTTTCTTCAAAGTCTGTCTTGTCTTCTTTTGTATATTGAAATAGTGGAGGATTGTTGGAAATCTAGTGTATTTCAATATTCAAAAACATTTTTGACTTGATAAGTCCGTTTATCTAAAACGTCGTTATCAATCGATAGGGATAAGTCTTTTTGATTTGTTGACTAGTCTTTTGACTTTATGTACGTGATAAGTCTTTCGTTGACCGACTGTTGGACTAATTCAACCTATTGGATTAGATTGATTCGTCGCTCTCAACCGGTGCATGCTTCTTTATAAATTTGAAGCAATGCCAGTGTTTATTTTATTCAATTCAAACTTTATGCTTTCTATTCCATCCTTATCCAGAGATTCATTCCTTCATCCTTATCTAGTCCAGAGATTCATTCCTTTGCTTTTGTTCTTATCCAGAGAGAAGGAAATCATCTCGGTTGTTCATCCTCTTCTGACATTGGTGTATCACGCCTGTTAGAAGACACTGCTGTTGTATCCTGAAGGATAGTCGTGCTCTGATCTTCTGCATCGAGATATTATTTTCGAGAGGCGCGAATCTACTCTTAAGGACAGTACCGTGCATGCCACAGCATCTTTTCAAATACATTCAAATAGATAAATCATCTCGGGTACTATCTTTTCCTCAAACTTATCTAACAATTTGAGCCATGGAATATTAGATCGCGAGTCCATCACATCCTAAAATTTTCATCGGTGTACGCTCCCTTCTCATCCTGGATAACCTTATCCCCGTCTAATCCATCAGAAACCCAAATGGTACCCGATCTTAGGCTTTGTTTGGATTTTGAAGGAGAAGAAAGGGAAGAATAAAAAGAAGAAAAGAGGTGAAAGATGAAGGAAAGAAAATGAAGGGTTATTCTTTCTCTCTTGTTTGGAAAGGATGGAAGAGAAAAGAAAGGTAATATCAATAATCTTGTTTGGATAGAGAGGAAAGAAAAGAAGAAAAAGAGTTATATGATAATTATATCCTTTTTAGAATAAGAATGAACCGAAAAATGAAAGAATGAGAATAGAAAATAAAGGGATATTTTGATCTTTCAAGAAAGTATGACTCAAACTTTTTTCCTCCCTCAACTTATCCCCCGATTTGATGGTTAATAATTGCTGAGAGCTCTACATTTTTTTTGGTTCTTAATCTACTCTATAGAAAATGTTTTCTGCAAGTGTTGTGGAACTTTCCTTCTCTGTGGTACTGTGGACCTCTTTGTGGTTTGTTCACAAGCAAGGTTTTCGCACTTGGAATTTCTGGAAAGGTGTTTAGTTCAGAATTAATGCTTCTAGCCCTTCAATTTTCTCAGCATTTTGGTATTGTTGAGCAATTTTTTTATTGATACTGCAGACAATTTTTATCATCTCTGTATGCAACAACCAACTTTTAGAACTGGTGGAGAAGAAGTTGATTTGTATTTTCGGTGATGTTCCTACATTCTCTGTTTGTAACCCTCGGGATCTTAATTACTCGGGTCACGTGAACCATGTTAGTGGCAATGGGAGTTTCTTCCTGCTGATGCTTCGCTTTCGGCGTGGCGTTTTGATTTCCCCGAATTCCCTGATCCGAGGCATCACCAGGGAGATTAAAATGTGATGGAGGGTGACTCCCTCCTTCATCCGGACGCTCACCTAATTCCCTGATCCGAGGCGTCACCAGGGAGATTAAAATGTGATGGAGGGTGACTCCCTCCTTCATCCGGACGCTCACCTCCTCCAGGTAATCCCCTGCCCGTCCTCCTAATGCTAGAGAGAGAGAGCCTGAGAGAGGAAGGAAGAGGGAGAGAGAGAGGAGCGGACCATGCAGCCGGTCCGATCCTTGGTTTGGGCCCGGCGGCGTGCCCATCGCCTAGCCGGGCCTGAGCTCGATCAGTGGCTTCCACCGGCGTCGGGCATGCATCCGGTGGAGGTTCGGCCGGCCATGGTGGCCGGCCGTGCCGCCGGCACTGTAACAGGCCGCGGCGGATCATAAGAGAGAAAGGAGATATATGAGAGAAATTAGAGAGAGTGTGTGAAGGGGGAGGCTAGCCGTGGCAGCGGCCGGCTCTGGTCCGGCCAACGGCGGCCGGACCGCCTCCAATTTGGCTGACCATGCCGTCGGCACAGTAAGTGCGCGCGGGTGATGAAGGAAAGAAAAAGAGAGAGAGAAATTGGAGGAAGAGAGAGAGAGAGGGAGGGGCTGGCCACGGCGGTGGCCGGCTCCGGTCCAGCCAATGGTGGCTGGGCCACCTCAAATTTGGCTGGCGGTGGCCCTGGCCGCCGGCACGGCTCTCCTCTATTTCGAGTGAAACAGAGGAGCTGGGATTTGGTTCAATGGGCCGGCTGGGCCGTCCAAGTTTTGGGCCCTGCTGGGTTGGTTCATGTGGCTTTTTGTGCAAGATTTTGGGCCCTATATTGGGCCGGGATTGGCAAAATAAAAATATGGCCCGAATCTAGGTTGATTCTAGTTTCTTGGGGTAATTTTGATTCCCCATTTGGGCGTTTATATTTGGAGATATTCGATCCTAAAGTTGGGCCCATGGATTAGTCTAAGTAGATTTAATTATGGAAAATGATGCTGTAGGTGCCCAGATGTCCAAGTAGCTGGTTTATCATTTGGGATTTGCATACTGAGGTAAGTAAGCTAATTATTATAATTTCATAAATTATGTAATTTATAAATTATGGTATTTATAGTTTTATGCATAATTTGAAATATGATAAAATGTAGTCTTATTGGTATTGATTATTTTGGAAATTGATAAATTGTACCATGAGTATATAATTGAGTATTTGCTATAATTATTATAGCCGGTGATATTTTGCAAAGTAATGGTTTTATATGTTTATGCAAAACATGAAGAAATATGATTATTTTAACTTTGCAAAATGAATTGGTACTATTGATATATTATATGCAATTGTTAAAAATGTACAAACCACTGTATATGTAATGTGAAAAGATTATGATGATGCATAATGTGTGACATGCAAATTTTATGATGACATTGAAACATACTTATATGTGTCGCTGCGGTTCTCATGTGATGTGAAATGCCAAGTGATACGTGACCCACCTTCACAGGGGTAGATATGTGGAGGACACACATCTATAGATATGTTCGGATTGATTGTTTATGATACGGGACCCATCTCCACAGGAAAAGATATGTGGAAGACACACATCTAGAGGATGTGTTCTCAGTGATTTTGATATGGCATAACGCTGGTACCAGGACCCTCCTCTTAGGGGATATTTAAGAATGATGCATCAAGTTGGGTGTAGTAGGGCGTGGGACACATAAGACATATGAAAACAATGATTATATAGACAGTGGGTTTGTATACATTGCATATTCTGGTATTTATTGTATAAGCTTCCAAATTATTTGATTGATAATATGCATCCTGATAGCATGATAAATGTATTTGAAATTTGGAAGTTTTTGTGATTTGAAAATATCTTGATAAGATATGATGATATATGACTATTTTACATTATATTAGGCTTACTTATTGAGTGTGAGCTCATGTAAATCTCACAATGTTTTTAGAACCTTAGGAGTGAAGAAGGATTTTTGGGGTTGATGGAGCTTCTAGTTAAATAAAATAGTTCCATAATGTTGATGTAACACTGGTTATGCTTGTGTGTAGGGCTTGTAGCCCAAAACTTATAATTATGATTTGTAATAAAGTATGGATTTGGATTGACTATTTATAACTATTGCCTTAAATTATTTGTTGTGTCAAAATTTGGGACGCCTTGCATGTCCGGCATGCGATGGGTTGTCACTCTAGCTCAAAATTTTTGGGTCTGGGGTGTGACACTGTTATGCTGTTAGAAATTACTGCCAAATTGCATGTGGTGAAGGATAAATATTTGTCCACTCCGGTTCCAGTCAGAGTCCAGACCCCTCAGCTATGAAGGTCGGACACCTATCTGCATTGTTGTGCACCCTACAAGACTAAGCACTCTATTTTTTAAAAAAAAAATAAAATAAAATCTTTTTGAAACCAAACTTGAGGAGTCATCCACCACATTTTGCTTTAACTAAAATCTTCTTAAAGTCTGGCCTCTTTTTTTTTTGTACAAACGGGCGATCACACCAGTCTAGCATGAGTCAAACCCGACATATCGGAGTACAATATCTGAGATAAGATTATAGGACAAAAAACACCTGGTCTCCAGGACCAAAAGCCAGAGTGCTGGGCCACCCGGAAAGCTACCCAATCAGCCGCTGAGTTAGCTTCTCGGTAAATATGCCGAACCTGGACTCTGAAAGCCTGAAGGAACATAGACCTGATGTCACATAGAAGATGGTTAGAGGATAAGGGGTCGTCGGAGTCCTGCCTGAGCCAACGCACGACAATAGTGGAGTCCCCCTCAATAATAAGGTGACGAAGACCCAGGCTGCGGATAGCATGAGAGACGCCAGCCCAAGCGGCATATAACTCGGCAAGCGGCACAGACTGGTCAAGAGAACCAAATCCCCCTGCCGCAATCAGCACACCATCAGAATCTCGGATGACAAACCCCGAACCAGCCAGTCGATTTTGGACACTGCCATCAAAGTTGATTTTTACAGATCCTAGTGGAGGGGGTTCCCAAGAGATGAAGACCGTATGCCGGCGCACTGCCGAGGCAGTAGGAATCCCAGATGCTAGGTCTGTCAATATCAAGCCCTGACTGGTGGACCATGTATTCATCAGAGAGGGATAGAGCTGTCCTAAGGATCTTATGGGGGGGTCATTTTATCAGAAAAAATTTTCCTGTTTTCGAGCCAGCCAAACCTGATAAGCAATATAAGCGGCTAAAGATCTCAACCGAGTTGTGCCTCTCTGCCTGCCCTGCCGGATCATCCTCAGAAAAGAAGAGCGACAAGAGCCACCTCTATCAAGCCAGGAGTGAAAACCTGCTATCTGCCAGACTGATCTAACATTATCGCAGGTGAAGATAGCATGATCAACTGTCTCCTCCTCTACCCCACATAACGGGCATATAGGCTGGATCATCAAACCTCTAATCGAGAGCAGAGAACAGGTTGGAAGGCAGTCCCAAGCCAGCTTCCAAATGAATAGTTGCACTCTGTGGTGAATGGGAAGCTTCCAAATCCAAGAGACATCCCGTAATTGCCTAGGCTGTGGCCTGTACTCCGTATAAGGTCCCTAGTCGGAGCACGAGTCGTATAGGATCTCCTCCAAAGTCTGGTGTCCGGAACTCCGCCGATATAAGAGGGATGGACAAAATACGCCGGGCTAACTTGGCCCCAAAAAAAGTGGCTACACGGGAGGTGTGCCAGCCAGTGCAGTCCTGAGCAGTTAAGTCAATAACTCTCATGCCAGAAACAATGTCAGTGCTCACAAAGGTAGGCCAGTGAGACAATGGAATATCAGCCAACCACGTATCTCTAAGCACATCAATAGAAACACCATCACCAATCATCCACGAGACACGAGGTAGCACAACCGGAGCATGAAGACACACCTCTTTCCAGAAGAACGAGCAAGCACGAGTAGGCTGAGGAGGTGTGTAAGAGGACCAATCACCATATTTAGCACGCATAAACGAGCTCCATAAGCAGTCAGGATCAAGCAAGACTCTCGTCGCGTGCCTAGCAATCAATGCCTCCCTCCTCACAGTGAGGGATTGAATCCCAAGCCCTCCCTCCGATATCGGCATGCAAACAATGTCCCAAGCCACCAAGTGGATCCCATGGCCATCCTGCATCGACCCCCAAAGGAAATCTCTAAACCATCTCTCCATCCGCCTCAAGCAAGTCACCGGAATGGCTGCATTGGATAGAATGTAGAGAGGAAGAGAAGTAAGCACGGAACAAATAAGGGTGAGCCTTCCCATCATAGATAACTCAGTGACCTGCCATCCATCCAAACGAGCCCTAACCGGCGCTCGAGGTCAAAGAAATCAAAGCACCGTGGCCGTCTCCCTGTAATAGGAATGCCCAGATAGGAGAGCCGATCAGCCTGAGCAAAGATCCCCAAAATAGACTTGATGGTCTGCCTCACATGAAGGTTGGTCTTCGGACTGAAGCAAATCATGGATTTATCAAGGTTAACTTTCTGACCAGAAGCGCTGCAGTAAGACTGAATCACTGACTCAAAAGCTGTCGCATTGCTGATAGTAGCTCTCCCCACAGGATACAGTCATCAGCAAAAAGCAAATGAGATAGAGATGGGCCATGGGGTCCCGCACTGTAGGGAACAATAGCAGATGCCTATTGAGCTTGATGTAGGGCCCTAGACAGAGCATCAGCAGTGAGGATGAACAGGAAAGGTGAGAGCGAACAACCCTGCCTGAGCCCAACACAGACTGGAAGTAATCCGTATGGCTGCCGTTAACAATGATAGAGAAGGACGGCCCCTGAATGCAGGCCCTAATCCAGGCTATAAAAGGCTCAGCAACTCCAAACTCCTAAAGAACTCTATATAGGAACTCCCAGCTACTCTATCATAAGCTCTTTCCATATCCATCTTAATAGCCATTAAGCAGTGACGAGCAGGAGCCCTATGGAGATCATGCATAACTTCTTGGGCTAAAAGAACATTATCAGAAATGCACCACCCTCTGAGAAAAGCCCCTGCTCAGGAGAAATAATGCGGGAAATAACCACACAGCCGAGAAACCAGGAGCCGAGCACAAATCTTGTATAGAGTGGTGCAGAGACTGATAGGACGGAAATGCTGAGGCTTGGAAGCATCGGGCCTCTTCGGAACCAGGGCAATGAGGGTCCGATTCCAATCAGGGGGGATGGATCTGGCCTGAAAAACAAGTTGGATGGCCTGAAGAACATCCCGTCTCACAATAGTCCAATAGTGACGAAAGAAAAAGAGGGGGAACCCATCAGGTCCCGGGGCCTTATCAGAACCTAGATTCCATAAAGCCTCCCTGATCTCCTCAGAAGAAATAGTCTAGTAAGATAGTCATTCTCAGCCTCAGTAACCTTAGAAAGGGTGGGAACAGAGCACACAGGGACCCCATCTCCCAAAGTCTCAGTCCATTGAGAATGAAAAACTGAAGAAGCTGGTCCCAATAGCCTCACTATTTTCCTGGACATTACCCTCCTCATCAACAAGCCAAATCCGATTCGCCGCTCGACGCTTCAAGGTAGCATAATGGAAGAATCTAGTGTTATGATCCCCCTCCTTGATCCACTAAATACGGGATCTCTGCCTCCAATACATCTCCTGCTGCCGGAGGAGGGAATGGTGGAGAGCAAGGCTAGATCGGAGAGCAGTAAGGTCAGAATCCTGCAAACAGCCATACTGATCTTCCTTGTCCTGAAGAGAAACAATAGTGTTTTTAGTTTGTTCAATCTGTTGAATAATATCACCAACCTCTTTCGATTCCATCTGGACAATCGGCGCCTAGCCAGCTCAAGACGCGAGATAATCTGTAAGTAGCACTCCCTCTAACAGGAATGCGCCAAACCTGAGCAATTAAGGAGCGGGCAGCAGAATATGAAGTCCAGAATTTCTCAAATCTAAACTGACCCCTTCTCTGAGCAGCTACATCAGTGGTGATTAGGAGAGGGCAATGATCGGAGGCAATCCTGGGAAGATGTGTAACAGTAGTAGAAGGGAAGGATCGAATCCAATCAGCTGAGGGTAGAACCCTGTCTAGCCGTTCCGACACTCTAGCAGGGCCATGACGGTTATTGCACCAGGTGAATTGGGCTCCCTGGAACCCCAAATCCAGCAGATTGGCCGAAGCTATGAAGGTCCGAAACTCAGAAGTACCAGTAGTCTCCACAAACTGTCTACCCCCCTCTTCTCATTAGCCTCCAAAATACAATTAAAATCACCAGCACACAAGGCAGGAATGCCCTGAGAAAGCAGAGATAGGATCTCGTCCCAAAGAGAGCGGCGGATCCGGAAGTCGGTACTAGCATAAACACCAGACAGAAGCCATAGGGCCAGCGATCCTTCAGATATAACAAGAGCAACCCTGACCACATAGATGAAAAGCATCAACCCTTATATCAGCAGGCTTCCACAAAACCATAATGCCACCAGATAAACCCTCCGACTCTATAGCATAAAAGACCAAGATCTAGATAACTGTCTTCTAACATAGGCCAGA
Organism: Calamus simplicifolius; assembly: GCA_900491605.1. NCBI lineage: Eukaryota > Viridiplantae > Streptophyta > Magnoliopsida > Arecales > Arecaceae > Calamus > Calamus simplicifolius. The sequence goes on from UESW01004719.1 coordinate 412,652, forward strand.
CTATCGCCAGACAAGCGGGTCTCCAACAAAATACAGATATCACAATTATGGAGCTGCATCAACCTCCCAAAAGAGGAGCGAAACAAAGGTTTCAGGGCTCCTCTAACATTCCATATAAGGATCTTCATTCAGAAGGGGGGGACCCACCAAAACCCCTGACATCTCCGTATTGGGCAAGCCACTTGCAGGGATCGCTCCCTCCAATGGACACTGATCCTGACTATCCATGGCCTCTACAGTGACCTTCGGCTGGATGGCCTTTCTGAGTAAGGCAACTACAAGTCATGGGACCGATCTTCCGCCTGCGTCATCTGGGACCCTTAATGGGGATCGCTGAACCCTGAATCTCCGCAATCCGACTAATCTTAGGCCCACCACCTTGGAAAGTCACAGGCCCATTCATCACCTCAGGCACTGAGAGAGCCAGTGAGGACTGCACCAAACTTTTACTCGGGAGTTTCCCTTTCCTTTTTTCAGTTTTTGAAACAACCCTAGGGGCCGGAGTTTCAATAGGACGGGCCCGCTTCAGTGGGCCGGATTAGCTTCTTTGCGGGCCCTCGGCCTACCAGCTGAATTATCCTCTCCTGATTGGGCAAAGGTGTTGAATGGATTCACAAGGGCCTGCTTCAGAGAAAGTTCAGCCACAGGAGGAGTTTCAGCAGAAACCGGCACGACACTCTCCATCTCAGCCAAGTCAACCGTCCGGGTCAAAGCCACAGCAACAGTCCCCTCCTCAGGTGCACAGTGCCGGACGCTGTGGAGCGCTGGATCTCCCCCGACCTGGCCTCCCTGTTTCCTTCACCAGGGATCACAGCAGAACCAACTCCACCATCCCCCGCAGTTTCGGACTCGCCGAGCAAACTTCTTCGGTGTCTGCCAGCCCCCCGGAAGGGCATCCGAAGCACGATGGGACGACGATGAACACTACAAGAAAAATAAAATATTGCGACGCCCAAATGCGTCGCAATTGCATCGCTAAACATGCTATTGCGACGCAATAGCGACGCAATGACGACATCGCTCAGATGTCCGTCGCAATATCCATTTATCGCAATTGTGTCGCAATATTGCAACTCTCTGCAATGCAACATTGCGTCGCAATATTGCGACGCATCCATATGCGTCGCTAAATTAAAAATTAAATTACAATATTTAAAATGATTATTAAATATTGCGATGCACTCATTTGCGTTGCAATATTTAATAATAATATTTATATATAAAAGCGATGCAATTTGCGTCGCTAAAGCGTCGCAAATAAAAATTTTTTTAAAATATTGCGACGCAAGGTCATTGCGTCACAATATTTATTAAAAATATTTTAGATATAATAGCGACTCAATTTGAGTCGCTAATGCGTCGCTATTAAATTTTTTTTAAATTATTGCGACGCCAGGTCGTTGCGTCGCAATATTTAATAATAATATTTTGAAAATATTAGCGATGCAATTGCAGTCGCTAATGTGTCGCTAAATAAATATTTTTTTAAAAAAAATAAAAATTTAAAAATTAAAACGGTTAATACAATTTTGTTACATTTAAATATTGATCGAAACATTCTTCACTCATATTGATCCAAACAATAATCATTCAATTTCCAAAAATAATTCATATATTAAAATTTTGAAGTTTTCATGTACAACATAAAAAAAGAAAAAAAAAATACATCAAGAATCTGAGCGATCACGTGGAGGCTGTGGAGGCTGGAGACTCTGCGACAAGCGGCTAACCATATCCTGTAAATAATGCATCTCATCTCGCATGTCTGCAATCTCCTGATCCCGGCCTCGCATACGATCCTCGAAATCCTGCTCAACCTCCTGCCGAACCTCCTCTGCAATAGATCTCCGAAGGTCGTTTAAACGCTCGGGAGGAAGATCACCAGAAGCTCGCGAGCTGGAGGCCTGATGGGAAAATATGTAGAAGCTCTAGTGCCCAGACCATAGACCCTGCGGTCTCGCGGCTGGGCACCAACAGCCTCCAAAAACACATGCCGACTCTCCTCTGTTGAGAGTTCGATGGGCGTCTCCCCATCAGTAGAGTTGACTGCGATGCTGGGAGCGAAGCTCCTCGACTCGTGTCTTTAATTTATGAAATCAACAATAAATGAGTTAATACATTTCTCGAAATAAAATTTTAGAAATTAAACAGATAGTACATAAATCTAATTTCTTACCGCAACCTCCGTGATCGCGTGTCGACCCAGGAACCGTCCCTCCTGTGTGTGTCGTCCTGAATAGACGAAACTCACCAGGATCTCCGCCCTCCTGCTCAGACTATAACATTAAAAAAATGATATTAATACAAATATTTAAATAACTAAAATAGTAATTAAAATATTTATATTTTCTTACCATACGCCGTCTGTGCCTGAATCGAAATGGAGCCCGAAGTATGGCGGGAGAGACCTGTGCCAGGACCGCCCTTCTCATATCGGCGGCTCGTGCTGGCTGATGCGGACCTCCTGCGCCAGCCATCGGACTGCCAGGCCTGCTGCCACTCATGCCAAATACCCTCTGGCACGTGCGCAGGATGCTGACCCGATGACCTCCAATGATGAAGCATGTCGAGTATCGGCGTCCCGTCAGAGCCTCCCATGCTGCCCTAATGGCATCATGGCTGGCAGGATCCCACGTATACTTTTTCTGCATTAAAATAAACAGTTAGTTTATGAATTTATTAAGATTAAAAAATTTTATATCAGTGATAAATTGTATTTAATAAGTTTACCTGAAACTCAGAAAAATAAAACTCCCTCGTGGCTGGAGATACGTGGCGCCAATCGTAGCCACTGGGATCTGCATGCCTCTGAAATACGGTGCTGATGTGGCTGGATACATGATGCTGCTCAATAAATCTGTTAAAAAATGTATGTTTATAAGTAATTAACTTAAAAATATAAACATATATTTTTAATTAGTATATACTTACAGCCCTGAGCATCAAGTTGAAGTATGGTGCGGCCGATGGTTAAAGAACTCTCGGAGGTATGTACCGATCGGCTGGATGGTAATACTGCTGGAGAGATCGAAGGCTGTGCGACTGCTGGAGATCCGAACTCTCTATCTCCGACGCTCATATGATCTGATGCAGTAGGGCTACATCCCTGTTCACTCTGTCTGTCGTCGGTAGATCTACCTCTGCCCGTCATACTGAAAATACTAAAGATTCATACAATTAAATTACGATTAATGATTGTCTATGTAAAAATTTAACACTTTTAAAAAAAAGTTAAATTTTAAAAAATCTCTATGTTTAATCGGTGTCATTTGTTTCGTGAAATGTTGGTTCAACATCCGATGTCGTATCGGACTGCGATTCAGTTTCATTATCATCGGAAGGAAACCGAACATTTGCATCCGTAATTTCTTGGACATCACCATTTGGATCTCTAAGTGATGTTTCAGGAGCCCTTGTGTCATCCTCAATTGCATGCATTTCCATCTCATCCTCTTGAAATGCAGGCACTCGGCTGATTGACTTGATGAACTCTCCTCTAATACGATTGTTGAACGTGGACGATTTTAGAAACGCCCACCAATCTCGCTTGTCGTTGCGCAAACTTGGATATCCACAGTAAAAGACTTGCTGAGCTTGGGATGCAAGGATGAATGGGTCATATTTCTGCAATCTTCGTCGATGGTTCACTTCAACCAAATTGTAGTCGTTATGAACCCTTTTGCCCACAGAAACTATCGGATCGAACCAATCACAATGAAACAATACTGTTCGTTTCATAGGCCAACCGTGATATTCAACTTCAACCACCTCTACTAACTTTCCATAATAATCCTGCATATTTGCTCCAACACTTTCTCCTTTAACACACACGCCCCAGTTCTGCGTGCGTCTTGAAGCTGTCGTTCAATCTGAAATTTGTACCCATTTATAAAATAGCCAGTAGAGGTTGTTACGGTCTTCAATGGCCATTGTGATAGACATTTAATGAAAATATTGTCGGTTGTGGACCATGGACCGTTTACCTATAAATTAATAAGCTATTCACATCCAATTCAAAAAATGAAATCCATTATTGAAATTGATTGAGTGATACTACTCACAAATTCATAAAACCAGTAAGCAAACTCCGTTTCTAATTTATGCCCAATTGCAACTTGACTGATGTCGGGATTCATCTGTCGTTGTCTATCACAAAACATCCTTATGGGATGAAAAGGATGAAAACTGATGTTAGCAATTAAATATTATGTATATTGTAATTTAAATTAAAATTTCCAATTAAGCATTGAAGTATACACTTACTCAATATATGGATCGACTTCTCTACAGTTCATTAGGATGTAATAATGTGCTGCATTATACTCCATATCGCTAAGATTTCTTGACTTCTGCCCACCAAATGAACGGCCGATACCTTTAAAAATTGATATTCTACCGTCATTAGGTTCTCCTTCGTCCACACATACGTCATTGTTACGACCAAGATTTCGGCTCCTCGTGTGGACGTGACCCTCAAAGTAATGCGAGGCAAAAGCTAAACTTCTTCGACCAAGTGTGCATTGCATATAGAACCTTCAACCCTTGCCTTATTACGCACTTATTTTTTAACTTCTTAAGATACCTATATAAAGTTGAAACAAAAATTAACCAATTTTCTTGCAATGAAATAATATTTGAAATGTTAACATATCTTAATGATGTATATATTTACCTCTCGAAAGGATACATCAGCGATACTGCACGGGACTAGCTATGCTCGCTTCGTATGGCAAGTGAACCGGTAAATGCTTCATTGAGTCAAAAAAACTGGGAGGAAATATTCGCTCTAGCTTGCATAAAATAATTGGAATTTCCTCCTCAAGCCTTGCCATGGATGCAGAAGTAATGACTGCGGCAGATAACTCCTTGAAGAACAAGCTGAGCTCCGTAATTGCCTTCAGACATATTGCGGAAGCAACTCACGAAAAGCTACAGGTAATAACCGTTGCATGAAAACATGGCAGTCGTGACTCTTCATGCCGAACAACTTGAGCTTATGCATGTCCACACCTACCGATATTTGAGGCATAACCATCTAGAAATTTTAACCCTCTAAGCCAATTACATAAAACTTCTCGTGATTTCTGTCAAGAGTGTAACAGGCTTTAGGATAGATCCCATCGGCACTCCTTCTCAAATCACCTCTTCTGCAGTACTGATTAAGTTCTTCTCTTGACTTTGCAGTATCTTTTATTTTTCCCGGGATTTAGCACCGTGTTAAATATGTTATCAAAGAATTTTTCTAGATATGCATAACATCCAAGTTGTGCCGGATGAGATTTGTGCTCCAATAAGGCAAATCCCAAAATATACTTCGCTTCTTCCAGTTATGTTCTTTACATATACGGCCATTTATTCTATCTGCATCCGGTTCCCATGCATACATCAACCCCAAATGCTCTATAGTATCAAATATATCTGTGCCGGACCTTACCGGTTCGTCGAATTTTGTGACTGCTTTGTTCTTCCGGAAGGCGATCAAGTTACGCCTGTAAGGATGATTTGGGGGCAAGAACTTCCTATGGTTATCAAACCATGACTGCTTACCACTCTTCTGCAATGTAAATGCATCCGAATCATACATGCAATGAGGGCATGCCAGACGTCCAGCAGTGCTCCAACCAGACAACATTGCATATGCCGGGAAATCACTTATTGTCCACATCAAAGCAGCTCTCATGATGAAATTCTGTTTCATAGAAATGTCGTAGGCTATGACTCCTGTTTCCCACAACATTTTCAATTCGGCCACCAACGGTTGCAGAAAGACATCAATCTTTTCCTTTGGATTTGATGGTCCTGGAACCAAAACGGTTAAAAACATTGCAGTATCTTTCATGCACTTCCACGGAGGAAGGTTATATACAGTCAGTATCACAGGCCAACATGAATACTGTTGCCCCGCTTGACCAAATGGTTGGAAGCCATCGGTACAAAGACCTAATCTCACATTCCTTATATCTTCAGCGAAATCAGGATGATTTTCATTGAAATGCTTCCAAGCCTTTGAATCTGATGGATGCCGCATTTCATCCTCTTTAGATTCATGTTCGGCATGCCATCTCATATCAGCAGCTGTTGCCTCAGATCTGTATAATCTCTGCAGGCGTGGGGTAAGAGGAAAGTAATGCATCCTCTTGTAAGGCACACTTTTCCTCCTACTTGTACTAGCTCCTCCTTCGCTGTTTTTGTACCTCGATTGCCCACAAATCTTACACCATCTCAGCTCTGAGTCTTCACCCCAAAATATCATACAATTGTTCAAGCAACAATCGATCTTATTAACTGGGAGCCCAAGCCCACGCAACAACTTCTTTGTTGCGTAAAAACTGTCTGCTGCAACATTGTCATTTGGCAAAATTTCTTTGATTAACCCAGCTACAGAATTGAACGCCTTTTCTGATAATCGATGTTCTGCCTTAATATTCAACATTCGAGCAGCTGTAGAAAACTGGGAATGACCCTCACAACCAGGATACAATTCTTGATTTGCAGCACGCAACATATCATAAAATTGCTGTGCATTTGGATTTGGTTCTTCCATAAATGTATTCTGATTGAATTCATTACCCGATGCATTCATCACCATTTGTTCATATGTGTTTAAATTCACAAATGGTTCATCTACGGGAATTGACTCTTGTTGGCCTATAACAGCTGCTGGAATATCCTCTGGTTCACCATGACAGTACCAAACATAGTAATCAGGAACAAACCCCTTCTTACACAAATGCACCTTAACAGTTTCAACATCTCTGTAGGCTTTATTCTGACACCTGTGGAAGTTGCATGGGCACCTAATCCTAGGGCCATCCATCCAGTCAGGTTGGCTACATGCAAATGCGATAAATTCTTCCAATCCATTCAGAAAATCTGGATTAAGCAAGCCATCTTTTATCCTGCATACATCCACGAGCGAGCCCCGCTCATTTTTGACCGACTTATACAAAGTCTGGTAAACCATTAAAGGAAACCACAAAATAAAACTATATTAGTATTACTAATATATAACTAAATTATTTCTTTTACACAACTAAGGTTAATAACAACCATTTAAATCATTTATAACTAAACCAATTTTCTTTTAGGCAACTAAGGTCCCTACCATGCAAGGGCGAGCCACGGCTACGATCCTTGGCGTGCTAGCAAGGACCGAGGCACAGGTTCATGGCTAATGGTAGGGCTTGAGTTCGGGTCGGGCCGCAAGGCGGTCCGTTTAATCATGAGACTTCACAAGCATTCAAGTGTCTTAAATTAATTCACCTTCACTCCATGTCTAAAGGTAAGGCCCTATCCCATTCAAGAATATTTTTTGTGATATGTTATTCTGCTATTAATTATCATCGATCG